>JAPWDM010000001.1:116266815-116781815 GCA_035578155.1 Brachynemurus nebulosus | reverse complement strand
ATTTTTTGAATCTGGGATGACGAAACCAGAGTTATATGAACTTATTAAAATAAATAAACCCCAATGGAAAAAGTACAGCATTGATAAAATTGTTTCAAAATATGGTCATAATGTACTGAGACTACCGCCCTATCATCCCGAGTTGAACCCAATTGAAAAAATATGGGCTACAGTTAAAAACTGGGTGGCTAGTCATAACAACACCACATTTAAATTGAGTGATGTTCAAAAATTGGCAGCAACTAAGTTCGAAAATATCACAGTAGATGAGTGGGTTCAAATATGTCAACATTGCGAAAAGGTTGAACAAGAATATATAAAACGTGAACATATTACCGATGAATTAAGTGATCGCTTTATAATATCTTTGGGCGACGATGACAGTGACTGTGGTTTTGATTGTGATATGGATTTGAATTGAAATAGTGTAATTACAAAATATAGTTAGTTTAGTGTGTAAGTCTTCTTAAAATATTTTTTTTATTCGTGTAAAATTTTTAACTTTTAGTAAAATACAATTGTGAAAGTGAATTACATTCTTAAGTTTGGAATTTCAAGGAGGAAAAAATGGTAAGTGTGTTTCTATTGCAATATTTCGGCTATTAATCGTTAACATTTTAATATACAGTTCGTTAAAGGTAGTTACTTTTGCCATCGCATAACCTCAACAACCCAGAAATAAATTTTTTTAAGGTAGTTGGTCGATAAAACGGTTTTTTCAAAGGAATTTAACGAAACTTCTCTAGATGTTTGTTTAATCCAATACCAATAATACGAGCCCTTACCGAAAAAAAAAAAATGACCACCCCAATTTTAAGAAAAACGACTTCAAAGTTTTGTAATTTTAACATGGGCTCTTATGGGAAAACACCATTTTTTTTTTTTTTGAATAAAATGAAAACGTGTCAAAGGAATTTGATAAAAATTTAATATGTTATTTAATACAAAATTACAAACCATATATAATAAGAAATAAAAGTTATTGACCACGCCGTTTTTGAAATATAACTTAAAAACATCATTTTACAACTTTTTACAATGCTTTTTCAACATTTATTTTAAAATTGTTACAACGTAAGGGCGCGGAAATTAAAAAAAAAACAAAAACAAGTGATATACAAATATAATAACTGAAGAATATTAATACATTATTTAATTTTTTGATAAAAGAAATTTTTTTGCTGAGATATACTTTTGTATCTCAGAGCAACTACGTTAAATTGATATTACACTTCTATTTAATAAAATGTTCCTAAAAAAAATTATATTTCTTTATATTTTCTCTACTCCTATGAATCAGTTGTTTGAGTGTCGCAGTTTTATTCAATTTTTAACAACACAGTTATAAAAGTGTCATATTTTTTTAAAAAAAGGAAGAGAAAATAGATGGTTAATGTATTAAACGAAAACAGAAAAAAACTCATCTACAAATAAATATTTTTTTATAATACCCCTTAAATCTCTATATTATAAGAAAAGGATAGTCAGTTATTAAAAACTTGTATTTATTATACTTGTTTCACTTTTCGTATTTAATACAAGCTCTTACATCTTTTAACCAATTAAATTTTAGATGTGCGTTTTACCCATTCCATTTTTAAAATTCTGCGTGAGAGGAGAAAGGTCTCTCAGATCAAAATCTTTCAACTATAGTTAGTATGATGTTACTGATATTACTTAAATCACCACACCAGTTTTCTCGGGTAGAAAGAACACAGCGCCAAAAGCTTATAACGCAGGTACAGATATGTATGCGGTATTCCCACGAATGTAAGTAAAAATGCTCTTTCATTGTATTTGCATGAACTTGCTTTTGTTCATTTATCAGTCGATGTTCATTTGACTTTAAATAAAAAAAAAGTTTGATAGTTTTATTAGGTAACTAGCTGTCACCCGCGGCTTCGCAAGCGTAAATTTCGTAATTTAGTAAAGGTAATTCTTTGTAGGTAGTTTGCTAAAATATTTTGTCCCTATTTTCTTATCGTAAGCTGAAATGATAGACTTTATTTATTGGTAAGCTCACTCATCAATTCTCTTTATTTTTAATTTCTCCCTTTGGCTAATTATCTAGGAACAATTGAAAATTATCAAAAACTAATTGGTCAGTTCTTCAAGCATATAGCAAGATAACATAGATTAAAAATCTAAAATAAGCCTATTAAGGTGTTAATGAATTTGGTATAGAAGTAAAAAAAGTATGTTGATTTAAAATACTCAAATATTACATATTTTTAAAATACCTAATATTTTGTAGACTGTACTCTAAATAAGTATCCTCCCTATTCCTATTGGAAAATTTAATTCCCTACATCCCCTATAAGTCGGTTTGCATTATATTTGAACATTTCCTAAATAACTGACTCATTGTTGTAGACGCTAGAACAGTAGGCGTTGAAAATGTAAAGTTTGACCTCTCCCCCATTTTTTCCTTTTATTCCCTATTTTACTCTTTACAGGGTTAATTTTCAAAATCATTCAGAATCATCTATTCATTAATTTATTTTTGACCTCCTTTGACTATGCCCTCCAGTTTGATGCGTGTAAAATTATCTTAACTGTGAGTAAAGCTACTTTAAATCAATTATTCCGAAACAAATCGGACAAATTTAGTTTCAAATCAGTTCTTTAAAGTGCTTCGCTTCGTTCGCCAAACAGTTCAAAATTCTATAAAAGGTTAATTATATGTAATGCTTCGCTCCGTTCGCCAAACGACTCGAAAGTAACCATTAATAAATCTAATTTTCACACTTTGAGATTTTTCCATGCATTCCCACACAGAAAAAAAAAACTCACTGTATATTACAAAAACGTGAATTAATATTACAAAATTTTTACTCCAATAGAACCGTTTAGTAATATTACAAAACCACTTTTATTAAAAATCTGAGTACTAAAAGGTTCTATTAATTCAGAATAATTTTTGTAATTATCACAAAGACTTATTTTTGTGAATAAAACTCAACGTATGTTTTGTTGAACATTTAATAAACTTTGTTATAATTACTAAATGAAATTTGTAATTGGTATGACTTATTTATTAATAAATACTAAATTTTATAGTAAATTTTACTATATTTTTTTGTTGTACTTACAAATAACCCCTGTAAATATTATTAAGGATATTTGTGAAGGAAAGGAACTTATTGGATATACTTTGATAATTAATGTAAAAAACAAAACAGATGTGACTATAAAATATGTACAAAATTCAAACTTCACATCTATTTTACACAGCATTACATTAATTATCAAAGTACATCCAGTTAGTCCCTGTAAAATAAGAAAAATTTTATTTTATATAAATGAATTTATTAATTAATTAATACAAAAAAATAAAAAGTTATGTTAAAATGTATTAACTTACAGGAGGTATGGCAAGTGTTTTAGAAATAATTCTAACATATTTTTATATTCAGAACTAATATTAAGCAAATTTCAATAAAAGATATAACTGTAGTCCAATATTCAATTACATCTTCAAAATTCAGTGAAAAATTTTAAAAAACAAAACGAAAACAAACATGTTGTTTATCTGTAAAAAAGCATATTATTTTACTAAAATATGAAACATAAAAAATGTCTAACCAAATAATAAAAAACTTACTTGAATTTGAAAAAGAATCCTTTTTGTTAGTAATTTACTTGACTGAGGTTTTTCACATATAGTCGAATAATGGATTACATATTCGATTCAGAATCAAAGTAAAAAGATAAAATAGGAGTACCTAGCATGTTTTCCACCTGTAAAAAAAGAATATTTTACTGACTAAAATATGAAGCTTAAAAACATGTCTAACCAAAAAGTAACCCTTACTTGAATTTGAAAAAGAATGCAAATTTGCTAGTGTTTTATAAATTTCTGAACTGAAGGAACTTTTCTTTGGTTATAAAACAGTTTAACTGCAAATCTGAAATTATTTTTTCCATAATGTTCAAAATTGCTTTTAGTATCTGAAAAAAAAGAGATCAAATTTTAATAGGAATATTATTAATATTTGTGAGCAAAAAATAATTTATGAAAATACTTACTAGCCATTGTCAGATTTTCGATAGTAAAACCATTAGCAAGTTTTCTTGTCATATTTCTAACGTACAAACAATCTTTTAAATTGAGATTGTATACTATGTTTTTTCATAAACTCTTGTCAGGTTATAATAAATATTTATGAAGATGGACTCTATCACAGAATGACGCTATGAATACTACACAACATTCTAAAAATCATAGAATTCGTTAATATAGCGCTTGCGTCAGTTATTTATTACAAAACTTTTTGTTATAATTACAAAACACAATTTTTAAATGTGAAATACAAAACTTTTTGATAA
The DNA here is from genome assembly GCA_035578155.1 of Brachynemurus nebulosus. NCBI lineage: Eukaryota > Metazoa > Arthropoda > Insecta > Neuroptera > Myrmeleontidae > Brachynemurus > Brachynemurus nebulosus. Next base: position 116,777,486 of record JAPWDM010000001.1, on the reverse strand, counting down.
TCACTAAATCAGGGTTTCTTTAAATGCATATATAGGTATTATGAACGTTTACAAAATATCACATAAACGTATCAACTTGTCAACTCTGCGCAAGCGTCATTTAATTATTACAAAAATTTTGGTTTTAATTACAAAAGAGACTTTTACTTTAAGCATGCGCATTTTGATTTTTAAAACAATGTTATAGTTACAAATATTTTTCTTATATTTACTTAAAATATTTTTTATAACACCTGCTTCTAAAGTTCAATATTCGAGCGTTGTGTAGTGGGCGTAAAGAGCAGTTTTTTATATCATTGTAAAACAAATGACAGTAACTGTGCGCGAAAGTACAAGTGTGCGTGAAAGTAGCTAAAACTATGCGAGAAAATAATGATATTCATTTTTCAATGATACTCATATTCAAATTAACATGGAAACGATCAACAAATTAATAAAAAAAACAACAACGTTCTACAAATTAATAAAAATTGCTTAAAAATAATTAATTTTTTTCTCTCTATTAAACTTTAGAAGCCGTCGTTATAAAAAATTATGTTCGATACGTATGCGTAAAGAGAGGTATTCGGTAGGCTTAAATTGGGGCACTCGCTAAAGGGACTGACGTATACACAACGAGATCTCGTGCGCTTACGCACTCGATCTCGTTGTGTATACGTCAGTCCCTTATAGCCCGTCTACACTACACCAACTTTTGTTTGTGCAAACTTTTACACAAACAAAAGTTGGTGCCAATGGTACGTGTGGACGTGAAGTTTGCGCAAACATTTTGTAAAATCACACAAACTTTTGTTTGAATAAACTGTTTGCACAAACATAAGTTTGGGCAAACGATACGTATGAACGTGATATTTGAACGCTGTACCAGTGTTTGTGGATTTTTGTATCTCGCATCAAAAAGTTGGTATGAACGTGTGAGTTTGACAACTACCGTAAAAATGACCAAGTAGGCACGAATTCAGGCTTTACACCGTATTTTTTTATATTTATTTTATAAGTACGTATTCTTTAATATTATATTAATTAATATATTAAAGAACATTAATTTAATATACTAAAAATTTACGCGAGAATGGTCACTTTATTACATTAATCAAAAATTTTGGAAAATGTCCCCGGTTTTTAAGAAAATTACAAAAATAATGTAATTTCTTCTCTATGGTAACATACTCTATACGTCAACTGTCAGGATAATAGGTGCTAGATCCAACGTCAACCACTGGCAACGTAAGGATTACGCCTAGCGCTCCTGGTTTTTTAAATTAGAAGCTGAATCAAGTAAAAATTCCTGTATACGTTTAATTGTCCAGAGAAAAATGTTCTATACAAATTATGCACGGATTACTAGATTTTATATCGCCCATTAATCGTATACGTATATTTTTACTTGATGCTAATTTTAATTTTACCACCAGAGGCGCGAGTGAGAATCTTTGCGTCGCCAATAGTCAAATTAATTTTGACTATGATTGAAATGAAAATGATTTTGTGTAGAAATTGAAATGAAAATGATTTTGTGTAGAAATTGACAATAAATATTTTTTAAATTTTTCAGATATTATGTTACAAATTAACTAAAATTTCGATTAAACAAGAATTCTTTCATTAGAGCACCAAAATAAATAGTTTTTAGAGAAAGTTTTAAAAACAAAAAGTAACACTGCGTTGAAGACGTCAATTTAAATTGATTTTTTAATATTTTTTATTCAACTACCTTAGTTATTGTTGTTACCAAAAAATATTATCATTCTACTATATTTTAAGAAAGATATCTATTCCGATTTATGTTTAGTGTTTTTTATTTTATGTTTAGCTCATGAGAACATTTTTCCTTGTGTTCCTATTCACCCGCCTTTCTCGATTCATTCCAGCCTAGGGTAATGGTCTCCGAAAGACATTGAAACTGAATACCTACCATAAATGTTTATTATCAATAAATTAAAAATATTTATTACGACCGACCCTTTGTAGGTTATAAAAGGCGACTTGCTTCAAAAAAATAATGTGTACCTACTTGTATCTAGTGTATTGTATACTTTAACTATCGATATTTGGGATGACTTTTTCAGAGTGATTATAAACTTTTAAAAAGTTACCAAATATCACCCTATGCTCACTCCAATTGTGCTTAAATATATTACCTGTTTTAGGAGTGACGGTTTCTTTTAACACTAACCTAGATAAGTAGACAACCTACAGCGCACAATACTAATAATTATTGCTGTACTTGAGAAGTCATCCCATTTATATATGGTCAAACTTTGCCAATATTCTCTACAAAAGTTTGCTCAAACAAAAGTTTGTGCAAAAATTCACTCAAACAAAAGTTTGTGTAATGTGGACGTGTTATTTGTACAAACTTTTGTTTGTGTAAAAGTTTGTACAAACAAAAGTTTGTGTAATGTGGACGGGCTATTAGACTCGTGCCCGAATTTAAGCCTACTAGAATACCTCTCTTTACGCATATGTATCGAAAATAACTATAATAGAACTGTAATTAATGCTACAAAAATATACTACTAAATTATTTTTTTTGTTATTACAAAAGTTTTTGTAATATTTACAAAATTTTATATTAACAAATTAAAGAAACGCAATTTGTAGGTTTAATAAAACTTATATTAATCACTGAAAGCGAGTTTTGTTACAATTACTCAAATTTTAGTTCTAACAACGAAAGCTAAATACTAAAAGCGGTTTTGTAAATAAAATCACTGTTTTTTTTTCTGTGCATATTGATTGTTTTAAAATTAATTCAATTTTAGATCCTATTCGGGATCCCAGAACCCTGGTGGACTTTTTTAAAATTATGTTCAGTTCCTCCATAATTAAACTTTACTACTATCCTTTTCTAAAATGAAATTTTAGTAAAAAAGTTTTGAAGTTAACTATTAAATTTTTAGATATTATTTTTATTGTAATCTTTTGTTTTTCTTCCTTTTGTTTCCGTTTATTGTTAAAGGAGTGTTTTTGAAATATCAACTTTTGTCTTGAATATACCAACCCCCATAAAGAATATTGTCATAATTTTGACTGGAACTGTTGTCGATGTTGATTTGGTGAAGCGTCTAAGGAATAAATTTATAAAGTTTCACTGGAATCTGTCCCGTGGTTTTTGTGTCAGCCGTGCCCATAGTAAACCTAACTGATCATTTTATGATATAAATTCTATGTAACTTTCAAAATATCAGTTTTAGGTATAAGAATATCTTATAGTAATAGATAGACTTTACATTTTGCTACATAAATATGATAAAAAATATAAGTGATTCATTTGGAAAAAGAAAGCTGAAAGTCAAAAAGCTGAAATGTCACTGCCACATAGATTTTATTAGTAACAATTTCCAGCGAATTGAAATTTGCTGTCAAAGACTTCAAATAACAAATTTGGTGTCAACTTCCGGTATAACCGGAAATGGCACCAAGTTAAAAATATTTTAATTAAAATCTTCATAATTGAAAACTTCTATAACCAAATTTTCAAAAATCTACTTTATTTAGAAGACCATAAACTTTTAATGAAGGTTCTATTTGAATCACCCTGTACATAACTAGTTGGGAGATTAGATTAAAATGTCGCTAAGATTGATCGGGAGGTTAATATCTATATTTCCTGTAAATTTCAACTCAGTAACTTGAATAGTCTTTGAGTTAAATCGGTTCGTACAAACAGACAGACAGACAAAATTTTTTTTAAAGTTATATTTGGTATACATGTCGAATTTGCTAACTGAAAAACATACTAATATCTAAAAATTCGAAAATCACAGACAGACCCTTCTATTTTATTTATAGGTATTGATTGATAAGATTGATTTATAAAATCAGTATATTATAGTACAGGGAAAATATTTGACCAAGTACTTTCTATAAAGAAATCAATTGAAGAAGTACAAATATTAGATAATCTAAATACAACTATATATGCAGTACCTGCCGTTGATTCTGCAGAAGAAAATTCAAAAACTATTAATGACTTAGTACAGCTTATTAATAAAAATAATGACTTAGTACAGCAGTTATTAAAAAAATTGAGGGATATGAGTTAGTTGACAAACAGGTAGTACAGAATTGTTTAAAAAAGGCTGACCAAGGTAAATATTATATGTTTAAAATGCAATATTTATTTTAAAGGACCCTCCACATTCTCGCCGAGGTTGGACGAGTCGAGAATGTACAGGGCCCTTCATTTCGGTGTGCCTCGCGGTTGGTGTTTTAATGCTATTCATATGCCTCAGCCAACCTCAGCGAGGAACTCGGCGAGGAACCTCGTCCAACCTCGGCGAGAATGTGAAGGGTCCTTAATATGGGATTTAAAATAATTTTTATATCTTTGGAAGATTCTTTACAAGAACAAAGTGATACAAATGATACATCGAATAATAATTTTAATGATCAAATTAATAGAGAAAAAAATCTTAGAGTTTTAAATTATATTACAAATGCGTATAAAACATTGTATGAATAAAATGTTAATTAATAAAGTTTCTTTTTTTAACGTTTTGGTTTGATATTTTGAACGCCCAGTTAGTTAATTTTACTTTTCGAGTAACCGCACAAAATTTTTTTTAGAGAAAATCATTTTAACAATCTTTACGGCTTTTAGAATCAATTTTGTTGTAAAACAGTTCCAAATTATTGTACTTTTAAAATTTTTGCAAGTAACTAATATACTTTATATATTTTTTCAAGTAAATAATATGAAAGTAAAAAATTTAAAAAAAAAATTAAAAATAATTTTGCTCTTATTTGAACTATATTTAGTTATTCATACGTAATTCTTTAATAAAAATTAATAGCCCTGAATATTACCAGTTATGCAATAAAATTTTGCTTTAATAAGATACTCGATTTTCAAAGATTCATGGTTAGCTAGTATACTAAAAAAAAAGCATTTAAAAATATATATAGTCTGTTTTCGACCCCCCTTCTTATATCTACGCTCCTGGAGATCAATCATTTTTGATAGAATGAATTTATATCAAGTGAGTGAAAAACTATTTGTTAAGAAATATAAAGCGAGCAATGAACCTTTGGTGGGGGAACAACATTTCTTGGAAAACTATTCTCCTCTTTTCATTTTGCGAAACTATTGAGAATGAAGACTGTACCTTCTTGATAAGGGTAAATATAAACATAAATAAAACTATAGTTATTAAATTGTCATTTTATTAATAAATAAATAAATACAAACAAAATACATAATTGTGAAGTTAAATTTTTATTTACTCATTAATTTAATCTGTATTTTAATTTTTATATAATCTTATTTTTTACAATATTTTTAAATTTTTGTCGTTATTATCACATATTTTAAATAAAAAACGAATTATTTATTTACGTAGAGTAATTCCTTTTTTGGTATTTCCTTTACTTTGTGTAATGTCAAAATTGATATTTTTCCGCTTATCATAAACCTGTTTTTTAAATGAAAAATTTAGAAAAATGAACAAATTTTCGCTAGAAATGGTTGCATTTGTTGACAAATACAATATTTACTTACCCAAATATCAGATTTGTATATCGCTAAGTTCATTATTGTAAAATAATGTTGGGTTGCCACATAAACTTGTTCGGGTTTTTAACATTTATTCAAAGTAAAATACATTTTAAAATAAAAGCTTTTATTATTAACTATATTGTCCATAATCTTGTATCACTCTGGCCCAACGTTCAGGCAATTGCATAATGCCATCTCTCCAGAAGGCTTCGTCTTTGCTCTTGAAAAATCTCTCAAGTTGAATTTTTATGTCGTCCAAAGATGCGAATTTTTTCCGTTAAGATGTAACCACCGTACAGAAGTTGGTAGGGTTTCCATGGGATATTCTGCCTCACCTTCCATATAGCTCGAACATCACACCATCCGACTGCCATTTATTCCGCTCACTACAAAATTATCTTAACGGTAAAAATTTCTCATCTTTTGACGACATAAAAATTTAACTTGAGAGATTTCTCGAGAGCAAAGACGAAGCCTTCTGTAGAGATGGCATTATGCAAATGCCTGAACGTTGGGTCAGAATGATAGCAATATAGTTAATAAAAAGGTTTTATTTTAGAATGTATTTTTCTTTGAATAAATGTTAAAAAAACGAACGAACTTATGTGACAACCCAATAATTTAATTTTTTCCATCAAGACCGAATAAGCACACTTTAGACAAATTCACGTGAAAACGTGTATGTCCTATTCTTTTGTTTCTTATTTCTTATGGCACATTCAAAGGAATCTACGTATTCACTCTAACATATCATATTATAGTATATCTGGTCCCTCTCTTAATACATAGGTTCCCTCCATATTCTTCTATATTAATGACAGCGGTAAATAAAATATTTTTTGCACGATCGTGTATTTTCATGCATTTACCGATGCTGTTGACAATGCTGGTAAGTTACATTTCCCGAACGTGTGGTAAGTGACATTATCTCAGAAATTATTGTAATTATTTATTTATATTGAAATTAAAAGTACAATTTGAACTTTTAGGAAAATAAATCGATTAATATGAATTTTCATTAGTCTGCACATATTATTATTATATTTTTTGGCATTAGTCTTCATATTTTATTGACATTTCAAAAGGTCGTTAAATCACTAAAATTTTCTGTGGTTTTCATAATCCTTTCATTTTACGAGAATAAATTTGCAGCCAAAAATAAAATGCTTCATCAATTTCATTATTTTCATTAATATTATAGTTTAACAAACTATTTTCCTCAATTTTTTTAATAGAAAATTCAAAAAAATATTCACGTCAATTAAATATTGACATTCAGTTTTTTATTTACAAATATAGTTGTCAATTGTCACTACAAATATTCGTATTATAGTTGTTATACATATTTATAATATTTTTATTCATGGCATTCTATGTGATAACATAGAATTATAAATTTCACCTATATTATTCGAATTTTATTTTTTATGTAATATATTTATATTCTTTAATTATTTTAAATCTATCGTGCAAAAAAGAATTATACAATACACGATGCGTTAAGTGCCTTTACTGATCTCAAGTAAAAGCAACTTACCGAAATTATATTGTAAAATACTATTTTATTATTCATGCGGGAGAAGTACTAATTTGGCGCATACATTTTTGTACGCAAAATAGCTATTTGGCCACTGTACTCTTCCCACATGCTTTTTTGCGTGCGGAAAGTATACTTTCCGCAAATCGACAATAAAACACCAACAAAGTAATTTAAACAATATTTAATTCAAAAAGAAAAGACAAACATTCAAAAATATTATTTTAAAAAGTAATAATAATAGAAAAATTATGTGAAATTCGTAGTAAAAAATAATATATGCAACTCGTGCGAGATTGTCGATTGCCCACTCGAGCGAATAAGCGCACTAGCTTAGTGAGTGCGCTTAACTTCGCTCTCGTGAGCAATTGACAATTTTCCGCCCTTATTGCACAATATACTATTCTAGTATTTTTCATATTTCACTAAGAAACATGAGCTGGTAAAGTGAGAAATTCATTGATATCTTATCCTATTATTGTTTTTAACAAATTTCCAGACTGAAGATTCAGCTATTTTTTTCTTTTTTTTTTTTTACTAGTACTTTAAATTTCTGGAAAATTTATTTATAAGTTAAATGAAAAATATTATCAGTTGATTTCATTAAGCCAGTTAGTAGACTACAGGCCCGTGTCAAAAATTGGTGGGTCATTTGAACCACCAGGAGACCTATGTAGAAAGATAGAAGGGCATAAAATAATAAGATTCAGCACTATGCCGTCACTTGTAAGCTGTCCATCTGAGTGCAGGTGAGAATTCAAAAGCACAGGTAGAGCGGGTACATTTTGGTCATATATTTTTGTACGGCATTCTTACCATCAATAGATCCATGAAAAATAATGAGAAAACGCGTAGTGCCGTACAAAAATAGTGCGTCACAAAGTCGGAAAAATTTTTGATTTTCCGGCGATTTTTAGGGTAAATTTGGTCATTTGATTGTGTACGGCATCGGTTCCATACAGTTTCAATACTTCTTCTAATCCATTATTCCGCAACGCCGTACAAAAATCATGCGACAAGGGGAAAAGATCAAGGGTTACAACCCCCCTCTTTTCCGTGGTCCGAGGGGGTGATTTGAAAAAGTACGGCATCGGTTCCAAAATATTATCAGTGCTAGATAATGTTTTGGAACCGATGCCGTACTTTAACCGATGCCGTACGTTACTATATTTAGTAACTGTGCGCGAAAATACAAGTGTGCGTGAAAGTAGCTAAAACTATGCGAGAATAGTTATTTTCAATACATATGCGTAAAGAGAGGTATTCTAGTAGGCTTAAATTCGGGCACGAGTCTAAGGGACTGACGTATACACAACGAGATCGAGTGCGTAAGCGCACGAGATCTCGTTGTGTATACGTCAGTCCCTTTAGCGAGTGCCCCAATTTAAGCCTACCGAATACTTCTCTTTACGCATACGTATCGAACATAATTTTTTATAACGACGGCTTCTAAAGTTTAATAGAGAGAAAAAAATTAATTATTTTTAAGCAATTTTTATTAATTTGTAGGACGTTGTTGTTTTTTTTATTAATTTGTTGATCGTTTCCATGTTAATTTGAATATGATTATCATTGATAAATGAATATCATTATTTTCTCGCATAGTTTTAGCTACTTTCACGCACACTTGTACTTTCGCGCACAGTTACTGTCATTTGTTTTACAATGATATAAAAAACTGCTCTTTATGCCCACTACACAACGCTCGAATATTGAACTTTAGAAGCAGGTGTTATAAAAAATAATGATATTCATTTGTCAATGATAATTATATTCAAATTAACATGGAAACGACCAACAAATTAATAAAAAAAAATAAAAACGATCTACAAATTTATAAAAAATAAGTCTAATTTTTTCAAGGAAAAATTCGACTAACAATTTTTTTTCATATAAGATTATAAAATAAAATTAACCCTACTATTTTCTAAAATTGCTTAAAAATAATTAATTTTTTTCTCTCTATTAAACTTTAGAAGCCGTCGTTATAAAAAATTATGTTCGATACGTATGCGTAAAGTGAGGTATCCAATAGGCTTAAACTGGGGCACTCGCTAAAGGGACTGACGCATACACAACGAGATCTCGTGCGCTTACCTCCACTCGCCTGGCGGCTCGTGGGGGTATACAGCGCACTCGATCTCGTTGTGTATACATCCGTCCTTTAGACTCGTGCTCCAATTTAAGCCTACTAGAATACCTCTCTTTACGCATATGTATCGAAAATAACTATTTCAAATTTTAAACGATTTTTTTTCAAATTTTTTCCAAATTTTTTTTTTTTTTAAAATTTAATTTTAATTTTTTAATTTTTTTTTTAAATTTTGAAAAAAATTTTGAAAATTTTTTTTTTCTTAATTTTCAAATTTAATGGATAAAAGATGCTTAACTGTGGAAAAATTCAAAAAAAAAAATTGAATTTTTCATTCAATTTTGTCCCTTTATTTTTTAATTTTGAAATTTTGAACAAACGGTTTAGGAAAACCATTCGATAGATCGATCTGTCGATTTACAGGGTTATTGGGGGTAGAGTGAAGTATAAAAATTCGTACAAACATTAGACTCCCCATCGATATTCGCAGGGATGCGGACAATTTTTCGCAAAAAGGAAAAAAGTCCCCTTTTTTCACATTTTTCAGATTAAAATTAAGGATGAAAAAATTTTTTTTCCTAAAGTACACGGCATAGCCTTGTAGGAAATTTATTCCATATTCCAAAACTGCTCTTCAATTTTCTGTCCGATCACTGGTTACTGAGATATCGATGGTTAAAGCAAAAACGATCCTTTTTTATTCAAAGTTGGATTCCTCCGGAACAAATCAAAGTAGAGAAAAATTTTAAAAAGGAATTTGAAGCTGAATAAACAGGCTATCACATCAATACCACGGTTTTACTGTAAAAAAATTTTTCAAGCCCGTAGACCAAAAAAAAAGAGCAGAAAATTTGTAAAAACTTTTTTTGTCTTATTCCTTATAATTTCTCGATAACTGTCACGTTTAAAATGCTTTTTTAAACATCTCGATATGACCATTTTTCACGTAAATACAGCCCTTCAAAAATCACTAAAAAATTAACAATTTTTTTTTGCTCCCTTAATTGTTTGGAGTAGTATAGTTGCTTTAGTCCAGAACCAATTAACATCAATATAGCAGCAATATCTTGAAAGGTGTTTTTACAATTTTTTATTTTCGCAACAGGTGCAAAGTGACCACTTTACTCCACTATGTTGGGAAAATTGGCCAGGGGTACCCATTTTAACCCAAAAAGAAATCTTGAAGTAATAAACATGTTTATATACAAAATCAAACTATGTTTGCATCATTAATTATTATATATCAACGGACGGACGGACGGACGGACATTGAAGTCTCATCATAAGGGTTCCTTTTTCACATTTTTTCTCGGAACCCTAAAAACTGATTTTAGACAATTCTTTTGTTTATAAAATATATAGAACTAAATAAAAGTTCTGATTTTTACAAAAATATTAAAATATTCTAAGAATCCAATTTGAACAGCGATCGGAGACACTGACCATTTTGCCTCATTATGAACCTGGCCACTTTACCCTATTAGACGCCATTTCGGCAAACTACAACTAATTTCAAGAAAGAATTTTCTGATTCACCGATAACTGTATTATTTTAAAGGTAATTAGAAAGAGCTTTTAGCTATCCCAATTAAAAAATTGTATTCGTAATTAATAAGAAAATAATGAGAATACAACTTAAAACTTACTTTACATCAACACTCGAAAATTCAGAAAATTCCTTATAATTCATACAATCTAGGAAACTGATCATTGTCGTTTTAATAGAATACTAATGGCTTGTCTACAAGCTAGTATTCAACTTCGCCATAAGATTGGAGTGGTTTCCGGTGAGTAAAGGCCAATGACCACTTTACCTCCACTGGCCACTTTGCCCCAGTCTCCCCTACATATAAGAATGCACATATAAAAATTCATATAGGGGATGGAGCGAAAATTAGTACTTATCGAGACCCTTCCTTTAACAAGTGTCTCAAAACATGTACTAATCGATATCGTTAACAGTTTTTAAATAAATATTTATTTTGCTGTTAAAAATAAAAATCGAGAAAATGTCGTTATTTCGCTCCCTACAACTGTATATAACGCCTTAATCGATCTCTCATAAATTCTTTAAATAACAAAGTTACTGAACGAAAAAAGATTCAACATTCTAAAAGCCAGATTCTTAAAAAAAATGCCGGAAAAAATGATGGTTAACCTGAATTCTTAAATCATAACATGAAGGTTATTTTATATGATTCTATAGATTGTTATTAATAATCTTTTATAGTTTTCATCGGAAATTTTAAGTAACTATTTGTTAATAATAATAAACATTATTATAAAATAAGAAATAATATTTTTATTGAGAATAAATTGTTGTATTATGAAAATAGATTAATAGTTCCAAAGAAATTTCGGAAAGAGATATTAAAAATATTACATGAAAGTCACATTGGAATTTCAAAAACTAAATTAAAATGTAAAGAATCTTTATACTGGCCGGGAATAATGTCAGATGTTCAAAATATGATTACAGCTTGTGTTATTTGTAACAGATTTGGAAATTTTAGAACTAAAGAACCTTTAATTGTTCATGAAATACCTATTTATCCTTTTCAAAAAATAGGAATTGATATTGCTGAGTTTGAAAAAAATATTTATTTAGTTATAATAGATTATTATTCACGATGGTTAGAGGTAGAAAAGTTAAAAGATAAAACTATGAACTCTATTATCAATGTATTAAGAAATTTATTCAGTAAGTACGGCATTCCAGAAGCAGTTGTATCAGATAACAATCCCTTTGATAGTAATGAATACAGAGATTTTGCTAAAAAATTTAACTTTTCAATAATTAATATTAGTCCGTACCATTCTCAAAGCAATGGGTATGTAGAAAAGGGGTTGGTATCGCTAAAAAAATGCTTAAAAAATGTTTGTATGAAAATAAGTGTGATTATAATACCTATTTAATGAATTATAGAAGTATGCCTCTTACTGATTTAGGTGTTAGCCCTGCTCAGTTGTTTTTAAACAGACAAATAAGAACTAAAATTCCCATAAATCAAAAATTGTTAAAATCGAAAGTTGTAAATGTTAACAAACAACGTTCTAAAAGCAAAAATACTCAAATAAAAAATTATAATCGAAATGCAAAGCCAGAAATAAGATATTATGAAAATCAAAAAATATGGCTATGGGATAAAATTAAAAGAATTTGGGAAAAAGCCAAAATTATTAAAAAACTAAAAGAACCTCGTGCCTATCTAGTAAAAACAGGAAAAGGGGGGATAGTACGCAGAAACTCAAAATTTATTAAAAAATATTATGATTACAATGATAATTTCTCTAATGAAAATGATACCGGGGATAATAACAATAGTTCAGTTAATGTTAGTAATAATGAAAATCTAAAGCCACAAGAAAATAATAATTTTATAAGCAGTAATGTGGATAATACTATTAATTATACTAGAACAGGGCGTCAAATCAAAAAACCTGAAAAACTCAATTTGTAGTTGTATAATAAAAAAAAAAAAAAAAAAAAAAAAAAAAGGGGCGTGTTATATATGTGTTAAATAATACATAATTATATTTATATTTAATTATAGTTTTAAATAGTTAAAAGATGTCACCACTATACTAACGGAAGTGAGATGATATTTTAACAGATACAAGACGGGGAGTGCAATGATGGACGCCCTCATATAAAGAACATACAAATACGATGTACAAAAACAGCATGTACTTTTATCTGTGTAATCTTACTTGTTAATTAATAAATTAAGTTATGAAATTATAGTTTTATTATTTTTAAAAGTATTTAAAAAGATTAAACACATAAAACAGTTCGCTTATGTATTTTGAAATATTTTTGAATCGTTCGATCATTTGTGAATTGATAGCTGTTTATCTGTTCAGTTGGTCCGTTATTTTATTTTGATTTGTCCGTAATAAGTCGATTTCTTTATTAATGCGTAGAGCGTCTTCGATATCCATGTTACCGAAAATTTGTTTGATTATAGAGCCTAAACCGTTAATGAGTCCACGTTTTACTAATCTTCCTGGGAGTAAAATTTTAAGATTATTTTTGAGTTGAGTAAATTTTAAATTTATAATATTTTGAATTTGTTTTGTATGTGCGTTTTTGAGATTAAACAGATTGAATTTTCGATACTGTCCAAATTTTCTTAATAGTCATTTATATTTATGATATGTTTTCGTGACTAGGGCCTGGCCTAGGTTCATCATTAACAGGCCTGGGTTGTGGATCAGGTAGTTTATTTCGATCCTCTGAGTCCGAACTGTCGTTGTCATCAATAACCTGTAATTCATGAGGTCGTTTTAATTTTTGTTTGAGAATTTTTCTTATTGTCCGTCACGGTTATTTTTTTTTTTTAATAGTGGTTTGTTTGAATTTGGGGTGTAATTTATTGTCGCGTTTATTTTCGGTGTAGTATGCAGTTGTATTGGGTGTGTATGTAAGTGGTTCGTGTCAATTTTGATTTAGTTTAATAATTTTTTCGTGTTTTTTCTGATGAACGTACTCATTTACTTTATCGTATAATTGCTGTTGGTTTTCCTGTAAATTTTTCAGATTCGGTTTTAGTTAAATATCATATTTTCTGTTAAAGAATAGTTCGTAAGGTGTAAATTTTGTGCTTGAATGTATTGAATGATTGTTGGTAAATATAGCGTGTAGGCGTTTCATTTTTAGACTTTCATGTTTTAACAAATTTTCAGGATCGTTACGGATTAAGCGATAAATTTCCAAAAGGGTAGGGTGGAATCTTTCAATAGGGGAGTTTGAATTTGAGCTTCTAATAGAGGTGATATGTAAGTTTATGTTATATTGTTCACAAAATTGTTTAAACTTTATAGAATCGAAGCTTTTTCCTGAATCGACTACGAGTGTTTTCGGTCTACCGTATTCTGCTATAAATTTGGCTAACTTTTCAATTATCTGCGTACTGTTTCGACTTTCGGGTGTGTATCCTTGTCCAAAAGACAATTTATCGATTATGGTAAAAATTATTAATTTATCTAATTTATCTAATTATTAGTCACAACGTACAGTGTCGAGGGGTTTACCAGGTGTCTGTGTAATTTGAGATTTTTGTTTGGGTGGTTGGCGATCGTATTTGTTCTCATTGCAGACTTTATAATTAGTTATGGAATAAGAAATTTTTGATTTCATTGATGCCTCAATGGTTACTACTGTTATGGTTATCCTTTGAGTGTTTAAGTGAATTAGTGATTTATACAGGGTGTAAAGTAAATAACTCTCCGCCTTTTGACAGATGGTTTATCTCGATGTATAATTGCCGAAGACATGAATTTTTTTTCGGAATTCGCTATCTGAAAAAATCGCATCCCAGCCCGCTCGTCGTTTAATATAAATTTTCCTGAATACGCCTCTGACCAAACTAAAGTTATTCGCACCCTGTATAATAAAAAAAAATTTTTTTAATAAAAAAAAAAAAATTTTTTTTATGTTACTATATATGTAAACACACGTAAACATGTGTTGATTATCAAACTCATATATACTGTATTGTACAAAGAAAAACGAACACGTTTTTAATAAATTCTGATTAAAATAAGTTTATGAAATATTTTTTTTAGTTTTTAAAATTTTGTAGTTTTTTATATCACAGTACATTCTAAATATTGCAAAAACCATAACTCTGATATTAGTATCTGCATTACACATTATTAATTTAGTAACAAATTACATTAAAAACTACATTTATGAATTACCAAACAAACCAAAAAAAGAACACAACAAAACAACGAAAAGTTACACAAAAAAAAACTTCCATTAGTTTCAAAAATTAAAAAAAATCTTTTAACTGTTATAAAACACGAATTTTTAATTGTTGGTAATTTGATACTTGGGTACACAATTTTATTTTAGTACTATCTATAAAAAGTAAATATGTATCTGTTTTAGTGGTATCCAAATTCTGTACAGTGTTTTCCATATTCAATAGTTTTGCAAGTAAAGTACATGAGACAATAAACACAAATTAATAACAATGTCTAATAACGCTTTAGTTTTCTCTCTCATTTTCTCAGTAAGATCAAAAAAAAATTTTTCAATGATTTTCAAAAGTTAAAAGCACAGCTAGTATTATCAGAAGGAACGCAACTATCTCTTTCCTGTAACCACCAGTGTGCATTTCTAGGCTAACTTTCAAATAACTTTATACTTTCTAACTTTCAATTGGCATAAGTGCGAAAATCGTATCAAATTCCCTTTTTCTATGCAAGTTTACGCAAGAAACTTAATTTTCGATATAAAAGTCACGCGAGCGGAACTCAAATGTATCCTTAAATTTCTTAAAATTTTCATATCTTTCAGTACTCCCCGAGGCATAAGCGCGAAAATCGGAGAAGGTTTTCTGTTATTATCTCCCGGTCTACAATTATAATAGCTTATTACACGGTACATGAGTGTTTGGCCGCTGAAATATTATAAAATTTGTATCATTATACACATATTTATGGACGAACTCAAAAATTTTGTAAAATTTGTGGAGGAAATATATTATTATTATTATGTATTTTATCTGCAAATTCAGAAGAAGTATAATGTCTTGTATGCGTATAATGATAGGTATAATAAATCAATAATGTGGAGCTTATTTTCAAAAAGCAATTTCTAAGAAAATAATTTTGAGATTAATATAGAATTGTAAACTTTATTTAGAAAGCCATTATTCTAAACGGAAATCTTTTTCCAAAACTGACTACGAAGTACCTAAAAAGGGCATCATATTTTAAGTTTATTTTAAAAAAGAAATATCTGATTAAAAATTTGTTTCCCAAACGCAATTTCTGAAATTTTATTTTTAAACTGAAATATCTTTAATTTTTTGAATTAAATAATGACCGTTATTTTGAAATTTTTATTGTGCATAAAGGTACCTCAGTAAAGGAAAAATACAACTGGAACGGAAAACCCAACAGAAAATATTACGCTTTAGACCTTTTAACTCATTTTTTGTTGCACGGTCACAATAGCATCAGTTATAGCAGCAGTGTGATAGCAGTGCACTGTGATAGCATCAGTTATCACAGGATAGTATGAATAGCGTGTTACTACCATTAGTGTCAGAAAAAAATACCGGAAGCAAAAAGAAGAAAGTGCTACAAGCCGAAGGCAAAGAGAAAAATAGATAAGTCTAAATTACTTTATGCTATCCTATATTTTTATAAAATAAAACAAATATTTTACTTAGCAAAAAATCGCGTTTATTTTTTAATTGTGACAATTGTTTCAAACTTAAAAGCCCATTTTCAAACAAAGTAAGATGACTTTATTTATATGAAGGTAGAAAAAATTTTTAAAATTTAATTTTTACAGACAATTTTTAGACATAACAAAAAAAAAGAAATACGAAAATCAAGTTGAAGATAAAAAAAAACGGCAGAATGTGACTGCATTGGGCAAGACTGTGGTGTTAAAATTTAACGTAATACTAATTGCGTGGGAAAAATATGGAATTATTCATTTTTATTTTCATTTTAGGCAATGAATTTCTTACTTTCTTGTAATTTTGTTTTCAAAATGAAATATCATAAAGTTTTATTTTCAAAACGAATTTTCTTTTTTTTGAGGACACATTTTTAAGGGGATTAATTTGAATTAGATTTTTATACTGACTTTCTTCTAGATTTTTATACTGACTTTTTATACCGAGGTTCTTCTCTGTAGCATCCCAACTTTGTTATTCTCTGGTAAAAAATCCGTAAAAATTTTACTGGCGTTAGATATAGAAAATCTCATTTTACTCGACAATTACATTTTGTTAGAAATTGCTTTTTGAAAATAAGCTCCACATTATTATAAATGTATGCGTGTGTATGTGTTTTAAGTAAATAAATAATACATAGTATGTAGTTTTTATTAAGATCGAAGGTACGTAAAAGACACAAGTAGGAACTTGTAAGAACAGTCAGAGGATGATAGGACGATGTACATTTTAGTATGTATGTATATGTATGTTTAATAACTGCAAGGTGTCAATTTAAAAACATACCCAGGTCTCCTATCATGATAAATTGATAATCATATCTTTAAAACTGTAAAAGATAATAAAATTTCTCAAAACCGTTTTTTAACATGGATTGGGAACCATTATGATCCACATTGGTATCCTCTACAACTAGCTCCTAACATTCTAGCCGCCTTTTATCCTTAAATTTCTTAAAATTTTCATATCTTTCAAAACTCCCCGAGGCGTAAGTGTGAAAATCGTGGAAGGTCTTCTGTTATTACCTCCCGGTCTGTAATGTTCGTTTGTACATTTTGATTTTGTAATTTGTAAAAATAAACTGATTTAGAAAATAGGTAATTTGATATTTATAACATTAAATTTGAATAAATTGATTCAAAATAATATTATTTTTTATAATTTTCCAAAAATAATGGAAAAATTAATAATAAGTATTTTGTATCTTTCGATTTTAAGATTATAATTTCTTAGGATTTTATTTCAAATAGGCATGGGATTTGATACTTGTAAATTTGAATAAGGGAAAATAGATCTCAACTTACTGAAATTTATTTTTCGTATCCTTCAAATAATAATCGATAAATTAAAATTATATTCGGTATTAACGAATACCATTTTTAAAGAGCTTTTCAATGCTGTACCATAAGTGAGGTCTTATAACTAAAAAAAATAGGTTCGGAGACGCTGGAGCTTACTGGATTGGTTGCAAAAGATCCTCATGTTGGTCATATTGGTTCCCCCTCCATGTCCTAGAAACGGTTTTGAGAAATTTTAATTATCCTTTACAGTGCTACAGATATAAGGCCGGTTTGTATTTAAATTGACACCTTGTACAAATTTTTTATTTGTAAATGTTTTGAAATATGTATCAGCTGGTTTTATAAACAGACTTTTGAGAACACACTACTGACCTAATTATAAATAAGCTGTTCGTATCATCAGCCACCACAAGTTAATAAATAGGTTTCATGTACAATGACGAAAATAAAAATTTTAATTAATAAATTTTTAGAATTTTTTTTTTTAATAAAAGCTTTTATAATCAACATCTTTAATATGGAGTATGCTAAAATTTAACTACTATTGTAGCAATACTAATTTGAAATGAAAGTTTTAACAAGAAAAAATAATGTTAATTTATCTTATTTTTAGAAGAATGATCTTTTGTACGTGTTAACAAAAAGAACATAGATTCTATCTACTTAACGAAAAATATAATGTTTTGTATAATTTTGAATTTGAAATGGTTAATTATTGTTAATTGACTATGATAATTATTTTCTGATAGTATTAAATATGTGAGAGAACTGTATTAACACTTTCAGTCCCATGGCTTCGGCATCCGAAACCAAACAAAACATCCTCAGAGGCCGACTGCGATCAATATTTAGAATAATAAACAAAACACTTAAAAATACATACTTATAAAAAGGATTTTATGTTATTCTAATAAAAATAATTTATTACTACGTACCGGACACTTTCCATTTTTTGTACATATTATGTATTAAATATACATAACAATATGTTTTATTATCAAAATATCTAGGCTGCATCTTTTATTTACAAATAATATTTGTATCCACATACGTATGAATGTGTGTATTGTATGTTTGTATGTATATGTGTATTTTATCAAAAATAATAACTATGTATGTACTCATTTTCTGACCTGCCTAACACGTACATGTTGAAGCATTTAGTGTTCTGTGGAATCATTTTATGTACTTGTTTACATAAATTTGTTTAAAAATATTGTCGGCTTCCGGGGAAGTTTACTGTGAAAGTGCTCGGGCCTCATAGTGTTATAGTTGATGTAAGTCAGTTGAAATAGGTTACAAATGTTTGCTAAATTTAAAATTATGAAATATGACGTAAAATTTGTTTTATTACAAAATATGTTAAAATTGTTTTGTATGCTACTGTACAGTTAATTTCAAAAGATTCCGTAAATAAGTACATAAACATATTTTGTTGACAAAAAGTTCAACATTCAAAAAACCAAAAACAAAAATATGTTAGGCAGTCAGAGCCTGATTAAGGTTTTTTTTCTAGGGGCCATTTTTTAACAAGTTTTTGACAATCAAATATTTCTGAACTGAAACAGAATCAGAACAAATTAACTAGCAAAACTCAATTAGTAAACTGAGACCTTTCTCCCCTATTTTTTCGGAGAGTTATATATTTTACACCCTGTATACGTAAGTAATTTAATTCAGTTTGTAATTTTTTTGACATTTTAATTTGGGGCCCTGATACCTCCATTGAAGGTTCCGTGTAGTTAGTTTAACAACTTTCGGTGTATTGCGTACTGTCATTAACTATACACCGATTGAACACATCATATTACTATACACCAATACCATAAATATACATTGTGAATGAATTAAATCGAAGGGGCATAGTCCCTGCCGATAGTGTTACATACTCTTGTTATAATACGTCTGAACGCATATTACCGGTTATCTGGTCGCATCGTCTCGATCCGCTGGCCTACCGATTTCGCGTGAACACCAGCTGCCCCTCGGACTTCTAGTAACCTATTGTGACGTATATTTTTGGGGTGCAGCCTCTACAGGAAGTGTTATTCAAGTGTCATTTTTGTAGTGTTATAGTGATATAGAATATACCGAGGTGATCATCCGGAAGCATCGCCCTGATCCGTTGACTTTTCGGGCTCATTTCATCCTCTTCGTACTTTAGGAACTCCCTTTTACTTATTGTGATATATATTTTTGGGGGCGCAGCCCGTACTGTTGTGATTTTTAGTGTTAAGTGTTACTTGTTAATATAGTACAATACAACGCGGTAATTATCGGGATAAACCACACCGATCCGTTACTTTTTCGGGACTGTATCAACATCCGTCGCATCCTGGAACTCCCTGTCATCTATCCAGACATTTATTTTTGGGGCTCAGCGCCCACAGGTTGAGTTATCAAGTACCATTGTTAGCTCGTCTATAAGTGTTAAGTACTCATCAACCTAGTTATCTGGACACATCGTGCCGATCAACTGAAATATCGATTCAGGACTACGTCCGATTTACTTATTGAACTTCCTGACACCCATTGTAACATATATTTTTGGGGCGAAGTCTCTACAGAAAGTACAATTAAGTGTCAAAGTTTGTTATATATTAGTACTAGATATTTACTTCCGTACTTGTATACTAAAGTTAATATAACACCGTTTTTACACCTTAACAGCCACTAATATCAGGAAAATTTGAATACTGGGGCCCTACTACAGCTTTCCGCTCTGTCTTAAACGGGGCATAGCCACTACCGGTAGATAAAACTAGAACGGCTTTCATTGACACTCAAATTACACTAATCATTATCTGTGTACATCACGACGAACGTTACTCATAACTGACAAATTACATTAATATCATACCCCCATAACCCTTAAGTGCTGCCTGCGTAATATATTTTTGGGGCGCAGCACCCTTTCGAGAAACTGATATAACCAACAATA
Organism: Brachynemurus nebulosus; assembly: GCA_035578155.1. Classification (NCBI taxonomy): domain Eukaryota; kingdom Metazoa; phylum Arthropoda; class Insecta; order Neuroptera; family Myrmeleontidae; genus Brachynemurus; species Brachynemurus nebulosus. Next base: position 116,756,913 of record JAPWDM010000001.1, on the reverse strand, counting down.
TTTTTCTTCTATAGGGACTACATAAACTACCTGACTATCCTTACATTCAGTCTGTAGACATTAGCGGGGTTCTACTTTCAGCGGGGTGTGTTAATTAAAATATTAATAATTATAGTTGGTTCAGATAGAGTGTACATACGACATATTGTATAGTCTGTTCGTCGACACGACCTTTAACTAATACATAGATTTACTATTCTTTTCTAACGTTGTAATTCAATTAGCCTATGCTCTACTGGTAACGACATGGCAACTCCTAGGCGCCGGCGTAAATTGCCGAGCGATAACAGCGAACAAGATTCGGAGGTCGAAATGAGTGGGGACGAATTCTCTGCGTTTGCTGATTCTGGTGTAAAAGATCCGAAGGTGAGATTGAACAAGATTACGGAGATTGGCACCAAATTACGGAAGTTTGTACTTACTGACACGAATAAAATTCAGAAAGTGCACGGCGAGTTTATAATGCAATGTTTTTCGGAAGTCGAACATATGCTGAGTGAGGTACTGTGTGAACGGGCCAGCGAAGTGGGCAAACTACAAGGTCAGATAGACATGTTAAGAGAAACAAACGAGAGACTACTTGATAAAATAGGAAAGGTAACTGGAGGTGTTACATCCACAGACATGGACCCGACATGTACCGGCTTGAACGGAGGCACTGGTGCAATGACATCAAAAGAACTGGGTGGAACAAATACGCAATTTCCCGAGCTCCCCAAACCTAAAAAATCCTACGCTGTGGTGGTAAAAGCAATGGATGACAAAGTGGATAAGGAAGCCATTCGTGATAGACTCATGAAGGAGGTGAGCAAAGAACTTGCGGACATACGGGTGCAATCTGTAAAATCCGGGAGAACGGGGATCGTGGTGGAAACTATAACGGAACAAGAAAGGGAACGTATACAACAATACGATTTTACCAGCAAGGGATTGAAAGTCGAGCTGCCTAAGAGGAATGACCCCCGAGTTGTAATTTTTCGTGTTCCGAACGACATGACAGATGAGAACCTAATGAGGGATCTACATAAAAAGAATCTGGAGTCATGTATGGACGAGGAAGAAGCTAGAAAGTGCTTAAAGCTTATAACGAGATTGGGTCGGGATAACCCGCACGGAACGGTAGTGATTGAATTACCAGCACCAATAAAGGAACGACTACTGTCATATGAGAGAATATATCTTGGCTGGGGGTCATATCGGGTCAGAGAAGACAGAAACATGAGCCGTTGTCTCCGTTGTTATGGATTCGATCACCTTACCAGCGATTGTAAAAGGGAGCGACTGTGCAAAAGATGTGGACAGACCGGCCATCTGGCCCCAGACTGTAAAAACGAAGTTCGTTGTCCCGTCTGCAAAACCAAGGGTCTGGATGATAAACATGGTGTGTTCGACAGAAGTTGTCCCGAGTTCAACAGAATGTGGGAAAGGGTCCGGGGCAGATATGAATAATCATGGATCTTATACAGCTTAACTGCCAACGTTCGTATGCGGTGATGTGTGAACTCGGGAACACAATGCGGAGATGGCGAATCAAATATGCCATCATTCAAGAACCATACGCAAGAAATGGACAAATTCTAGGGTTACCAAATGATATGCGAGTGTTCTCGAGCGGTGCCACGGGAGTGAGAGCCGCCATCATAATCGACGATCAAAATTTAGACGTAATGGCTATCACCGACTGCATTTCCGACTATGGAGTCTGTGTATGGGTTAACGATGGGCAACAGGACTTTTACATCGTATCGGCATACTGCAGGCCAGGTGATGACATCACCCTGGACATACGATACTTGGACCGGGTCGTACGGCGAGTTGGACATAGACCTCTCCTAATTGGTGTCGATGCGAATGCTTGTTCGGGACTATGGTTTAGCAAAAATCTTGGAACCTCCAGAGAGAACGACATACGCGGGGATAATTTAGCCGAATGGGCTCTGGAAAATGAACTGCTGGTCCTGAACGAGCCTTCGGATTTTTATACCTTCAGTGGCCCGAGGGGTGATAGCGACATTGACGTCACCTTATGCAACAGACCAATGCATAGGATCGGATGGGAATGGAAAATAATTCCGGACTGGAGTATCAGCGATCATAATACTATCCATGTTAAGTCGAACACTAATCGAACCCACCCTGTTAAGACGAATGGTCCCCTCATCCCGATACATAAGCTAACGGAATTTGAACACTCTTTCATATCACACTTTCAGAGCATAGACTTCGGCGACTGGCTTCATATGTCACTGACCGAAAAAATTACAACCTTGTACACCATCATAAAGGACGCAGCTAGTGCTATAGGTGCTGATACCCTAAGACACCATAACCGTGGGATTCGTTGGTGGAATAGGGAACTGACTAGTCTTCGTTCCCGGGTTAATAAGGCCAGGAGACGCACACAACAGGCGCGAAGAAAATACCTACGCGGCAGCATCTCAGTAGAAGCATATAATGCAGAAAGAAACAATTATGCATCTCTGAAGACCGAATATAAACACGAAATGCGTAAAGCCAAAGAAGAAAACTGGCACAAGTATGTTATGGAAACCGGTAACAGGGATCCATGGGGTCCGGTTTACCGTCTCTGTCGGGGAGTTGGAAGCACTGGTGTGACATCTCTCAGGACACCGGCCGGCTATACGAGTACTTGGGAGGAGAGTGCGGGCGTCCTTCTTGATGAATTCTTTCCTCGGGCGAACATCGCCATACCCAGAGCCCCTACCGTTGCTACCGCAGAAGAATTCGATTTTGAAGAAATACACTACGCTGTTGTGCGAACCGGGAGAAACCGAGCGGCGGGTCTGGATGGTGTTTCCTCGGAAATGTTGCGCGTGGTGTGGAGGTCGGCGCCGGCACACATAAAAGCACTTTTCGACAGCTGTCTACAGACGGGTACCTTCCCTGAGATCTGGAAAGAGGCTAGGGTCGTCTTCCTATTGAAGTCACCAGATAAGGATAAGGCAGCACCAAGATCGTACCGACCGATCTGCCTCCTTTCGACCTTTGCGAAAATACTGGAACGACTGATGGTGGAGCGACTAGCACGAGCCATTCAATACCCAATGAACCCAGGACAGCATGGTTTCACCCATGGTAGGTCGACGGAAAGCGCTTGGGCAGAAGTGATACGGTTTGTGGAGAATAACCAGCACAAGTACGTATTGGGAATTTTCATTGATTTCCAGGGAGCTTTTGACAATCTAGAATGGGGAGTGATTCTCGAAAAGATTGCGAGTGAGGGATGCAGGGAATATGGACTATGGGATAGTTACTTCAGGAATAGGACGGCGTGCGTAGTGGGCGCTACACAAGAAATTCGGCGTGCGGTTCACAGGGGATGCCCGCAGGGATCCCACTGTGGACCTTTTATATGGAATTATGTCATGGATGACCTGCTAAACGAACTAGAAAACTCCGGTGCCAAGGTCATAGCATATGCGGACGACCTCCTAATTCTTGTTGAAGCAGACAATAGACAAGTAATGGAAGACATTTCGACGGACAAATTGACCATGGTCTCCGACTGGGGAAATAGAGTTGGGGTCCAGCTATCCATAGAGAAGACCGTCACCATGCTATTAAAAGGGAAACTATCACCGAATCGACGACCCAGCATCCACTTGAACCGGACACCAGTTCGATATACAGAGAAGGTAAAACATTTGGGTATCGTTGTAAGAGAAGGCCTCAGTTTCAAAGCACACATTCAATATATTGACAACAAGGTGGCTAATATGGTGGGGTGTTTCGCTCGAGTGCTCCGACGGGAATGGGGCCTAACTCGCGACTCTATCAGGATCATTTATGAGAACTCATTTGTGGCAGCTGCATTGTACGCCTCGGTGGTGTGGTATGATATTTGTAAATTCAATTATGCTAAAACACAATTGAATAGAATACAACGTAGGATACTATATACATGTTTACCAGTGTGCAGGACCGTATCCACCGAGGCGTTACAAGTGCTATTTGGGGTCCCCCCGTGGGATATTGAGATTAGACGTCGTGCCATTGGTTCTAAGATCAGACTTGGTCTTCCCCTCAAGGAACACGATCTTATCAGGGCAGATGAACATCTGGAAGGACACGAAGCAATGGAGGTAGGATCACACCGGGCCATGGCGATCTGGCAACAAAGATGGACTCAAACTGATAAAGGACGTGTCACTTATAAATTCTTGCTAGAGGTTGCAGTTGCCTCTAAACTCACTGGCATTAACCTTAACCTTGAGACGTGTTTCATCATTACCGGACACGGTACGCTGGGTACCTATCTGGAGACTAGACATCTACCTGAGACCGATGAATGTATGTGGTGCCATAGATCGGAAGACTGGGAACATATCCTTAAGGATTGCCCAAAATATGAGGAAAGGCGGGACCCAGCGTCTTGGGGAATTAGGATCGTTGATGGTCAGTGGTTTTACGACGACGTCTTGAAAAATGATGAAGGTTTCCGTAAATTCAAGAAATTTTCCAAATGGGTGTTCCATCTGAAAAAGGGTAATGAATAAACTGGACATATACCCCCCCTAGTGTAGTGTCTAATATCTAACAGTTTATGACAATTTAGTGCTGTCAAGTTCACGTACTTTTAAGGTTAGTTTAGACTATTGTTAATATGTTAAAACTCTGTATATATGTTAAGTAAATGTTAAGTTGGTAATCTAAACACCGTAATTATCGAACGTACATTCAAGACTCAACCATGGAAGCACCAGCAAGATAACAGATTGGACCAGCGATGAGTGATAGGGCCCACCAGAGCCCTACTGTTCGGGGGTTAAATCTGGGAGGTTCCCGGCTTGTCTGGGGGCCGAAAAGCTGACCGTATTGCTCTTATCGGTACCACGGGGGCCGAGATGCCCAGCGGGCCTTGTGCTCGTCTCGGTCATTGAGGTTTGGTTTCGTGGTGGCAGTGGTTAATAGCCCAAGTTCGCGGGCGAGAGATTCATGACTGTGAGTCTCGACGGGTGAGCTGCGTTCAGCTCGGGTGCTAACCTGCTCAGTTAGAAGTGTGTTAGATAGCACGCGGCCTGACCAGTGGTGCGGAGGGGCCCTAACCCCCAAAGTAAACTGGGAGCATGGGACTAGTTTTCTAGATCTATGCGCGCTGACTGGGCGTATCCCGGTCCCCGCCTAATGGTGGCCATGGCATTCTACCCAGAGGGTGGTATGTCATGTAAAACATCTTCGACGTTGTTATGGTTATCCAAAATAATTTTGTCTGGTTGTTCGTCATCCTCGACGTCGGCTACTAGTTTAATACATCTCATTAACCTAAATTGTTTTCCTTGGGAGAAATATACCGAATAAGCTTCTTGAATTCTATTAGATAAATCATCATCAGAACAATAAACAGCTGTTAATTATTTCGGTGGAACGAATTGTTTAAAAATATCGATTAATATTTCATCATCATAACATGGAAGTTAAACGTTATATCGTTTTTTAGTTTTGAATAAGACTTTTATTTTTGCTTGCGATCTGTTACTAACTTGTTCGAAAATTAATTGATGGTTAAAATCGTTAGGTGGGTTTTCCGATATTGGTATAAAAGAAGAATCGTCTTCGTCGGCGCTGTGTGATGTTTGATCGTCTGTTGTGTGTTGCATCACGTCTGTGGAAGTGTAACTTTCAGTTTCGTGTATGTTTATGTCAGAGATTTGAACTCGGGAAAGGTCATCAGCGTTGGTGTTAAATTTTCCGGATTTATGTACAATTTCATAATCTAATTCCTCTAGTTTAAGCCTCTAGCGGACTAATTTGCTATTAGGCTCCTTGAGAGACATTAAGCACGTCAAGGGCTTGTGATCCATTATGATTTCAAACTTTCTGTCGAACAAATAAGGACAAAATATTTTGTTGCCCGTACAATGGCAAGTAGTTCTTTCTCGATGTTTGAGTACTTTGGTTCGGTATCAGATAGGTTCTACTAGGGTAACATATTGGACGGTCGTATCCAACTGGTCCCTGAGACAGGAGAGCTCCCAAAGCTACATCACTAGCATCTATTGTTAAAATAAAATTTTTTGTAAAATTCGGCTAGGTTAAAATAGGGTCGTCTGTTAACAAATTTTTACATGTTTCAAAGGTATTAATATACCCAGGTGTTAGTTTGATGCTTTCTCCCTTTTAAACACTTTGCCATTGGTTTAATTATACTTGCGAAATCTTTTATAAGTTTCCGATAATACCCTAGTAGACCTAGGAATATATTTATTTACTTTTGCGTTTTGGGAATTGCAAAATTTTTAATTGCTTTTATCTTGTCTGGATTGGGTTTGACGCCATTTTCTGAGATTATATGTCCGAAGAAGGCTATCTCGCGGTGCAAAAGTTCGTATTTATCTAATTGGACTTTTAAATTCGCTTATCGTAATTTTTCAAAGACTTTTTTGAGATTTTCTACGTGTTCTTGTAAAGAGGTGGAAAATACTATAATATCGTCCATATAGATACGTTGTCCATTACCCTCTAGAATGTTGACGGAGCGTTTTTAAGGCCGAAGGGCATTCTGACCTACTCGTAGTGTCCCTCTTCTACAGTAAAAACTGTTTTAGGTGTGTCCTTAGGGTGGACCTCAATTTGATGGAACCCGCTTGCGAGATTTAATGTGGAGAAGTACATACAACGACCTAACTTACCTAGAATGTCGGTGATGTTGGGAAGCGGATATCTTTCATCGATGGTCTTATCGTTCAATTTTTTATAATTGACGACCAGTCTCCACTTCTTTTTACCACTGGCGTCCGTTTTTTGGGGACTATCCAGATGGGTGAGGACCATGGTGAGTAGCTAGGACGTATTATGCCCAGTTTTAATAGTTGGTCTATTGGCCTAAAATAATTCTATGTTTAATTTCATTTGTAAATGTAAGTACTTGGTTTTCTTTAAGAAAAATGTCTTCATATTGACGACAGACATTGACGTTCTTCGTTGTTTAAGTGGTCTACACGTATTAGATTTTTTATTTCTGTTTCACCATTAGAGTAATCAGTATTTTTTGGTTTTCGTCAAACTGGAAAATTTCGTGGTTTTATAGCTCTGCTTTTAAGAGTTGTTCAACAAACAGTAATTGGTCTTGGTCAGTAAAGTTTATCGCGGTAACGACAATGTGCCAATCTCTGGATAGGTAAATTTCTTCGTTAATAAGTATTTTATTATTTACGTAAGTATTTTTTAAGAAAATTTATCCGTTTTTGATACCGACGGGTAGCTTAAGGAATTGCTTTGTGAATGATGGAATTTTATATTTACTGGACATAAAATTTCGTTTAAATAACAAATTTATAATTGAGTTTTTTGTTTTCAATTGCTTATTTGTAATATCTATTTGTGCGTTAAGTTTTTCAAGCGTATCTAAGCCTATTAGTCTATCGAAATATTTAGGGAATCGAAAAATTAAAAGTTCTATGGTATCCCTGAGATTGACTGAATTCTTTGAACATAGGTAAAATTACTTTTTTCTCTAATTTATAAGTACTTAAAACAGGTTTGATTTCTATTAGATCTATTTGGATTGTATCGTTTGGATCAATATATTTAGGATTGATAAATGAGTGGGATGCGGATGCCCCTTTATCAATAAGCAATTTTAATAAGGAACCGGATGGAGATCTAATGTTAATGTAGGGTAATGTGTTTGTATGTAGGGGAGATTGAGCACAATTGTAACAATTTTTGTACTTTTATTTTTCCTGAAATTAGCAAACCGTATTCTCAGGCGATAATTTTTTATGTCAACATGCATATATTAGCCAAATATTACCATAGAATTTTTTTCTAATTATATCATAATAAATACATTTAAAAAAAATGTTTTAGTAAGACATACGTGTTGTTACGTACGTACCCTTTAGTGGGATAGTTGTAACAGGTATTGGGGTCAAATATAACACAATTTTGAATCATATGTTTAATGATTAGATTTAATAAATAAATAAATTTACACTCTGTAATAATAAAAACGTAACAAAATAAATCAATTTATATACCCTTGTATATACCCTTGTATATGTGCCTACAAAATTACTATTATAAAATTATGTTACTACTTATCATCACAATGGAGGCAAAAGAAAAACATTTCTTCTAAATTATAGACACAATTTTCATATGCCCACTTTTTACATAGGCAACATTGTGTCTACTGTGATCCAGGAATAGTATCTGAAAAACGTTTGCTTCTTGCCCTTCCATAATCTTCTTACAATAGCGATTTAACGTAATATGATACAAGTTCAATTTCCTGGCAATATCTCTTTGTTGACGATTTTCTTGAAGAACTAAGGTTGCAGCCCTTTTTAATATTTCTTCTGAAGGTCCTCGGTTGGTAGTTGTTACCCTTCGTTGCACCATCTTCTGTAAAAAAATATTATTAAACTACCTACATTTAAATATTAATAACAATGGGTACAATTGTAACGTGTTGCAATTGTTCCCATTGTGTTTATTACATTTGTACCACTGCGTCGGCGCGTCAGATTTTAACGGTTTTTGTAACTATATTATTAGATAACTTAAAAAAATTAAAACGATATAATATCCAAATGTATACTTTATTCATAAAATATCACAATAAATACTTGAGATGAAAGCTGTTCCTGTGATACCAAAAATAATATAAAATGACAAATTTTACTTATGCATTAAAAAAATAAAAAATTGGCCATATTTTTCCCAAAACTTAACACAACTTTATTTAAGGATACTCTGTTGTCACTTTGTGAAATTATTTTTTATTTTGTTGATAATGCGTATGTAATTAAATGAGATGTTATAATTGTACCGTGTTGCATTCGTACCTGTTCTCTGCTACATTCTAGTATATGTAACCATATTGTGGTCCCAGGTGTACTGAAAAGTTGATTTGTCTATCTCGTGTTTTCGTATTTGCCTTTTGACCACCGAAAAGACATTCGCAGACATACCGCGGGGATTGTAACTTCTGTAACTGATCAATCTATTTCTACGAAAAAAATTAATAAAAGGCTGGACCCTAACCTACACTGGATACCTGAAATTCGAGAATCACATACCTTGCTCCTCATGAAATTGAGTAAACCACTATAACTTGATGAATTGCCAAGTTCGACACTGGATTAGTCACGATTAACCGTCGCGTACTGTACCCCGTCGTGAGTTTAACTACGTTATACGAAGGTGCCAGCCGGATATCCTATCGACTGCGCTAGTTATGTTCGTTGCCGAGTCGTAAAAACAAAAAATAAATTTTATTTTTAATATTCAAAGTTTTATTTTGACGGATTTCAATTGTTACAAATAACTTTCTATCCAATTATGGTACAAACTCTATAACTGATAATAACGTGATGATTTAATTAACAACAAATTATATTAAGTTACACTATTCTAAGAACGTAATTATATATATATATATATATATATATATATATATATATATATATATATATATATATATATATATATTAGGGTGGCGCAAAAAAACCATATATTTTTCTTTTTTGTGTCTCATAAGAAAAAAAGTTAATTTAGCTCGATTTAAGAATGCTCACCAAAAATTAGCTCGATAAAAATTTAAGGGTCGCTCAAACCTTTTTAAAATTTGAAAATAGGCCAAAAATCGATTTTTGTTTTTCATCAAATTTTTTTTTCTCATTCCTGCATATGTTTGTACATTGAATAATAAAAAATTCCTCCAAATTTTAACTCAAAAAGTTGATAATAAAAGGTCGCTCAAGAGTTCTGAAAATTTTTCAAATCAAAATATTTAATATTTTTTAGCGCCACTAAAAAACATTTAATATTTTGACTTTAAAATCCTGAGCGACTTCTTATTATCAATTTTTTGAGTTAAAATTTGGAGGAATTTTTTATTATTCAATGTACAAACATATGCAGGGATGAGAAAAAAAGTTTGATGAAAAACAAAAATTTGTCTCCTATGAGACAAATAAAAGAAAAATATGTGCTTTTTTTGCGCCACGCTAATATATATATATATATATATATATATATATATATATATATATATATATATATATATATATATATATATATATATATATATGTGTGTGTGTGTGTGTGTGTGTAGTTCTTCAAACGCGGAACGAAAATGGACTTAATTCCGGCCACACATTTTTTTCATGCATAAGCTTTGGAAAGTAGTTTTATCTCAAGTTGATGACATTTTGTTTTATCTCGAGTCGATGACATTTGAAAGTGGCCAGACAAAAAATAAAAAATTATAAATTTTATGGCCGTTATGGAAACATCCAATAAATGTGAAAAAATGCGTAAAAAATTAAAATTAACACAAGAGAATTTCTTATATTCATTTTTATTATTAAGCACAATTTATTAAATTATTAAACAATTTATTAATTTTTATTATTAAACAATTTTTATTATTTTTATTATTAAATTTTTAATGGGGTATTTGACAGTAGTTGAAAAAATATCTATTTTGATTTTTAAATAAATACTCGAGTCATAATGATACTGAATATTGCTTTTTTACAGGTTATTTCATTCAAAAATATAAAAATTTTAATTAAATAAAATTACAAAATTTACGTTAAAAATGACGTAATCAAAAACATCAAGCAAAAGCAGCTTACGTCACAAGCTCGTTCGAATATGTAGGTATTATATTGTAGTTAGGAAAAAAATTGTTTACTTTTTTGGTAACTATGAAAGAAATTTTTCATTAGGTATTAATTTTCATTACTAGACCTACTACTATTACTTAATGTTTTAGAGCCAATGACGTCATACGATTTGAAAGAGACAGAACGTATCGTTTTGGCGATCTTTTTAAAAACTGAAATTTTATCGGTAATTTTTATTAAAAATATAGTACAAAATAATTTAAAAATGTGTATTATGAGTTTAGTAAGAAGTATGTATATATATATATATATATATATATATATATATATATATATATATATATATATATATATATATATATATATATATATATATTATTAGTTATATAGTGTATATACCTATGTGTTAAAAAAAAAATTGAAAAAAAAACTAAATAAATAGAAAAAAATTGGGAATTTTTTATTTATTATAAAATATTCGAAGTCCTTTACGACAGTTTAATACATATATTATATTATATTAGTAGTATATGTATCAGTAGTTATATAGTATACGTTATACAGAAAAAATACCCCTGTCGCAGCATCTGCATAACATAGCGAATTTCCAATCATAAAAGTTACTTTTTTTCGAAAACCCGCTTACCTAGAATAATGGTTCAAAATGTATTTTCTGTGATTTTCTTGGTTCTTTACCACAATGTAAAAAAAAATTGGAAAAACTTAAATTTTGGCAAATTGTTTGCAAAAAACTCATTTTTTTGAGGTTTTTGTAATTGGACGTGTCTGACTGGAGAACTCATACAAAATTTTTGGACTTCCAACGTTTTATTGTTTTATTATATTTGCATCCCAAACTAGTATCTATCCTATAAATATAACAAGTTTCATCCAAAATGAATTTCTCGGAAATATAGGCACTTAAATTTTCGAAATTTCTAAATTAATTTAAAATAGAGTTAGTCTCCAGAAATTTTGTATTATGGTAAATTTAATTTAATAAATGACAAGTATATAAATATAGTAATTATAAAGCATTCGCATAGAACAATAGTTTTAAGTATACATGCACATAAGCAAAATAATTTTTGAATTTTCCTGAAGGAAGGAAATATTTTCCCGTAATAAAAAGTATCCTAAATGTTGACGCAGGTAATAAGTTATCACTACACCAGATTTCATAAAAATCCGTTCAATAGTTTTCGCGTAATATGTGCACATGCTCAAAAAGTTTTTTTATTTTCCTATGGGAATGAGCCACTTTCCCGAAATAAAAAGTATCTGAGATGCTGACTCAGGTAATAAGTTATCACCACACCAAATTGCATCAAAATCCGTTCAATAGTTTTTGCGTACTGTATGCACATGCTCAACATGGTTTTTCCATTTTCCCGTGGGAATGAGACATTTTCTCGAAGTAGAAAGTAGAAAGTATCTTAGATGTTGATCCGGGTAATAAGTTGTCAGCACACCAAATTTCATTAAAATCCATCCAGTAGTTTTTGTTTGATGCGTGAACAGACGAACGGACAGACAGACAAAAATTTTAAAAATCGCTGTTTTGATATCTACATCGATAACTATTTACAGTATCTACACAATTTTTAAAAAATATTCCTTATACAGAAACGGTCTCGTTACATTTGTATTATATCTATAGATTACCTATTAATGGCTCTTTATATAAAATATTAATTTTTTTTTCAAAATAAATCGCCCCCTGTTCTAGGAAATATATATTTTTTAAATTTTTATAAAATTTCTTATGAAAGTGAGCTTCTTAGACAATTTTATTTTCAAGAAAATGTATTAAAACATGAACAATTGAAAGTTAAGAAAAGAAAATGTTTTTTTGGAAGTTCGTGTTTAAGGTAAAATCGAAAAAACTTGGAAAATTTAATTAGTAATTAATTTTTTAAAAATATTTTTAGGTTTGGTTGTAAATGAATCTACTGTTGATCTTTTAATATGATACTGAACTATTCATTATTTAAAATGAAAAATTGTGTACTTATTAGATGATGAAAATAAAAAATTAGTAGTTTGAAAAACCGGAACAAATCGAAGTCAAAAGTCTGTCGGGACACCGGAGCTAGAACCGTGACAAATCCGGGAAAACCAAGACGTATGGACACTCTACACGGATTGTGAATGTTATAAACTTGAAGTTTTGATTTTTAAGAATATTATGAGTGAAATTGAAAATTAACAACGTGTGAAATTTGACATTTTAGTTAAATTGCATATAAAATATGATACCTACATGTTTTTATAAAAATGCAAATATAAATAAATGTTTTCTGTTTTTTTATTTTATTTTAATTGTTATTAATTATTTGGCTTTTTTAATAATTTAGAATTTTTCTGTCAAATGAATAAATTCTGAAAATATGAATTTATGACATAATTTCAGTAAAAGTGAAAATGAAATTTTTCACCCACACTTTTGTAGTGCCAATGTACATCACTGGATCCCAATTTTCAAATGGATAGATAATTTCAGTAGCGTAGAAACTAATTGTTAAAAAATTGCAAACCAAATATGATAATACGTACTTATAAAAAAGATGTTTATATACGTGTTCTTCCGAAAATCGTAAATAATTAACTTTCTCTCGATGAAGTTGGATTGACAAACATTTACATTAGGGATGTTATGGATATTCGTAACCGTAACTAAAACTACCGACGTCCGAAATAATTAAATATCCGAAACCGAAAGCGTATACGAAAATGAAAGTTTATAAGTCTAGCAAGTACTTAACACATTAATATTTTTTGTATATATCAATATCTAAAAATATTTCAGTCCCTTTTTGACAATCTTGCCAGAACTTAAACACTTTTTTAAATATTTTTATTGTTAAAATCGAAACGTTATTTTGAAGCCGGTTAAAATTAATATATTTTACATTAAAATGTCAATACAATCACCCGCTAGTTAATTATCGCTAGATTTGATGCTAGAAAATTGAGAAAAAACAGGTCATATAGATTTTTTTTATTTAGATTTTATTTGTAATGATTGAATTACAAAATTCAAAAGGATGTTAAAAAATGTGTGTATTCACTATGAGCTTTTGCCTGTAGTAAATCCAGCTGCTCAAAATCGGTTCCAATATATCAGTTGGTCAGGACGGCATTTGTACATACTTTTAATATTTTCTTTAAGAAATAGTATTTTTTTTTTAAATACTTGTTTGATTTTTTCAAGGCGAGTACTTTTTACGATGTGTGTTTACCAAATTCTACAAAATAATTTTAAAAAAAAACATTGTAACCCTACTATTTTGAATTTTTCAAAAAAATATCATGAAAATTACCTCATATATGCTTTTTCTGAGTTAATTATTGAAAAATATTCTATTTTCCGAGATTTTTAAGGTAAAACGAGCAGATGTATGGTTTTTGTTAAACAAATTTCAGTTCTTTAATACTTTTTTGCCTTAAAATATTTAATATTTTCAAAAATGTATGATACAACTTGTCAAAATTTAAAATTATTTGTTTTGTTGTCAAAAGAAAAAAAAAACTGAATGTGCAAATTTATTTACCACTAAAATGATGGGTTTATACATATAATTATAACGTAGTTTTGTCATTTGGATAGAAAATTACGTAAAAATATTATTGTTTGAATATGATTTAACGTAATTTTTATGCGATTGTAGCAAGCTCTTATTAATTTTAGGAAGGTGTAAACATCATCTAAATTCTGATCATATCACATAAAAAACTACGCCGTGATTTTTTATCTAAAAAAAAATGGAATAGAGATACATTATAAAAACATTTAACTGACAAAGAAAAAGAATATAGCCGAATCGTTAAATTGGATTAAAAAAATCATGACACGCTACTTATAAAGCGGTTTTTTTCGAATTTAGCTCGTAAAAAATGAGACAGAAAAAAAAAGAATGCGAGTGCGAGTGAAATGGAGAACGACATATTTCCTAGTTTTTCTCGAAAAGTAAGTAATTTAGAGGAACGGTATAAAAACATTTTTTATGCATTTTACCTTTTACTATGGCTTGGTGTAAAAAAAATTTGAAAAATTGCTTAATTCTGGCAAAAAACTCATTTTGTTGACAAAAAACGCCCGGAAAACCTACTTCTGGGCATCCGACGTGTCTGGCTAACGAACTCATCCAACGATTTGGAAAATCGAATTCGCACACAAAATTTCATAAGCATTAAACGTTTCGTTCGAGAGTTATCGCGCGGATACATATATATATATATATATATATATATATATATATATATATATATATATATATATATATATAAATATATATATATATAAATTTATATATATATATTATAAATTTATAAATATAAATATTTATAATTATTATAAATTTATATATATATTATTATATATAATATTTATATATATATATATATATATATATATATATATATATATATATATATATATATATATATATATATATATATATATATATATATAAATTTTAGTGAATATCATTTTCGTATTCTAGGGACCTCAAAACATATTTCTGATATGGTCCCGGGCTTAGGTCGCATCATGACACCTGGCGTAAAAGCTGAATTTCCAGTTTTGGAAATTCGCTAAAAGGGAATTTATTTTTTATTAAAAAATATACGGAGTCATTTATTACAGTATTCTAATGACATTGACCTAATTTATTTACATTATTTAAGTTTAATCCCGTTTTTGGAGCTGCCAGGAGACTGAAACCAGGAGACTGAGAATTCTTCAATATTCTTTAAAAATCGGCTCAATAACGTTTTATAAAAAATAAAAAAAAAAAATATATATATATATATAACTAGTTGCAGAGTTTTTGAGGTATCAAAGTCCAACAAAAAGGAAAGATGTATTTTTAGTAAGAGATATACATATTTTATTATATTAAGAAGATAAAATACTTTTGCAATAAAGATGGATATAGAGTAATTATGTCTAAACTCCCCCTATTAGTTGTTACATCTCTCACTCAGGTAATATTGGACTGCACATACAATGTATAAAAATACACTACGTTGTAAAAAAAAGTAATCGATTTTGAAATAGTTTGCTTATTTATATACAGTAATGCAATGATGTACCTACTTAAATAAGTAATTTTAAATTAAATAAATAATATTAAGAAATTACCTTTACTAACTCTAAGTAACACGATTTTTAACTTGAGTTAATGGGATTTTCACACCATCACTTTCACTTTTCATAAACACTAACACATTTAAAATGATAAGTTTTGCTTGTGGACTTAACATTTTATTTTTAATACTCGTATTCATTTTCATATTTAAATTAATTAAATATCAATAGATAAAAACCCGATTAAAATAGACGGTATAAAAAAGTATAATAATAATCAAGAACACAATAAATTAAAAAAATTGTTAAAATATCGAAAATTGTATCTCGCAGGTAAAGCACTTGACTAGTCAAAGTTAAGTAAAGTACTGATTCTAGAAATTACAAATTTATTTGGAAACATACAAATTTTGTAAAATTAATAAATAGATTTTATTGAAAACGTCATAATAATGGCAACATTACAAAGGTAGGTTTTATGACTGCATCAGGTAGTTCAATAAAATTGAATATATTTCATTTAATTAACAACTGAAAAGTACCGATTTTAGAAGAGAAGAGTGTATACCGTTTTATTATTTGCAATATTTAGTAAATTGTTCAGAAAGTATAAAATATTAAAAATTAAACGTTTCTAAACTACAAGAAATATGTAATATAATTAAAACTAGAAATACCTATGATAAGAAATTTAATGTTTCAAAACCACTTAACGCTATCAATTTTAAAACATTAAATACTAACAGGAAAATTTTTTATGAAAAATTCCCTTACATAGTAATAATAACATATTTTAGTATTTATAAATATAATTTTTTTAATGGTGTTGACCCTTACTTTCATTTATTTAACGGAGTACTGTAGTAAAACTGGAAGTGGACTTTAGTCGCTCAGAAACTTTGCAACTACCTATATATATATATATATATATATATATATATATATATATATATATATATATATATATATGCGAAATACCACTGACTTATATATCACAAATTCTCCAAAACTACAATACCTACAAATTTGATTTTTGGCATGTAGGTCCCTATTGGGTCGTAGGCGCTCGCTAAGAAAGGGTTTTGCAAAATTTTTTGCCTAACAGTCGAAATTTACGAAAAATCGTAAAATATCAATTTTTTATTCCTGTATACAGCAGTCTGTGGCCAATTTATCAAAAAATCATAAAAATTTTAGATAGTTGCTAAGCATTTGGAGAAAAAAAAATTGGAATTTCTGTAAGTATTAATAAGTATTTCTATAGATACGATATATTATTTTTACCTATGACTTCTATGAAATTACTGTTTACTATACAAAATACTATTATCAAAAAATTCAAGTAAATGGTTTGATGAATTTTGATTAAATGTTACACAAACCCTTTTAAAATCTCGGAATAAATAAACGTCAACTTAAAATTGATCCCCAGGAGTCTGAAGCAATAAAAATTACGCAAAATTAAATGACCAACGGTACTCCACTCCTAAAAATCTAAATAAGTATGGTTGTCTACAGAAAAGTCACAAACTGTTAAAGTTAGGTACCTATATTTCTGAAATAAGAATATGGCTAGGCAGAAGTCGTTTGACGAGCAGAGCAACTTTCAAAAATTGGTTGACTGGTGGATACGTGATACCTTATGTTCTAATATAGACTTCTAAAGTAAACGGCTGGACTTTGGAAAGTAAACGGTTGGACTCTACCAGATTTTGCTTAAATAATACTGAGATCCTAAAAAATGAAAGCTCTCTAGAATGGATGGATCTTGACCAAATTTTGCTCAAACATTACCGAGGTCATGAAATAAACGAATGTGAAGTTGAAGTGACCCCCTAGGATGCTGGGGACCCAAAAATAGTCTAAAAAAGTCGGCGAATCTTGACTAAATTTTACTTAAACATTGATATTTTGAAAAAATTAAAATTATTGCCTAGGATTCTGGAGTAATACAAGACGCATTAATGGCTGGAGTACCTACGGAAAGTCTCAAGGCATGAAAATTAAATACCTACAGTAGAAACTTGACAATTCATCATGCTCGGGGCCGGAGAGGTGATAAATTACAGAAATAGACGAATTATGAAATATGTCTGAAAATGAAAAACAAAGAGAAAAATTAATTAAATATTTTTACTTATTTAAAGAAAGAGGTCCCTTTATTTTGAGTAATTCGTTGTTTAATGGAATTTTTACAACTAGGTACGATACACTTTAATTTTTTTCTATTTAAATTTCAAAAGTTAAGTAGAAAACCAACTACACTACGTACATTTTTTTAGGGGCGACGAATTGTTATAGAATATGATGAGTTACAGAGTGACGAAATATCGAGTTTCCACTGTACACAATAAATATGAACATATCTATTTTAAGATCATTGGACGAGCGGAACGGAACACTAGAAGAAACTGATTTTATAAAAAAAATTAGAATATCCAATTTAAATGTAAAGTGAGTTCAAAATTAACCCCCAGCACTATCTAATAGGATTAAGATTAAACGGTTGGATTTTGACAATATTTTATGAAAATTAAATATGCTATAGAAATATGAATGGGGTTAATTTAGGGTTATTAGGCGAGAATTATGCCCAGAATTTTAGAATATCAAGTTTGAATGAACCTGGAGGTCAGAATTATCTGTCAAGGCCATCAAATAAGACCCAAATTAATTGTGATATTAAAATTGTCCCCTACGGTCTTGGTGCCTCAAGCAAGGCCTAAAATGGAAATAGTCCTAAACTTACTTATTGATACGGGTATCTAAGTACATAAAGGTGCGAAAATTAGCCATGCTATTGAAATGTGAAGATTGTTACTTTAGACTCGTTTGACGAGCGTAGCCAGGCATTATAAATAATTGATGTACAGAATTTCCGAATATCTAATTTAAAATTGATCTAATCATTTGACCAATAATTAAGATAATTTTACGTGGGTGAAACCACGGGCCACAGCTAGTACAACATATTTACAACTCATACAACTGAAAAATTTCTTATATCTACAGTATTTTTCACGAAAACGCTTACCAGGATACTGAGAAATTGACTGGACCGAGTACGATCTCACTTACAATGTTAACTGAATTAATTGATACAACCTCAAATTAAGTAAAACATGTACTTTATTTTATTTATTATATTTGAGTTAATTATTATGACAAACGATGATTTAATCGGAATATAATTTTTTTATATTTTTTAAGTGTTTTGGTTTGATAGGGGAATGATGAAAAGTTCGGGAGACAAAATTCAGTAGAATATTTCTTAGAGAAAATATAAAAAATTAAAAAATTATTTATACAATAAAAAAGTACCAATGTTATAGATTACTACTGCAGTGTAATTTTTTTTTATATATTCAGAAAAAATAATTATTTAGTCTGCTATGTTTTACTTTGGAGAGGAGACATACCAGGCAGGCCCGACGAGAGGGAGGGGGCAGCCGGTGCTGTCGCCCCGGGACCCGGAGCCCCAAAGAGGGCCCGAGCCGGCCAAATAGGTCTTATTTTTTACCTAATTTTAACTCATATAAATGGATTTTTAGCCAGTAAATATCGTGACGTTAAAAGTACAAAACCTTGTATTTGAAGTCGATTTTTTTTCATACATACATACATACGCCTAATCTGTTTTTACCTGACAGATTGGTTTTCGAAAAAAATATTTATGGAAAAATTGTAGATTAAATAAAAAATTTTAGTCTTACCATTTTTATAGTTGTCCTTGCACATTTTATTCCACAAACACTGGAAATTTAGTAATTTAATAGATAAGGTAAGTTTTGCTTGAAAAAAACCACACAAAAAATAACTTGAAAACATTAAACAGAAAAATAATTGATTTGAACAACACAAAAAACAAAAGAACTCATTAAAAGCCCAATTTTTTATGTGACTGCAATTAAGTTAGGTTCATTATTCTATAAAAGCAGCCAAAAAATATTTCTGATTTCTAATTAACAAAACACAAAAATATTAATTAGTATTAATATTAATATTTTACTGAAAGTTATTACATTTCAGTAAAAGTTATATGAAAGAGGTCATTTTAAAAGGAGTTTCTCATTTATAAAATTTAAAACCAACTATATAACAAAAGCATATTTAAATAAAAGTTCCATCAGTTAACTTTTTCAATTGATTATGAAATCAACACATTCGTATTATAAGTTCTATGAATTATTAAGCACTGAAAAGAATGTCATCTCTGATTTTCAGTTATTTAAAACAAAATCAAAATAACACGTGCGTTTTTTGTTTTGAAATCCAATTATTGAGTTCCAAGAAATATAACAAAATTTTGTTTTTATTTTTGGGAAGTTAGTATAAAATTGAATTAAATCTTGTAAAAAGAGAACAAAATTTCGTGTTAAACAAATTTATCTAAGAAAAGCTCATGTAAAAAAAAATTAGGTGGATTTAAATTAAAAGGCAATAGATATTATTTCAAAATAAACCAAAAAATAACATGTTAACTTGCTTATTATTATTTATATTTTTATAATTATTACAATGCCACCAAGTATTCTTTATAAATTTAATTCTGTCATTTTAAATTATCGTATAGGTTCATAAAACCGAAAAACCTACTAATGATGCATTGAACAAAGCATGTTTCTATTACAAAGCTATTAAATATAGGAAAATTATTTTGATGACTTTTTGAAAAAGGAAATTTATTTTAGTCATCTTACCTTTTTTTTCATTTAATAAAAAGATAAGATAAAAGATAATATATATCCTGTGCTAGCTCCGTAATTAAAGATATTATCAACATCGAGGTTAGTTCGGGGTTATAACTCAAAAATGAGTAGTTACAGAAAAACTCAAAGAAAATATTTTGCCCGATTATTTCATAGTAAATTATTATCTGACATTAGAACTAATATTTAATTAAATATTTATTGAGTAATTTATTAATTTCTCAACCTAAATTTAAACAACATTACAAAATATTTTTTAGTCGAATTTTTCCTTGAAAAAATTAGACTTATACAGCCTATACGATAAGAACGGCGAGAGGCGAGAGTAGGGGCGCTATCCGTTTTCGGACCCGTAGAACACGATTCTGTAGAAAAAAATGTCTGATATATATATATATATATATATATATATATATATATATATATATATATATATATATATATATATATTCCCGCTACCTTTTAATATGTGTAGGGCCCCCTATGGAAGTTAAGAGCTCAAATTTGGTAAATGGGGCTCATTCCGATGCATAACAATACTATCAATGTGGGGTCAAATTTTGGGCAAATTTTGGATCCGACCTAACTTTTAAGGGAGTGGTGGGGGCGGAAAAGCAATAAAACTTTTCCAAACCGGTTGGAAATAATGTTTCGGTTAATTATCTACAACCTATCCAAAATTCAGCTTCCTAGGATGATTTGTGGGAGTAGAGGGGTAAAAAACCATTTTCGCTGGATCCAATACGCTCCCAGCTCCCCAGAATTAACGCAGAGGGTTGAAATTTGGTGTGTTGATGGAGTTCGTACCTAGGTTGTGCTTTTTGAAGGTTTTAATATTTTACCCCCAACCCCCCCATTTTTAAGCTACAATTTCATGCTTTTTCGACGTTTTCGAAGTTTGTACCACTCGCACAGGTCACCCAAATAAACCTAGAGGGCTGAAATTTTGTATTCGGATTGAGTTAGTATCAAGGGGGTGCCTTTTGGAGGTCTCGACTTTTAACCCCTACCCCCACCATTTTTATACCAAAAAGAACATGATTTTTCTTGTTTTTTAACAGTTTCGTTCGGGTCAGAATCTCCCCAAATTTTGTGTACAGGTTAAACTAATAGCCAGACACTTCTTTTGAAGGTTTCAACTTTTAACCCTTACCACCACGACTTTGACGTCAATATTTCCTTTTTTTTTTTGCTTGTTGTCTAACACGTCTAGAGACTCTCTAAGGAAACCTAGAGGGCTGAAATTTTGTACGTGTATTCAGTTAGTATCCAGCTAGTACCTTTTAGGGAGTCCACATTACTTTTCCGCCCACTTCTCCCATTTTTACATCGGAATTCAATGCTATTGTTAAATGTGTTTTAAATGCATTATTTTTATTCTAAATACAAGTAGGCGAATAGTAATTTTAAAAAATTTAAAAAAAAGTGAACTTACGTTTATAACAAATGAAATACAGTAGTATTTTAACTAAAAGAAAGTTTTTTAAGGGGAATTCTGAGGTAAGGGGATTACAAACATTTTAAATGTTAACCAAGGCGACACTGACAAATAAATGAAAGAGAGATAATTATATATCTTTTATATTCATTAAAAAGAGATAAATTGTAACTAAGAGGAATTTATGCTCTTTCTTTTAGTTAAAATTCTACATTACCTTTATAACAAATGAAATACATACGTATTAAGTAATTTAAAAATGTTATTAAAGTCACTGTTTATTTATAAATTAGGAATTTTGGATTTTTATTATTTATAAAATTGAAATTTTGGATTTTTTTGGAAAGAAAAAATATCTTCATAAAGGCCTTCGAGTTTACTATTTAAGTTCCCTTTTTAATATTTAAAAATAAAACACAAAGGCAATTGGAGGATAAGCATGGGTAGGAATACCCTCGTACGAATTGTGTTGGCTTTTTCCCTGCTAACTGCTATCGGCACAAAATTGAAATTTACTGAGATTCAGCCCTTAAAAACTTAAAACCTTTTTTTAAAGCCCCGATCAACCGGACACTCATCAGTTTTGAAGCCACCAAAATGATAAATCGCTTGTGGACTTTCAATTACATTTCGACACTCAATACCGAAGACGAAAGGAAAAATCCGACTTCCGTGATGGGGCTCCGCTGCTCACGGCGTTTCTTTTTTTTTTGTTTTCGAGATTATTTTTCAAGATAGACATACCATTTTATACATCAATAGAAAGAGGGGAAAAAATTTCATTAACTGTTCCAAAATTTAATTCATGTTTAGCAAGAAAAACAAGGCTCGGGGTCATACCTCGAAAATGGATAGTTAGTGAAAAATTTTAAGAAAATATTCAAATTCTACGTAAAAAGTTGGTATCAGCATTTATAGATGAAAATAACTTAATTCTTATCAATAAGAAGTTACGGGAAAAAATAAATCTGGAATTATGTCGATAACTCCTAAACTATTGGGAAGTTTAGAGATAGCGTTTGAGGCATTCACTCTAACTCATTACATTACTCTACTGGAAAGGGCAGAATAACCTCTGCCGCGCTAGCTAATATCTGTTATATCTTTTTGTTACATAGATATTAAAGGACAAGGTTGGATGTCAGTAGTAAATTTAATATTTGACGGGGGGTCCGGGATAGTTTGTCCCTGGAGCCCTTGATTTCTCTCCACGGCCCTGATACCAGGAGACTGAGAATTTTACATTTTAAGTGTCATTTTTTATAAAAAATATATTTCGAAACCGGGTTATTTTGAGTGACCAGTTAGATGCAGTAATGGTTAGAGTTTCCATCTAGAAAAATGTATTTTTCAAAATATTAATACACAAAATGCGTTGGGCCGTCCAAAATTCCGTCGTTTGAATAACTACCCATATATATCACAGAGAACAGAGAAACACTATACTACTGATACCTGCGTACTGATAAGTTTATTTGAATAATTTTTCAATTTTTTGATTATATATAGTATATGTAATCATAAATAAAAAAGTATGGATCGCTTGGAGTCATTTGTTGGTCTGTCACAGCTGTATATATATATATATATATATATATATATATATATATATATATATATATATATATATATATATATATATATATATATATATATATACGGTGTCCATCCAGTGGTACGTACTCCGTTTTTACGTCGTGACGTCAGCGATTTAGTGGGGTTCTCCTCTCACAGTTATGTTGTTGTTTGTCTGTGTTGGTAAAAATTTATGTACCAAGTCAGAGTCAGGGCCGTAGGTAATATTGTCTGAGGGTCTCGTAGCCTTTAAAAATTTTAAAATTTCACTGCAGATATATATGCACATATTCTGTATACGTAATATGCAAAATGCAAATGCAAAATAAGTAACGAAAAATTCTAGAATATTCTAATCGCTAACTAGCAGTGATATCAAAAAACAGACTTCACCGTTGAATTGGTCATTAAAAATGAGATTAAACAGTGTAGTTTCACAAAAATTCTAGAATGTTCTATTTGTCAATTAGCAAAGATATTGAAAAATCAATTGTACCATTTAATTGTCCATTGAAAAAGAGTTCAAATTGCACATTTTGACAAATGTTCTGGAATATTCTATTCGTCAACTAGCAAAGATATTCAAAAATAGGCGTCGCCATTGAATTGGGTACCAAAAAAGAGACCAAATAACACATTTTGAAAAATGTTCTAGAATATTCTATTTGTCAACTAACAAAGATATTGGAAAATCTATTGCACCACTTAATTGTCCAACCGAAATTAAACTAATGTAAATCAAATGTCCGATTTTAACAAACAATTTTTGCTATTTGACGAATAGAATATTCTAGAACATTTATCAAAATGTGCTATTCCGTCTTTTATTCGATGACCAATTAAATAGTGTAATAGATTTTTCGATATCTTCGTTAGCTGACGAACAGAATATTCTAGAACTTTTGTTAAAATGCGCTGCTTAATCTAATTTTTAGTGCCCAATTCAATAGTGAAGTTTGTTTTTTGGTATCTTTGCTAGTTCACGAGTAGAATATTCTAGAATTTTTGTCAGCTTCCGCTATTTGCCGTCTTTTACGCTGATGAATGCGATAGTGAAGTTGATTTTTCGACAGTTTTCTAAAAGTCCTTACTCATATTCATTAGTATAACATTATAATATAAATAATAGAGTAAATTGCCTCTTAAGATAAAATTGTTTTAAATAAATTCAGATAAATAATATTTACCAAGTAATATATATATATATATATATATATATATATATATATATATATATATATATATATATATATATATATATATATATATATATATATATATATATATATATACTTGTTATGAAACTTTACGAAGATGGAATTAGAGGAGTTGCTCTTAGAGTCTTATCTTATTGGTAGTCCAGAAAAAGTGAAAATTTCATTTGTTAGAAATGGAAATTCATTTACTCAGACCCGTTGGAAATTATCCGTGGTGTTTCTCAAAGCTCAATACTTGGTCCTCTGTTACTCGTAATCTACATTAATGACATATCCACTTTAATTAGTCATAGTACTGTATTATTTGCTGATGACATTTCTTTACTCTATGAAAAGAACAGTAAATTTTCTCTAATTAATAACATTAGCGTTAACGTAATCTAATTAACATTAATTAATGTTTTAGGCAGAATAGTCTTAAACTAGACACAAACAAACTCAGTTAATTATAAATTTGGTGAATACGGGGTAACTGATGAAATTTTAGTGTTACCTGATCACAGGAATATTCATCTATCACCAACAGTGAAATTTTTAGGAATATACGAGTACACTGATAAAAATCTCAATTGGAAAGATATTCATATTAGTAAACTATGTAGCAGTTTGAACAAATACATATACTTAATTAGAAATCTAGTCAATATGTTACCAAATTAAATTGCTTTTAATATTTATTATGCCTACGTACAGTTAGGACTCGTATATGGTATCGTGCTGTGGGGTAATTCATCCTCTATCAGTGAACTTTTTGCAATACAAAAGAGATGCACATGCATAAGAGCGTTATACCAAGTGAGTGCTCAAACTTCATTTAAACCATTTTCTAAAAAGTGTAAAATACCCACACTAACTGGTTTATATATCCTTGAGTGCATAACTTTTTTCAAAAAATACCATTATTTTTTTGAAGAAAATAAATTTGATCATTACTACTCAACTGGACAAAATTGTGACTTTTTCCAACTTTCAACAACTGTCAGTACTGTTTACAAAAACTCATTGAATCAAATTATTAAAATTTATAATAAACTTCTTAGCCAATACGAGTGTTTAGAACTTACACAATTAAAAATTAAAGGAATTTCTACTAAATCAAAACTACTAGACTCTTGATGAATATTTTTAACAGATTTTAGGATTTTAACGCTAATATCATTTTAATCAATTTTAATTAATTATTTACTTTTGTTTTGTATGCAATTTTAAACTACATTTACTTTTTGGAATTCTATCGTATTAAGTCACGATGTTACAATAATAGTTTCTATTTTATTCATGACTGTATGTAATACGTAATACCTAATGTTTGTAATAATTCATTTATTTTTTGACTCATTTCAACAGTCATTCGAAATAAAGTACCATTATATATATATATATATATATATATATATATATATATATATATATATATATATATATATATATATATATATATATATACTACTTTCTGATAAGTTCTCTGTTCGTTGCACAAAATCTGGATGTGAACTGCAAGGTATATAAATTTCTATAAAGTTCCTTTATTTACGGATTCCATGGTAATAATATTATGTTGGAAATAAAATGCGATTTAATGAGTCAAACAATTAAATTTATTAATCACAAATTCATAGGCGGCGATTATGTGTACATAAAATAATGTAGATTATTATTAAATAATATGCATGTGATACGAATATACAATAAACGTATGTCTATTTATATATACAAATACCTATTTTTACATGTAAAATTTGACGATATTGAATATAATTGGTGATCTTTCACGTGATCGGTATTAATAACTAAAATACGAACATAACCAATATTTATTTGAATGTGTAATATGTGTATGAGGGATATAGCAATACTAACTGTAGTGATATATGAAACGTATTAGGCGAAGAGCCAACCGTAGAAAAAGGCATCTGATACCGATGGACCCGTTTAATAACAATTTTTGGTTCTAGTTTTCGATGGGTATTAGCACAGACGAGTCATTATAGCACAGTTAAACGATAATTAGCACAGACGGTTCATTAAAATATTTTAAAAGTATGCAAATTATCAAATAATATTGTTACCTTATTTATAATTCTACACAGAAAAAAAAAAAAAAAAAAAAAAAAAAACAGTGATTTTATCTACAAAACCGCTTTTAGTATTTAGCTTTCGTTGTTAGAACTAAAATTTTAGTAATCGTAACGAAACTGGCTTTCAGTGATTGATATATAAGTTTTATATAAGTTTTATTAATACTACAAATTGCGTTTTATTAATTTCTACTCTTGGTTTTAATATAAAATTTTGCAAATATTACAACAACAAATAACAAAAAAAAAAATTTAGCAGTATATTTTTGTAGCATTAATTACAGTTCTATTAAATATTTTAAATAAATATAAGAAAAATATTTGTAATTGTAACACTGTTTTAAAAATCAAAATGCGCATGCTTAAAATAAAAATCTTTTTTGTAATAAAAACGAAAATTTTTGTAATAATTAAATGGCGCTTGCGCAGAGTTGATAAGTTGATACGTTTATGTGATATTTTGTAAACGTTCATAATACCTATATGCATTTAAAGAAACCCTGATAAATAATATTTAAAACCCTGATCAGTTTTTGTTGTTGTAACTAAAATTTTATTATTGTTACAAAACTTGCCTCTACCACGATTTATTAATTCCTACTGTTATTTTTAAGACAAAATTTTGCAAATGTTACAAAAACAATCCTAATAACAAAAAATATTTTGATAGTATACTTAAGTAATTTAAAAATTTAAACGACAATAAAAATTTAGTGATTGTCACAAAGTTGTTTAATTTCTCATTTTAAAATTGAGAGTTTTTTAATTATAACAAAAAGTTTTGTAATAAATAACTGACGCAAGCGCAATATTAACGAATTCTATGATTCTTAGAATGTTGTGTAGCATTCATAGCGTCATTCTGTGATAACGTCCATCTTCATAAATATTTATTATAACCTTACAAGGGTTTGTCAAAAACATAGTATACAATCTCAGTTTAAAATTGTTTGAACGTTAGAAATATGGCAAGAAAACTTGTTAATGGTTTTACTATCGAAAATCTAATAGATATTAGCTAGTAAGTATTTTCATAAATTATTTTTTGCTCACAAATATTAATAGGGGAAGTTCGGGTAGCCCCGCCACAGAAGGAAAATTGAGAGAAAGCTGGAAACCAATATAATTAAACATTTATTTTTATATTTAAATTAAAGTACAACAGTTCTGATATAATTTTAATCAAGTAATATTCTGATAGTTTATTTATTTTAACTCAAATCAAGTCTTTAAATTTTTCTAACAATTCTTGGTTAAACACAGATGAGACAGATCAAGCCTACATATAAAAAAGTGTGATCCGACAGTTGCAATAAGTAGCAATTTATACTGCTTACTGATTAGTCGTCCATCGACTCTTCAAGCGTACACTTGCATTGTTAAGTCGTAGCCACAGTGGTGGCTGTTCATTGTTACATCAGTAGTAGCAAGTACATACATACCGTTGTTCTAGTATACGTACCATCATAAATACTTACATTTTACGTACAATATGTTAATTTGAAAAGTAAAAGAAACAATCAGCCAACTTTATATATATATATATATATATATATATATATATATATATATATATATATATATATATATATATATATATATATATATATATATATATATTTTAGCGAAAATATAATTCTTAGTAAATTTTGTATACCCATAGCAATAAGACATCATCATGATAAATTTACCAAATTCGTATAGTTGAAAAATATTGCAAAATATTATTGGCGTTTTTTTTCTGTTTTAAAAATTAAAAATATTTTTGCTATGGGTGATATTGAGCAAAGGCTGTAAATCTTTTTGCTACAATAAGACTAGGAAGTTAGTTACTTTCACTGAAGCAACATTAAGTAAATATTATATAAAATTAACGAGCGTATTAAAAACATAATAGAAAAATATAATCCATAGTAAACTAGCAACAAAAAAGAGAAAAAAAAAAATAAAATTCATTAATATTTTTAGTACTTAAATCAATTACAATTTACATATCAGTGCATGCATAGATTTTTTTAAACTTAAAAAAAAATTATTAACTTCCCATTGGTAGTTATTGTAATGACTCAGCTTTCGTGAATCGCCAATTTGGTCATTTATTTCCGCGTTTCAAAGTCACTAGAATCAGCGTCCGCTCTAGCGTTTACGCCGCCCCGGGCAAAAAGGAAAAATTTAGCCCTGGTGTGAAACCGACGACTTTTTTTTCTTGCTTCTCAGTTGTCAAAATGCCGCTCTTTTTTTACACAACCGACGACCTCTTTTTTGCTCGTCAGTTGTAAAAATGCCGCCCTCTTTTTACAAAAATGCCGCCCTTAAAATTTGCCGCCCCGAGCAAATGCCCGGGTTGCCCCCCCCCTGGAGCGGGCTCTGCTAAAATTCGAATCCGTCGTTTTTAGCAAGATGTCTGTGTGTGCATTCGTTAGTTCGTTCGTGAATTTTCTTTCGCCTCGCATATTTCGAAAACAAATGATGCTGGTTACACCAGACCAGTTTCATTGTATGCAGAACTTCGGCAGCATTTATTACGAGCCCATTATACATCACTAAATTTTAAAGAAATGTTCACCTGAACCTACTACATTTTACCAGAAGATTGTGGATCAAATTTACAAAAAAAATTTGTGAAATATTTTTCGTCTGGAATTTTTTCGTTTGAGGTACAGCAAGCACCCCCAAGAGACAACTAGAGACCATGTACAACAGTCTCTAGTCTTTAAGAGCACCCAGTGGGAAGGTAACAGTGTGGATGGACCTGTCTTCCCAAATTTTTTTTTACTACAAAAAATTTATATTTAAATTGTCCCACAATTTTACTAAGTATAGTCAAACTCCTCTCTGTCACCGCAGCTGTCATCATCATCATCATAATAATTATTACCATTACGTTCATCACCTTCGTTAGTTTCTTTATCATTATCTTCCGTAATCGTATTTTCCGCAGAGAACAGAAATTAATAGAAAAATTTTACAAATTTGTATTTTTCAAAACGAAAGGTACCATTTAACTTGAACGAGAATATCATGAACTGATGATGGAAACTGATGACCAAGAAACCAAACGAAATTATATTTGCCACTGTCGATTGTTCAACCACAATCTTCTGGTAATAATGAAGTAGGTTCTTTTAGGTGAGAATTTCTCCAAAATTTAGTAATATAATGAGCTCGTAATAAATGCTGCCGAAGTTCTGCTTGACAAGGTGGCAAATTTGACGAATGGAAATTTCGTATTTTTGTTCTAAAACGATCGTTCAGCTTCTTGTATTCATAAGTCTTTGAAAATAAGTAAAATCTAACAACGTTGACGTTATTGATGTTATTAACTCCATACATAATATATTAAAGATAAACTTTTTTAAAGTTAATAATAATAATAATAATAATAATAAATAATCTGTATTTAAACATAAAAGTTATTACAGTAGAGTGTATCTGTTACACATATGGCATAATTTCAAATTACAATAAAAATAAAAATAGGTAGATAATATTAAGAAAATAAATAGATAATATTAAGAAAATAGATAAGTAACAATAGTAAGATAAATTACAAAAGTATATATTAAAATTATAAAAATAACAATAATATTATAAATTGATAGTATTAGACCAAACAAAAGATAAAGTTAGTTATTACTTATTAGTCCAAAAAGAGAGAGAAACAAAAACAGATAAAAATACAGTTTTATTATTTAATTATAATTACTCTGTAGGTAGAACAACTTAAGTAACATAACTCAGTACCAATATCAATAGAACAGAGGGAGAAAAGTAGTCAGAAAGGGAGAGAGAAATCAAATACTATTCGGTTGATTCAACTATGTATTAATATGCGTGTTTTTATTATATTTGTTTTGTACATTGCAATTACAGTCAGTTGATAAGTACTAACAGGGCAGTTTCTAGAGGCTTAGTGCAAAGCTCCTCAGTTTCAGTGCATCACAACAGTAATTATAGAGGTCCCACATTTTAGCTAAATTCATATTTGACATTAGTGTTGCTACAATTACTATTGAATTATTGTTGTCCTGTAAGTACTTATTAATAAATTTTTCACGTGTGAAAGCCAAAATTGGGCATTCTAGTAAAAAATGTTGTAATGTTTCACACGCTTCCGAATTACACAACATGCATACCTCTTGCGCACTCCATTTGTGAAGTGTACCTTGAACATAGAATTTCACTTCGAGTTCACCCATAAGACGTATTTGAGATATTACTCTCAATACTCTAATTGGAGCTTGAAAATTAAAATATCGGTGATCAGAATCCGAAATCAAATATTTGTACCGTGTATTATACGTAGAGTTCAAAATTTTTGCTTCGTCCTCTATAAAGGTTTTCCTAAGAAAACTTTCAACTATTTCGGTGCTATACTCTCTAGCAACTGATACATTCTGTGCATTCCAAACGGATTCGTAGCCTAAATTCGTTAATAAAGATTTAAACTGTGTAGCCCAGTTGTATTTTTGATATTTGGTACTCAAATTGATAGGGCGCGATATATTTAGGTAACATTTCCTCAACAGTCTATCCTCTGGTAGGGATAGCAGCTTCACCCACCAGTCATAAATTATTTTAAACGTTACCACACTCAGGTCCGCTCTGTCAAACTCCCTTCGTATTAAGTAGTGCGCAGTATTTTTTGGTAAACAAAGAATACTTTTGAAAAAGTTACACTGAACTTTATCCATCATATTTAAGTATCTCAAACTCCACGTCTGAGCTCCGTATAGGAGGGTAGAACGTACAATTGAGTCAAACAGCTTAAGTTTCACGTCCCAAGAATCCGATTTTGAATTAGCTAATATGTTGCGAACACAAGCGGAACCAACTGTCGCTTTTTTTAATGTTGTGATTGATGGCTTCCAGAAAAATACCTGAGCTAGAGAATATCACCCCCAAATAATTGAATTTATTTACAATTTCAATTTGATTGTTATTTACATAAAATTTTCTTGCGTTCTTTCTAATTTTTCCCCCTTTTCTGAAAACCATTATTTTAGTTTTCTCCGTATTAATAGATAATTCGTTTAAATCACAGTAATTTTTAAAAACATTTAAACTACGTTGAAGATGTAGGGGAGAGTTGGCAATTAAGACAGAATCATCTGCAAAAAGTAAGTGGGCTATTCTTGTTGACTGATTTATGTTAACACCATCTACGTCATGCTCAGATAGAAATTGATCGAGATCACTTAAGAATAGAATAAACAATAGAGGACTTAAAGAATCCCCCTGCAACACTCCACACGTAACATTTATAGTTATTGTTTCCTCGAAATTTAGTAGTATTTTAGCATTATCGTAAAGGTTGTATAAAACATTGATAAATTTTTTACTAACGCCTAAAAAATGTAATTTTTGCCATAATAGACTATGGTCTACAGAATCGAAAGCTTTCTTAAGATCTACGAAACATACAAATAGTTTTCCTTTTACTTTTTGTAAATTCTGACCAACCAGGGAATTGAGAATAAATATATTATCTTGACAACTTCTACCAGAGCGAAAACCTGCTTGTGTTTCAGGAATCAGCGTACTAGCTTCTGCCCAATTTGCCAGTCTCTGTGACAAAAGCCTTGTAAATACTTTTGTAATGGAGTTCGAAAGAGCTATGCCTCGGTAATTATTAGGATCTGTCGGGTCACCTTTCTTGTAGAGCGTTATCATCTTACTAATTGCCCACTCTTTAGGGATATTACCACTATTTAAAATGAAATTAAACATTTCAAGCATTGAATTTTGGAAATTATTAGGGAGATTTTTGATGAAATCGTTAGTGATAGCATCAGGACCCGGTGATTTTCCTGGCTTAATTTTCTTTAAAATCAGCTTGAGTTCTTCCTGTGAAAAATCCGTATCGAGATATGGATTTGTTGTGTCTGTAAAATTCTCTATGCTGCATGACTTCGGGGGATAAAGTGAATTAAAATATTTTTGCCAAATATTAGGGTCGATATTGTTTGAATAATTTCGCCGTTTTACCCTATATTCATTGATTATTTTCCAAAATTCATTGCTTTTTTTTATAGAAATTAATTTATTTTTAATATTTTGATAATAATTATCTTTTTTTTGATTAATTGTTTGTTTATATAACTTTTTACATAGTAAATATAGCTCTAGGTTGAAACCAGTAAAATTATTTGTTTTTGCCTGTTTGAGTGCATCTCGAACATATGATTTAATTTGAATACATTCTGTGTCGTACCAAGGTTTGTTTTGTTTTTGTTGATTGTAGTGGGTGTTATGTACATTGTTTTTTTTGGACATATTTAAAATGGATGCTACTGTGTAAATACTGTTTATAAAAGTCTGATACATCAGTTCTATATTTGGCTCGTTTGTAATACATACTACATTAGATAGTAATTCCCTATAATTTTGACATTTTTCTTCTTCCCAATTTAAATGCTTTACTAAATTGTTCTTTTTTTTCTTTTTTATTTATTGGCTTATAGTTACTTTCTTTGTCCTTCTCCCAACTAATCAAAGATACTACGCATGGTAAATGATCTGACAGTAGCGGTATGTTCAGTATTTCAAAATCATAAATTTCCGTTAGTGCAGCGGTATTTACCCAGACGTAGTCTATTGTACTACAGCCTCTGTTGCTAAGGTAGGTAAACTGTCCCACAGAATCAGTTAAACTTCTCCCATTTAAAACAAAATATCCATTAGTACTCATGAATTCTATGAGAGCTTTACCTCTTGCATTCACCACCGAGTCCATAGACCGCCTCGATTCTTCTAACATTGTAATATCAAAGATTTCGCCTGTATCGTAATTTAAATTTCCGATACGGCAGTTCATGTCCCCACCAATTATTATTAAACTATTTGGGAATTTGTTCTCGATTAACAGCAAAAGATCGTTAAGTAGTTCTAAAGTAACTTGTATATCATAATCAACTTTTAAAATAGACAGAAATTACGACAAACGAGATATTTTTTAAAGAGCACTTAATGGCAATCCACATTGTGGAAATATCTATTAGCTCGCATTGTACACTTTTTCTAACTAATAATAGTAAACCCCCACTAGCTCTACCTACTGATTTCTCCCTAATTCCAAAAGAAATTTCTCCCTAATTCCAAACTTTTTTAAAGTTACAAATGTACGTTCTAATGTTTCTTCACAATCAGTATCAAGATTTTGAAATGCTAACTGATATTCTTCAACCTTTTCTAATAATTTAAAGTGCCTGAGCGTGCCTTTTCGGAAAAATGCTGATGTGTAATCACACCCTGTTACAGCGTGAAAGTCTGGCAAGGATTTTGATAATAAACTACCCAGTATATCATGCAATTCGTTGATGTTAATATATCGTTCGTAAGTAGCAGTTTTTGGACAGAACGGGAGCCACCATCCCACCATCCGATTTTTTGAGTGACCTCGGATGGTGGTAAACTACCGAGGCGGTTCTAGAAGCCTCCGGCGGTGGGTGGAGTAATATGAACGAAAATTTGGTCTCCAACCTAACGATATCTAGTGAAATTTTTTCTAACCTAACAGAACCCAATGGAACTTGATCTCACCTAACAGAACCCAACAAAATTTGGTTTAACTTAACAAAAATTTTTTAACCTAAGAATTCAAAAATTCCGTAACAGATGGCGTAGCCACCTTCCTGTAAATTCAGTACAAGATGTCGCTGCTCGTCTGGATACTAGCGATCTCTGTGCGTAAGTTTGAGAAATTGTCAATAGATGGTGCTGAAAATCCTTTTTGATAGTTAAACTAGCCATTAAAAGATGGCGTTGCTAATCTGAGCTACCGCGAACTCTGTACCATGATTCAAAATTCCATGAAAAGATGGCGCTGCTTCCATAATTTTATAATATTTTTATCTGAAAACAGGTTTATACAGGTTTTTCTCTAAATAAAAACAAATTTTTATTTTATTTTAATAAATTTATTTTAAAAAGAAATATTTTACAATAAAAATGTTTAAATGTTATTACAATAATATTTGTATATGGATATGACATTTTCCATGGCGCAAGTTTCTCCGGAATGATGGCCGCATCGAGGACTAGTGTCTGTTGATGTTATGATTCTCAACTTGGGACAAATTGTTATTTCTTCAAAGTTCATAATGGGCGCTGACGGTAGTAGTCGTTTCAAATACCGCACTTTTTCTTCTCCTTTCGTATAAATGATTCGAATTCCGTGTAGATTGTTTATTAAAATGTATTGTAGTTCCTCGTATTCAATATGTCCATCCATCCAGGTGAACCCATGATAATTTTTCCGCAACCAGCGAGCTGTGCGCTGATCTTTTTCACTTAATCCGCAAAACGGTATTGGTGATTTGAAAATATAGTGTTGTAGTATATAATCTTCACCACAATTTTCGTCCGAAGAATCAAATTTCAACACAGCCAATTCCTTTATGTAGAATTTCCCATTTGTTGAATTTGGAAATCCTTCGAAGTCAACAATTGCTGCGTCGGTCGCCATTGTGCGATGTCTAGAGTCAAACTTTTGGGCTTAGAATTCAGTAACTAATGTTTTCTTTAAAATAAAACTGGTTTTTATAGGTGCGAGCTTGCTTAAATAAGTCGTATGTATGTATGTTTACTGACGTCATTAAAAGATTTAAATTAATTTTTAATATCATACCCTAAAACTTGATTCGAATATAAAAATTTCCCATAAATTTATGTATAACTATTTTGATATTATTAAAATTGTATAATTTAAATATATGGCTATGAGTAGAAATGTTAGTTTTTATTCATATGTCAATTTTTGCTAGCAAAAAGTAATATGTTTGAAAACTATTATCAAATGTTATAAAAAAATTCCATTTACAATTACGGTACACCATATATACTCGTAAATTTTACAAAAATGTATCACTCTGTACATTTTTTAAATCTGTGTGCACATTCTTTGACGTTATTAAATATCAGAATATATATCAGCTAAAAATTGTTACATACTTACGTTATAAATATCTAAGTGTGTATTTTTTTAAAATATGTACCTTATAAATACCCATGATTACTTTACTATAACTGTAATCACGCGATATCGTGTTATAAAATACATAAGAATTTAATGTAAAAATATTTGATCATCAACAATTAAATAAAAACGAATTTTTTAAAATATATATAGTAATATAATATTTTGCATATATACAGTACTCTGTTAAAAGTACGGGTTTCTACACTGTTAAAAAACATATTTTTTACAATATCAATATATTGTAAAAAAATCATATTTCTTAATATTTTTAAAACTGAATATGTAATATCAAGAATTTAAAACAGTTTTGAAACATTAATTTCTCCTCATAATATTTTTTTAGTCTTAAATTAATAGCACAATGTTCCATATATTTTAAGAAAATTTTCCTTTTAATATTTTATAACTTATCTAAAACAAATTTATAGCTATTTTTATCAAAAAAAATTTATTACTTGCTATTGTTAAAAAATTAGTTAAATATATCTATAGGTATTAAATGACCTCTAGTTTTTGCAAAAGACTGTAACAGCAATTCATCTTAAATACATCATAATTTATTCATCAGCAATTCATAATTTATAAAAATGTGTTTTATTTATTAAAAAATTTAACAAAATCATAATCTGACTTCACAATATTTCTGATTATATACTACGTCATGTCTATACATATATTAACAAGTTTGCCAAAAAAAAAATGATTATGAAAAAACTTTAAATCTTAAGACGTTAGTAATTGTTAAAAAATAAGGTTACACTAACAAATGACGATGAACGATTTGGTTCATGGAATCCCAATAATAAACTTAAAACTCTCCCGGGGGTATTCTGAGATAAATAAGAACATTACATATATTGAGTGATTTAGGTAATATATCTACGTAATAAATTTCTAACACTGACTGACTGACTGACAGACAAAGTACAGCCTAAACCGTTGGGTTTAAAAGAATGAAATTTTGCATAGGAGTTCCCTATGTGACGTAGGTGAGCACTAAGAAAGGATTTTTGAAAAATTCGTCCCCTAAGTGGGTTTAATAGGGAATGAAAATTTGTATGTAAATTCTTTATTTTTGAAGTTAATGATATTAAAAATATGTTA
This sequence comes from Brachynemurus nebulosus, assembly GCA_035578155.1. Taxonomy (NCBI): domain Eukaryota; kingdom Metazoa; phylum Arthropoda; class Insecta; order Neuroptera; family Myrmeleontidae; genus Brachynemurus; species Brachynemurus nebulosus. Next base: position 116,720,122 of record JAPWDM010000001.1, on the reverse strand, counting down.
CTATGGTTATTAAAATAAATATTTAATGAATTATTAACTTTGACCGATAGACAACGGACAACCTCAACTGTTGAGTTTAGAGGGACGAAATTAAGCACAGGACTTATGAAAATTGGCGTTTAGGCTTCTATTTATAAATAAAAGTCGGTTGTTTTCTGGAAATTTATTCCCTAAGGCGTTAAAACAGAAAGTGGAAGTTCATATGGGAAGTTCATCGTGGATATTGATTTAGGCTTTTGAAAAACATTAAAAGTGAGCACAAAGTGAGTACCTAATAAAGAGATATTGTCGATGGGCAATCCCATTGGGTATACGGCTACTATGTAAATAAAAGATAAATAAAATAAAAATCAGAAAATGTATGAAACCGAATCCAACGAAACTTAACCCATTGATTAAAACAAGTCATAAAAAATTTTCAAAAAGTGGTATTTTACAAAGTAAAATTTTCAAAAAGTGGTGTTGTGCAAAGTAAAATTTTGAATAATAATGATTATGTTTACTTACATATTACATATATTCAGAAGTTCCTCTACTAGAACATGTATTAGCATGTTATACATTGACTATATTCGGAGTTTTCGTAAAAAAAAAAGTTTCAAATGGAAAACGATTTTGCGTATGCGACTAAAGTGTGACTTGTATATATGCTACTTGAGGATTTTTGGTGTCTACACATGGAAATTAACTATACCTAAGGTGTATTCATACAATACAGAGTCATATTAAAATTTTATCAATCCTAAAAAAAGAAAATAATTAAATTTCCACTAGCACACATAAATTTTGAAAGTTAATGTAAACCAAAAATCAAAAACTATTCTTCTTACAAAAATATATTATTAATATCTAAATATTTTCTTTCTATGCAGCGAGTTGAAAATAATGCGTTAATGCAAAAAAATCAAACATTCTCTTATATATGTATGTTAATATTTTAAGAATAAATACGTATACAGGGTGGGAAGTAAAATTATGCTGAATTCAATTAATTAACCCTTTCCTGTACAGCAGTTTTAGATCATTATTGTTCGACCTTACTTTATTTTTAACAAATCATTAATAATATGGGTGAATACTTATTGGCAAGAATTACATAGTTTGCACATATGTTCTATTGTGTCAGAACGTCAATGGAACAATGCAATTTAATTGCCTATATTCAGGAGCAAGTAAAACATTACCTATTTTAATAGCTCAGAAAATACACATTACATAGTTCGTTGTAAGAACAATCATTTCCGTGATATTTTTTAACGAATTTTAAGGACTGTGGTATGTAAGAAATAATAACACTCACATTATTTTAAAATATTTTATTAAATAATTAACATATAGCTGTTGGAAAATTACAAAGATTTTTTTAACAACTTATTAAATGTTGATAGCTTATTTTAATATCTCCTATAGGGCCTAAGTATAACCCTTCACCCGAAATTTTTTCATCACCATCGTTGGCGACTGTATTCTCGTCATCATCAGCTTCGTTGTCGCTCGCAGTAACTTCGCTATCGCTAGCAGATGTTTTTTCATCACTGTCTTCGCCATCATTTGATACATACTTTAACACTGGTTCAATAATATCATGCTTTTCCAATTTCCGAGTTATCTATGGGAGTGACTCTTTTTGGGAGTGACTCATTTTGAGAGTGACTCTTTTTGGGAGTGACTCTTTGGTGTCATTTGGTGTATTTTGGTGTCATTTGGTGTCTCTTTGTTGCCTTTTGGTGTCGTCATTTTCGTGCATTTTGATGTCATTTTAGTGCATTTTGGTGCATTTTTGGTGTCATTTTGATGCACTTTGGTGTCTGGCCAACGATGGTGATGAAAAAATTTCGGGTGAAGGGTTATACTTACGGCCCTATAGGAGATATTCAAATAAGCTATCAACATTTAATAAGTTGTTAAAAAAATTTTTGTAATTTTCCAACAGCTCTAACGGTTTAGGCTGTGCGTTGTCTGTCAGTCAGTTAGTCAGTGTTAGAAATATATTACGTAGATATATTACCTAAATCACTCAATATATGTAATGTTCTTATTTATCTCAGAATACCCCCGGGAGAGTTTTAAGTTTATTATTGGGATTCCATGAACCAAATCGTTCATCGTCATTTGTTAGTGTAACCTTATTTTTTTAACAATTACTAACGTCTTAAGACTTAAAGTTTTTTCATCATAATTTTTTTTTGGCAAACTTGTTAATATATGTATAGACATGACGTAGTATATAATCAGAAATATTGTGAAGTCAGATTATGATTTGTTAAATTTTTTAATAAATAAAACACATTTTTATAAATTATAATCATATACAATATATTGGAGTATGACAATATGACAAAAACGCTTATTTAGCATTGATAAAATAATTTCGTATTTAAGATGAATTGCTGTTACAGTCTTTTGCAAAAACTAGAGGTCATTTAATACCTATAGATATATTTAATTAATTTTTTAACAATAGCAAGTAATAAATTTTTTTTTGATAAAAATAGCTATAAATTTTTTTTAGATGAGTTATAAAATATTAAAAGGAAAATTTTCTTAAAATATATGGAACATTGTGCTATTAATTTAAGACTAAAAAAATATTATGAGGAGAAATTAATGTTTCAAAACTGTTTTAAATTCTTGATATTACATATTCAGTTTTAAAAATATTAAGAAATATGATTTTTTTACAATAAATATATTGATATTGTAAAAAATATGTTTTTTAACGGTGTAGAAACCCGTACTTTTAACAGAGTACTGTATATATGCAAAATATTATATTACTATATATATTTTAAAAAATTCGTTTTTATTTAATTGTTGATGATCAAATATTTTTACATTAAATTCTTATGTATTTTGTAACACGATATCGCGTGATTAGAGTTATAGTAAAGTAATCATGGGTATTTATAAGGTACATATTTAAAAAAAATACACACTTAGATATTTATAACGTAAGTATGTAACAATTTTTAGCTTATATATATTCTGATATTAAATAACGTCAAAGAATGTGCACACAGATTTAAAAAATGTACAGAGTGATACATTTTTGTAAAATTTACGAGTATATATGGTGTACCGTAATTGTAAATGGAATTTTTTTATAACATTTGATAATAGTTTTCAAACATATTACTTTTTGCTAGCAAAAATTGGCATATGAATAAAAACTAACATTTCTACTCATAGCATATATTTAAATTATACAATTTTAATAATATCAAAATAGTTATACATAAATTTATGGGAAATTTTTATATTCGAATCAAGTTTTAGGGTATGATATTAAAAATTAATTTAAATCTTTTAATGACGTCAGTAAACATACATACATACGACTTATTTAAGCAAGCTCGCACCTATAAAAACCAGTTTTATTTTAAAGAAAACATTAGTTACTGAATTCTAAGCCCAAAAGTTTGACTCTAGACATCGCACAATGGCGACCGACGCAGCAATTGTTGACTTCGAAGGATTTCCAAATTCAACAAATGGGAAATTCTACATAAAGGAATTGGCTGTGTTGAAATTTGATTCTTCGGACGAAAATTGTGGTGAAGATTATATACTACAACACTATATTTTCAAATCACCAATACCGTTTTGCGGATTAAGTGAAAAAGATCAGCGCACAGCTCGCTGGTTGCGGAAAAATCATCATGGGTTCACCTGGATGGATGGACATATTGAATACGAGGAACTACAATACATTTTAATAAACAATCTACACGGAATTCGAATCATTTATACGAAAGGAGAAGAAAAAGTGCGGTATTTGAAACGACTACTACCGTCAGCGCCCATTATGAACTTTGAAGAAATAACAATTTGTCCCAAGTTGAGAATCATAACATCAACAGACACTAGTCCTCGATGCGGCCATCATTCCGGAGAAACTTGCGCCATGGAAAATGTCATATCCATATACAAATATTATTGTAATAACATTTAAACATTTTTATTGTAAAATATTTCTTTTTAAAATAAATTTATTAAAATAAAATAAAAATTTGTTTTTATTTAGAGAAAAACCTGTATAAACCTGTTTTCAGATAAAAATATTATAAAATTATGGAAGCAGCGCATCTTTTCATGGAATTTTGAATCATGGTACAGAGTTCGCGGTAGCTCAGATTAGCAACGCCATCTTTTAATGGCTAGTTTAACTATCAAAAAGGATTTTCAGCACCATCTATTGACAATTTCTCAAACTTACGCACAGAGATCGCTAGTATCCAGACGAGCAGCGACATCTTGTACTGAATTTACAGGAAGGTGGCTACGCCATCTGTTACGGAATTTTTGAATCCTTAGGTTAAAAAATTTTTGTTAAGTTAAACCAAATTTTGTTGGGTTCTGTTAGGTGAGATCAAGTTCCATTGGGTTCTGTTAGGTTAGAAAAAATTTCACTAGATATCGTTAGGTTGGAGACCAAATTTTCGTTCATATTACTCCACCCACCGCCGGAGGCTTCTAGAACCGCCTCGGTAGTTTTACCACCATCCAAGATCACTCAAAAAGTCGGATGGTGGGATGGTGGGCCCCGTTCTCTCCAAAAGTAACTACTTTCGTAATTTTCTATGCCCATATCTACCCACAATTTTATAGATGCACTATAAAATTGTGGTCCATATTATCAAGAAGTAAAATTAAAATGTCTGAATCCAAGCATCTCACGACAATATTAGCATCAAAATCAATTTGGCAAATATTATATGGGTAGTTCTTCAAATTATGAAATTTTGGACGGCCCAAGACATTTTGTATATTAATATTTTGAAAAATACATTTTTTCTAGATGAAAACTGTAAACCATTACTGCATCTAACTGGTCACTCAAAATAACCCGGTTTCGAAATATATTTTTTATAAAAAATGACACTTAAAATGTAAAATTCTCAGTCTCCTGGTATGTCTCCTCTCCAAAGTAAAACATAGCAGACTAAATAATTATTTTTTCTGAATGTATAAAAAAAAATTTACACTGCAGTAGTAATCTATAATATTGGTACTTTTTTATTGTATAAATAATTTTTGAATTTTTTTACATTTTCTTTAAGAAATATTCTATTGAATTTTGTCTCCCGAACTTTGCATCATTCTCCTATCAAACCAAAACACTTAAAAAATATAAAAAAATTATATTCCGATTAAATCATCGTTTGTCATAGTAATTAACTCAAATATAATAAATAAAATAAAGTACATGTTTTATTTAATTTGGGGTTGTATCAATTAATTCAGTTAACATTGTAAGTGAGATCGTACTCGGTCCAGTCAATTTCTCAGTATCCTGGTCAGCATTTTCGTGAAAAATACTGTGGATATAAGAAATTTTTCAGTTGTATAAGTTGTAAATATGCTGTATTGGAATAGCGGACTTGTATTTTTTTTTTTTATAAAACGTTATTTAGCCGATTTTTAAAGAATATTGAAGAATTCTCAGTCTCTTGGCAGCTCCGAAAACGGGGATTTAACTTAAATAATGTAAATAAATTAGGTAAATATCATTAAAATACTGTAATAAATGACTCCGTATATTTTTTAATAAAAAAATAAATTCCCATTTTTTTTTATTTTTTTTTTTTTTTTTTTTGGTATAATACCTATATACTATGTATTTAATATAACTACTGATACATATTATCAATGAATTTTCCATCGCAGGGTTCTGTTAATTTCTAACTAATAAATTATCCAGTTGATTACTGCAGCGTAGTATGAAAATTCACCAAAATTTCTGATGTTGATTGCTAAATTTCCAACCGACAATGATGAATTATGTTGTTGAAAGATTCCAGCTGAAGTGAAAAGCCATTTAAATTCAAGGATCGATGATGCAAGTTGTGTTATAATTTTACCTTGCAACTAAAGATGCATCAATCGAAAAATTATTACTTTGATACGTATAAGTGCGGGTTACGTTGTACTTGTACGTTGTGATTACACGGCACTATACGAAAATCCATATAACAAGTTTTTGAGAAGACTGCGTGTTGTCAACGTTGCAGATTCAAAACTGAATAACTGATTAATACTTCGTGTTGCAAAGGACAAATCCGGCTTGAAGATTGACCAAAAATGTTTGTTGGGAGAAGCTGTTTTGCACAATAAGGAACGTCGGTACAAAATCTTTCTCACTTTCCTTCGATAACTAGGACCAGTCTTCTTAAAAGACACTAATTTTATAAATTAAGTGCAACACGTTTAATTATAACTTTATTTAAACCATAATTTATTTTAATACACTTGCAATAAATTAATTTTGATAGAAATACATTTAAATTAGCTTTTAACATTATCAAATACAAAAACTTGTAAAAATGTCTGTTGTTTACTAATTTCTCTTGTTTTTATCTCTTGGGCAACTTAAAAAAATACACATAAGTTACATAGTGTGCTTATTTTAAATATAGAATATTATAATTTACAAAGTAGTGTGATCTATTTGAACAACAAAAAATTATTAAATTTAAATATAGAATTAATACAAATACAAAATACATTGTATGATAAGAAACCATTAAATTATTAAATTTATTAAAAAGAAAAACTGTTATAAATATTAATTTTGCTGAAGGACTGAACAACCCATTTTCAAAACTCCCGGAAAACTTTCCAGGTAAAACTACCAGATGACTGTACTGTCAGCAATAACAAATGTGTTAAAGGCGACTTTAAACAGCAAAAGTCGAGATAATTCTTACTTTAGTTTAAAATCGACTTTTACACTAATGGGGCTTTAAATTTGATTGTAAAACAGTACTTACCAAAAATAAAATCAGTTTTAAAGTTGACTTTAGTGTTAAAGTCGGCTTTAAATGTGAATGTAAAACCGGCCGGTTTTACATTCATAATTTTAAAGGCTCTTTAACTAAAGTTACTTTTAATTTAAAGTCGACTTTATTTCTAGCTCTGTTTTACAATGACTAAAATCTGCTTATTTTTGTCAAAGGACTTTTAAATGTTGCATGGATAAAACGAACTATGAATGATCGTAGCCAATCTTAAATTTATAAGAAATAACTATAGAAACGAAAATGTCAACCTGTTTGAATTTAAAAATAAAAAAATGCATTTCATTCATTTCGCTACTGTCAGTGAGATTGGAATAAAAAACCATCACATTATTCCTTTTTAAAAGAAATGTATAAATATCACAAGTACAATGGATCATAAAGGAAATCGCTCAGCTAGTTTAACCCAAAAAGAATGTTTGATATTAATTCAAGACGTAAAAATAATAAAAATATTGAAAATAAGCAAACAAATAAAATTTTTATTTTATTTATTTAAGGTATGAATATTTTATAGAAAAATTACGCTTATAAACAAAATTCAATGATAATAATTTATTAGCAATGACAAATGTATTAAAGCAGACTTTAAACAGTAAAAGTCGAGATAATTCGTACTTTAGTTTAAAGTCGACTTTTACAACAAAGGGGCTTTAATGGGTCGATTCTGTAACTAAATTATTACAGACTGTTATTTTGCAGTACAGAGCTCTGTAAAATTGTTTTTAACAGAATGCTCAAAAATTTGGTATTCTGTAAGACACTATGTTAAGGTGCCAATTACATTTTATACATTCTACTGTTGTTGAACTATTTGTGTTAAATTACCATGGATTTGTGAAAATGTAAAAATTTAACGGCCGGTTTTACATTCACATTTAAAGCCGACTTTAACACTAAAGCCAACTTTAAAACTGATTTTATTTTTGGTACTGTTTTACAATCAAATTTAAAGCCCCGTTAGTGTAAAAGTCGACTTTAAACTAAAATAAGAATTATCTCGACTTTTACTGCTTAAAGTCGGCTTTAACATATTTGTTATTGCTGATTATTATCATTGAATTTTGTTTGTAAGCATAATTTTTCTCTAAATCACCCGTTAAACTAACGGCCGGTTTTACATTCACATTTAAAGCCGACTTTAACACTAAAGCCAACTTTAAAACTGATTTTATTTTTAGTACTGTTTTACAATCAAATTTAAAGCTCCGTTAGTGTAAAAGTCGACTTTTAACTAAAGTAAGAATTATCTCGACTTTTACTGCTTAAAGTCGGCTTTAACATATTTGTTATTGCTGATTATTATCATTGAATTTTGTTTATAAGCATAATTTTTCTATAAAATATTCGTACCTTAAATGAATAAAATAAAAATTTTATTTGTTTGCTTATTTTCATAATTTTTGATTATTTTTACGTCTTGGTTTAACATCAAACATTCCTTTTGGGTTAAACTGGCTGGACGATTTCTGTGTTACCCGCGATTTCTTTTATGATTCATTGTATTTATTATAAATTTCTTTTAAAAAGAAATAATGTAGTTTTCTATTCCAATCTCACTGGCAGTAACGAAATGAGTGAAATGCGTATATTTTGAAATTCAATCATGTTGATATTTTCGTTTCTATAGTTATTTTTTTTAAATGTAAGATTGGCTACGATCATTCATAGTTCGTTTTATCCATGCAACACTTAAAAGTCCTTTAACAAAAGTAATCAGACCTGATCATTGTAAAACAATGCTAAAAATAAAGTCGACTTTAAATTAAAAGTAGCTTTAGTTAAAGAACCTTTAAAATTATGAATGTAAAACCGGCCGTAACTGATTCATTTTGCTCCTTTAAATATTTAACTGGATGTTAAATGAAAATTTTTATTTTTGACAACTACTTTTTTGACAAGCAGACTTTGACGTCAATGACCTTTGTAGACACAGGTTACGGACTAATAACATGTTTTCAATTTCATCGGTTTCATCAGTATATTCAGTTTCTGATTAGGATACGATTACGAGTTAAATTAGGATTCATAATTACCTAGAATTTTTCACAATCGTACGAATCCATTTGAGACGTCAAGTGATGCAGAATTTAAACTTCGATTTCGATTAATTAAAGAAGTGACAATGTATATTTTAGGAAAAACTGAAAATAACATCAAATCGACTTGTTTGTTTTGTTTTGAAATTTTATCAAGCGAAAGTATGAAACCATCACGTTAATGTAACCTTTAATTAACCTTTATTAAATATTATATATATATATATATATATATATATATATATATATATATATATATATATATATATAACTAGAGTGGTTTTATTATTAACTGCGACCCCCTTTAAAAGGCTTCGCGACCCCCCAGGGGGTCGCGACCTACAGGTTGAAAAACACTGTTCTATTGAATGAAGAAATAAATAACAGATTATATTATGTTAGACATATTTTTTAACGAAAGATAAAAATAATTCGTTTTCCAGGAGGAAGAACGGGGGTCTGGTTTCCTACGAACCGCATTATGAGGAATACTAATCGTTGTCGCTTTCTTCGTGAACAATTGGCGATAAATGTAAATTCATGTACAGCTTACTAAGAAAAACTGCAGGCCGTGCTATTCGTGACATGAATCTTGCACGAGAAAGATAAAATATAATGGGACCTATGTGAGAGCAGCAACGAACTTTTCCCTTTCAAATAATAAATTGGTACCTAGTGAAAACATGAATTGTCGATGAATTTACTTGTATCGCCAATTTTTTACGAAAAATTCGATGACGATTAGTATTCCCTGTAATAGAATTAGGTAGGGCCGGATCTAGAGGGTGCAGCGGGGACAAATGGCCCCTTCAAAGTTTTAAGGGCGCCAAAAGGTTGAATTTAAGTTTTTTCTTTTTTGCTTTTCTTGCGGGGTTTTGGCTTTGTTGTAACCGCCTGTAGACTGTCCCCGAAATGTGATTACACTTTACGACGTTATTAGCGCAGAGGATGTTGCCAAAATTAAAATATTGTCCCTGTTGTATTGTATCCAAAGGTTATGAATCCTTCGTCTCCTTAAGGATTTCGCAGTTGGGATAGCTTCGTGGACTACCAGTTAACACTTTTTATTAGTTTTATTAATTATACTTCAGTATTTAACTTAGAATAAAAAGAACGAAATACGATAAAACGACGTTTATTGATTTCCAATCGTTACAAAAGAATTAAAAAACAATTAAATTTCAACCATTAAAAATTATAACTACAGGAGATCGCTCCACGTGTTACGTATATCAAATTGTATTCAACTGAAAAACAAGCCTCTTCTTGGTTGGTCGGTGCTAAAATTTATACATTATATTATTCGAGAAATTTCCAAAATACACCACCGAGCCAAAGACCAAGGGATGAAAATATATAAATCAGGCAACATGAGCGAGAGAAAAATATAATAACTAAGAAAGTTTAACTCAAATCACATGTACGTGAATAATACATATGGAAAACTCTAGAACATAGGACATCCTTCACTAGCAATGCATAAAAAATGTGATTCACTTCTAAGAAACATAATCATAAAATAATAAAATTATATGCGTATGTAGGAGACACAAATCACCATTATGGCAATATATATGTGTACATCGAAGTACAGTAACGTATATAAATAAATTAATGAAATCGAATTTAATGTTAAATAAAAATAAAATGGCGGGCCAACAGAAAATAGTGGACCAACATTGTAATAAAATTAAAATAAAGTGCTAAATGCTTAAGAATACGATGATGACGTCACATTAAAATGGTCACGCCCCCAAAAAAACAACCAATAATAACCGTTCAAAGAAACAAAATGGCGGACCGTAAAATACTCGAAAAGTGTGCCGTTACAATGTCAACAGTTACAAAGCTGAAATTTTGACCTTAGAGAGCTTTCTTGACTAGAAAGCAAACGACGTTAGTAATGTGAAGTTCATCTGAGCGTTATGGTGTATATACCCTTAAATATGTTTCGGATAATGCCGAAGTAATTTTCTTTGTTGCCATACTTTTCATCTGAAACGGAGTTTTTTCAGACATATCCTCATCCAAGTAAGTATATTAGTTCACTTATGTACTGTAAATACGAATCTTTAAAATTTTTTTTGTATATTTATCGTCATCATTTGTGTGGTCGTTGTCAAAGCTCAAAACGTACCTTGGGGCTAAGTGTTAAAACACTGGTGGGGCTAAATGTTAAATGTTTTTTTTCTGTTTTCTTCTATTTTCTCTACTTTTTTGTCGGTTTATCGGCTTAAGCGAAGCAAGTTCTGGGTATTCCGAACATATTTGGACTGTCAAAACCTACTTTTCTTTATCGAAAATGATCCATATTGAAAATAACGATATTAGCGAATTTCGAAAACTCGAAATTCAGCTATTACAGCCGCTCTCATAACGCAATCTGAGGCCGAGACTATAACAGAAATATGTTTGAAGTCCCTAGAATACGAAAATGATATTCACTAATATATATATATATATATATATATATATATATATATATATATATATATATATATATATATATATATATATATATGAATCCGCGCGATAACTCTCAAACGAAATGTTTAATTCTTATAAAATTTTGTGTGCGTACTGAAGACTAGATGGGCTCGGCTAAGTTAGTTAGGGAGACACGTCAGATGCCCAGAAGTAGGTTTTTCGGGCATTTGTTGTCAACAAAATCAGTTTTTTGCCAGAATTAAGCAATTTTTCAAATTTTTTTCACACCCAGCCAAAGTAAAAGGCAATATGCGTAAAAAATGTTTCTACACCATTGCTCTAAATTAATTACTTTTTGAGAGAAGTTAGAAAATATGTTGGAAGAAATCATTTTTTATTACATTCGCACTCGCAGTCTTTTTTTTCTCGGCCGGTTTTACATTCATAATTTTAAAGGTACTTTAACTAAAGCTATTTTTAATTTAAAGTCGACTTTATTTTTAGTATTGTTTTACAATGATCTGGGGCCTATTTCATAAAAGTACAAGTTACAATTTTACAATTTTACAATTACAGGTGCTTGTAATGCACTACTTACAATTTTAGGTGTTGCATAAATAATTCTTACAAATTCTTAACTTTTTTACAATTGTAAATGATATCCATAGAAACGTATCAATAAAATTAATACCTTTTTTGCCAGTTAATATTATATTTTAAATTTCATAATTATGTTGAAAACGAATATATTAATGTTAACAAGCTGAATTTTGTCCGCAGAGATGCGGGGTCCGGTCTTTGATCTAAGAGAGTTGAAGCGGACATTTTTTTAGGTTTATAGATGTTTATTGTGTTCCCAATTTCTCTTAAAGGTTTGACCGAAGAGATGGACCAAACCTTTCCCCAAGAGACAAAAGGCAATTTTTCTGTCTTTTCTGTGCCCACGTAAAAGATAATTAATTTGACCATACACCTTATTTGTTCTTTTGTACCGAGCTAAGCCTTGGTAAACTAAAGTGTTCGGTTAGAGACAACAATTAATTCACCACAGCGATTATAAGTAAAATATGAGCATTAAACTGTAGCTAAGTTGTAGTTGATTTGGTAAATTTACCATAATATAGTTAATTCTGTTTAGCCGTACTGGTCGTATCGGTGAAACAATTACTGCAAAACAAATTTGCATATATTTCTGCGAAATGCGGTACCTATACTCATTTTTATCAAAAATTAGGATAGGTTCCCTCCATTATATGAATATAGAAAATGCAAAGGATGATTATATATGAAAGAAAAATTAGAGCGCAAAGTAGAAATATGTTTAAAATATTTAGAAAATACGAAACTATTATTTGAAATAGTTTTCAAGAACGAATGCTCACAAAACAGTCAAAAATTAAGACTTGTTCAAAAATTACAGAACTTAAAAGGTACGTAAGATTGTAATAACAATTTTACAAGCTATGTAAGATTTTAATCTGTACTTTGTAAAACATCAACTGAATTGCCTGTAAAATTGTCAAAGAAATGTCTGTAAAATTGTAGAATTGATCGGTACTTACAAATTTGTAATAATTTTTTATACAACACCTGTAACTTAAATATTTACATATTTGTAAAAAAAATACCTGTAAATTGTAAATTGTACTTTTATGAAATAGGGCCCAGGTCTGCTTACTTTTGTTAAAGGACTTGTAAGTGTTGCATGGATAAAACGAACTATGAATGATCGTAGCCAATCTTACATTTTAAAAAAATAACTATAGAAACGGAAATATCAACATGATTGAATTTCAAAAAATACGTATTTCACTCATTTCGCTACTGCCACTGACATTGGAATAGAAAACTACATTATTTCTTTTTAAGAGAAATTTATCATAAATACAATGAATCATAAAAGAAATCGCGGGTAACCCAGAAATCGTTCAACCAGTTTATCCCAAAAGTGTTGTAAAATGTAAATGGCAACACTATATTTTTTATTTATTGTCATAGAATCCTTAGAATTTAATAATAATAATAATTGAAAATATATTTTATAATACAAGAAGGTGATGTAAATTAAAACAGTTGAAACTGTTTAATAAAAAGTTGAATATTAATATGTAAAAAGGAAAAATGTATGCACTAATTATTTGAAATAAAATACCAAATTTATTTTTTAAAATCCTTTTATTGAAATTTTTAACAACTGGTTATGGGCCCAGTTTACGTTAAAAAGGATTAGTGAGATTAGTGCAGTTCCTAAAAAAATATTTGTTGCGGTCAAGCAAATAATTTGTGGTCAAGCAAATAATAAGACACATACAGTGTGGTTGCGGTCAAGCAAATAATAAAACAAATACATTGTGGTTGCGGTTAAGCAATAATACCAATAATACAGTTGCGGTTAAGCAAATAATAACGAAAAATGGAAGTGGAAAATATAATAGGAAATATGTCAACGATAAAGTTAGAAGGTGCTAGAAATTGGGCAACATGGAAATTTCAAATAAAAGTTTTATTAAAAGCGATCAATGCATTTTGTGTGGTGGATGGGACGACACCATGTCCAGCCAAGGACGACAAAGATTTTGATGGATGGATGCGTCTAGATGCAAAAGCACAAGGAATAATTGTGACTAGACTAGCAAACAACGTAATGCTGCAGGTTATTAATTGTGAATCAGCCAAACAAATGTGGAATAAATTAATAACCATTTATGAACAAAAGTCAGATATGTCATTACATATAATTCAACAGAGATTTTTTGAAATTAAATATGGTGGTGAAGATATGGCAACTTATTTAGCCAAAATTGAAAATATAGTAAACCAGAAAACGAATATATAGAAAAGAAATGTAGAAGTTTATTAGGAAGTTTGTTATATGCTTGTGTAACAAGACCTGATTTATCTGTAGCTGTAAGTTTCCTAAGTAGATATTTACATTGTGCTAGTATGAATTTATATAAATGTTTAAAAAGAATTTTAAGATACATAAAAGGTACTATTGGTATGTCATTAATTTATAAGTATAACAATATATGTAATTTATGTAATCTGAAAGGATACTGTGATGCTGATTGGGGTGGTGATATTAAAGATAGAAAATCAACTTCGGGTTATATTTTCTATGTATTTGGTTTTCCTATATCTTGGAATACCAAGAAGCAATCAAGTGTTGCACTATCCTCTTGTGAAGCTGAATATATAGCATTAAGTCAAGCTATTGTAGAAGCTTGTTGGTTAAAAAATCTCCTCCATGATTTTGGTTATGAAATGTCCATAGAGTTATTAGAAGATAATCAAAGCGTAATTAAAATTGCTGAAGATAACAGCAGTAATAAGAGATTAAAACACATTGATATTAGGTATCATTTTATCATGGAGAAGATTTCAGGTGGCTTGGTGAAGCTCAATTATATTAGAACGGATTGTAATGTTGCAGATTTGTTCACCAAAACACTTGGTGTTAATAAATTTGTAAAACTGCGAGATAATATTTTAAAAATTAATAAGATATAAAAGATTAAGGGGGTGAAATTTTTTTTTACATGAAAAAAAAAAAATATTATCTCAAAAATAAAAGAAATAAAAAATATGTGTTGAGGGGGTGTGTTGTAAAATGTAAATGGCAACACTATATTTTTTATTTATTGTCATAGAATCCTTAGAATTTAATAATAATAATAATTGAAAATATATTTTATAATACAAGAAGGTGATGTAAATTAAAACAGTTGAAACTGTTTAATAAAAAGTTGAATATTAATATGTAAAAAGGAAAAATGTATGCACTAATTATTTGAAATAAAATACCAAATTTATTTTTTAAAATCCTTTTATTGAAATTTTAACAACTAAAAGCAATGTTTGATATTAATCCAAGACTTCAAAAATCTTAAATCAAAAATATTATTAAAAATAAGCAAAGAAATTGAAAAGCTTATTATTGAAAATAAGCAAACAAATAAAATTTTTATTTTATTTATTTAAGGTACGAATATTTTATAGAAAAATTTTCTTATAAACAAAATTCAATAATAATAATCAACAATAACAAATATGTTAAAGCTAACTTTAAGCAGTAAAAGTCGAGATAATTCTTTCTTTAGTTTAAAGTCGACTTTTACACTAACGGGGCTTTAAATTTGATTGTAAAACAGTACTGTGTTGAAATATAATATGTAAGTAAATTTATATTAGATTAATTTTGTAACCATTGTAACTATTTTATAATTATAATATATAATTTTGATATGTATATCATTGAATAAAAAGACAACGTTTTTGTTATTGGTTGTTATTGATAGTTAGTCAATTATTATTATTAAAAAATGTATTAGAGAAATTGTCGGTCCAGAATAAAAATATATAAAATGTGTTGTTAATTTATTTAATAAAAGAAGAATAATTAAAACTACTTCACACGCTTACTTATTTTGTTATGGTAGCAGTGCGTGGTTAATATTATTTTTGAAGAATTTTTGAAAAAAGAAATATAAGAAGCCAAGATGACGGAGGATATTAGAGTACCAGTGTTTGATGGGAAAGATTATAGTATTTGGAAAAAGAGAATTTTAATGTTTTTAAAGTTAAAGAAGTGTGATGAAGTGGTGGTGAGAGAAAAACAAGAATCCGACAATGCAGAAGAATGGATAGAAAAGAATTTGAAAGCTATGAATTATATATATAGTGGAATATCAAATGATCAGTTGGAATTTATTAAGGACGAAGAAATGGCTTGGAATATTATGAAAAAATTCGACGAAATGTATTTAAAAGAATCAACGGCATTACAAATTTGTATTAGAAATAAATTGGAAAAACTAAAATTGAAAGACTTTGATGAAATGAGTATATTTTTCATGGAATTTGAAAAGTTAGTAAATGAATTGAAGAGTGCAGGTGCAAAAGTTAATGAAAAGGAGAAATTAAGCTACATGTTAAAAACATTGCCTAGTTCATTAAGTTACATTGGCGATTTAGTAGACGTTTTGAAAGAATCAGAACAGAATGTGGAATTTGTTAAAAATAAAATTAAAATGCTTCGTTTGAGAGACAATGAAAATGACAATACAAACTAGTTATGGGAATAATCACTCTTTTTAGTGTGTTGAATCTGTTGAATCCGCTCACTGTGGTGAGTCGATTCAATGAATTGAATCACTCACTCACTTGACACAATTCGCTCACTCGTTTTTATGAATTGAATCACTCATTCCACTCACTCACTCACAACTGAGTGATACAACTTCAAATACAAATCAACACAATAAATACACTCATATAGTTACATGTGAAACACTCACGTCAGTAAACGAGTGTTTGGATACAATTATTATATCCGAATAAAATTAACAAATTAAAAAATTAATACAGCATTAAAAATACACAGTTGAAAAGACATAACAATGAAAATTTTGATTGTGAAAATCTACAATAATTTTATGTAGGAATATATCCACTCATTGCTGCTTTGAAGAAAAACTAATTTTTGTAAACGTAATAATCTGACAATAAACTGGTAAATTTTATTTTAAAAATTAGAAAATATTGTAAAATAAAATACAAATAGTTTTTCTTAGAATTTTTTTAATATCCATACTTATAGCACTTATAGTGTACATAAAATTGGGTATCATGTATTCACATTATGTACATTATACACATATTATTATATCACAGTGCCAATGGCCTTAGATGCTGAGGCACTATAATAAAAAAATAAAAAAAAAAAAAAAAATTGGGTATATTTTTTATTTAGATTATTTTATTAGTTTATTAGACATCTGGACTAAGTTTGATTTAAAATTTGTTTTATGCATTTTAAAAAAAAATAAAGGATAGTAAAAAGAAAAATTAAAATATTAGTTCTTATAAAAAGAAATAGTTATACCTTCCATACAATGGTATTATTAGTAAATACGATATATACACGTTATGTTATATGTACACAGTTGTAAAAAACAGATGTTTGTGGGAACAAGTCTCTGTTGCTCTGTCTATTGTCATAAGTAAACTGAAACAGAGATTGAAAATTGAATAGAATCTTATATGTTATACATTCGTAAGTGAGTGAGTGAGTGTATGACATATATTATACTCTTTCAACTCACGAGTTGAAAGAGTCGATTCAATTCTTTTTGACTGATTCAATTCAGTCAGTCAGTTGGGTGATTCAACTCAGTGAATTAAATCACTCACTCACTAGCCATCTCTAATACAAACGATAATAAAAGTGTTTTCAAAAGTGAAAGAAAAAGGCAAGATAAAAAATGCTTCAACTGTGGAAAACTCGGACATTTCAAGAATGAGTGCCCAAATGCAAAACAGAATGGAGAATTTTGGAGAAATAGAGGTGGCTTGCAGCAACAGCGAGGACGTATACAACAACAACGAGGAGGTGGTCGACAACAAATAAGGCAGTATCAAGGAAGAGGTTACAACCAGAATCGCCGGAGCGGTGGTTGGAAACAAGGTCAAAAATGGAACGACAACTCGGGTTACGGTAACCAAAACAGTTTTTGTACTGAAATTGAGGTAAACGTAAATGACAATTTAAATATTGAAGTTAATAATTGTGAAAACAATATTGAATGGTTATTAGATAGTGGTTGTTCAGATCATATAGTTAATAATGATAAATATTATAATGATAGTATTCAATTAAAAGTACCGGTTAGGGTAAAAGTAGGAGATGGTAGACATTTAGAAGCGACAAAAGTAGGAAGTATTTTAGTAACTTTTAATAACTTAAATCAAGAAGTTAAATTGAATAATGTTTTTTATGTTAAGGAAATGGATAAAAATTTAATTAGTTATGGTAAAGTAACAAAGAAAAATAAAGTTATTTCAAAGGACAATACTTCTAAAATTTATAATGAATTTGGAGATTTAATTGCATTAGCAAATAAGAGAAATGATATTTATTTTATGAACAGTTTGATTGTGAGAAAAGAATCAAATTTTATAAATAAAGAAAATGAATCTTCAATGACCGAAAAAGAAAAATTACATAGAAAATTAGGTCATGTAAATTTCAATTATTTAAGGACTATGTGTAATAAAAAACTTTTAGAAGGATTGCCAGATAAAATTGAACCTGATTATTTGAAGTGTAAAGTTTGTATAGAGAATAAGATGCATAATTTATCTTTTGAAGATAACAGGAAAAGAGCAAAAGATATTTTAGAAATAATTCATTCTGACTTAAATGGTCCACATAATACAGTAGCTTATAATGGGGAAAAATATTTTTTAACATTCATTGATGATTATTGTAAAGTAGCTAAAGTATTTGTAATAAAATCTAAAGAGGAAGTTTGTAATTGTTTTGTTGAATATGTTAATATAGTAGAGAATTTGACTGGAAAAAGAGTCAAAAGGTTAAGATGCGATAACGGTAAAGAATATTTGAATAAGAATATGTATCAGTTTGCTACAGAAAAGGGGATTTTTATTGAACCATATCCACCGTATGTGCATGAGTTAAATGGGACAGCAGAAAAATATAACAGAGATGTAATGAACATGTCTAGGTGTTTATTAGCAGAAGCTAGAGTACCAAGGAAGTATTGGCCAGAGGTAGTTAAAACAGCAGCTTATTTAAAAAATAGAATAATTGCAAATTCAGTAGAAAAAGATAAAACACCGTATGAAATAATGTTTGGTGAAAAGCCTTGTATTAAAAATTTACGTTTATATGGTAGTACAATTTTTGTAAGAGTACCTGAACAGAAGAGACAATCAAAATGGGACAGTAAAGCTGAAATGGGAATTTTGTTAGGCTACGAAAATGTAGGTTATAGAGTACTGATAAATGATAGAATAGTAGTGGCTAGACATGTAGACATAGTTGAAAAAGATGTTAAAATAGTTGGTTTTGAAAATGATAATATCAGTATAAATGAGAATGATAAAGTAGTTGAAAATATGCAAGGAAGTGTAGGTAATTCTGAAAATGAATTAATTAGTAATGATGAAAATGTAGAGTTAAGGCGTTCAGAAAGAAATAAAAGGAAACCTGTACGATACGATGATGAAAATTTTGTTTATAACGGTATTGTTTATGTAAATTATGTTAATGCGGAAAGTCCTGTAAATTTTGATCAGGCAATGAGATCATGTGATGCTCAAAATTAGAAAAATGCAATAGATAAAGAAATGTCTTGCTTAATTAAAAATGATACTTGGATGTTAGTTGAAAAACCAAAAGATAAAAAAATTTTAGATGTGAAATGGGTATATACTAAAAAGGCTAATAATAAATATAAAGCTAGGTTAGTTATTAGGGGATTTCAACAAAATGAAATGATTGAAGATATATATTCCCCAGTTGCTAGAATGCAAAGTTTAAAGATTTTATTGTCATATTGTTGTCAGAATGGTTTAATTATAATGCAAATGGATGTGGAAACTGCATTTTTATATGGCAAAATAAAATCTGAAGTATATGTTAAACAGCCAGACGGATATAATGATAATACTGAGAGAGTTTTTAAGTTAAAAAAAGCTCTGTATGGTTTAAGAGGAAGCCCAAGGTTATGGTATGAATGTTTTGATACTTATGTTAAAAAGTTAGGATTTATTAGAAGTGAAAATGATTGTTGTTTATATACTTTTATTGATAAGGATGAAATTGTTTATTTAATTTTATTTGTAGACGATATGTTGATCTGTGGTAAAGATAAAGTAAAATTAAATTATATTAAAAGTTTATTATCAGATAGATTTCAAATGAAAGATTTAGGAGAAGTTAAAACTTATCTGGGTATAAATATTAATTATGATTATAAAAATGGAATAATGACACTTGATCAAGAAAGTTATATTCAAACGCTAGCTAATAAATATGATACTTTAAACTCAAAATTGTATGCGACCCCAATGGAACAAACTCTTAAACTAGAACCTGCACAATCAGCATGTAATGAAATAAAATATAGAAATTTAATTGGAGCATTATTATACATAAGTTCAGGGACTAGACCTGATATTAGTTTCTGTGTAAACTATTTAAGTAGATTTCAAAATAATTATGATAAGACACATTTTAAATATGCTATGAGAATTTTGAAATATTTATACTTAAGAAAAGATTTGAAATTGTTTTTTAAAAGAAATATAGTTGATAATTTGATTGATTGCTATGTTGATGCTGATTGGGCTGGTGATGTAGTGGATAGAAAATCTACCACTGGTTATATAAGATTATACGGTAATGTAATTTTTTGGAAATCAAAGAAACAAACAAGCGTAACAAAATCATCAACAGAAGCTGAATATGTATCAGTTTATTTAGAATATGTTGCTTTATCAGAGTGTGTCAGTGAACTAAAAGTAATTAAAAACATTTTAACTGACTTTAAAATTGAACTAAAAGAACCAATAAAAATCTATGAAGATAATATAGGTGTTATAACTATTGCTAAATTTGGTAATTTTACTAGAAACTCTAAATATATTGAGACACACTATCATTTTGTAAATGAAAATTATATAAAAGGGATAATTGATATAATAAAAGTTGATTCAAATGAAAATGTAGCAGATATCTTAACTAAATCATTGGGTCAAAACAAATTTGAGAAATTTAGAGAGATGTTAAATCTAATATAAATTTAAGGAGGTGTGTTGAAATATAATATGTAAGTAAATTTATATTAGATTAATTTTGTAACCATTGTAACTATTTTATAATTATAATATATAATTTTGATATGTATATCATTGAATAAAAAAACTGTTTGTTATTGGTTGTTATTGATAGTTAGTCAATAACAGTCAATAAAAAAACTTGATTTGTTATTGGTTGTTATTGATAGTTAGTCAATTATTATTATTAAAAAATGTATTAGAGAAATTGTCGGTCCAGAATAAAAATATATAAAATGTATTGTTAATTTATTTAATAAAAGAAGAATAATTAAAACTACTTCACACGCTTACTTATTTTGTTAAGTACCAAAAATAAAATCAGTTTTAAAGTTGGCTTTAGTGTTAAAGTCGACTTTAAATGTAAATGTAAAACTGGCCGTAAGTCTCATTTTTTGCGATGCTACATTAAAAAAAAAACAGCTTTATAAGTGACGTGTCATGATTTTTTTAATCCAATTTAACGATTCAGTTATATTCTATTTCTCTCAGTTGAGTAAATCTTTATAATCTATCTATTCCATTTTTTTATAGGAAAATTACCAAGAAAATTTGTTTTATGTGATACGGTCAGAATTTAGATTATGTTTACACCTTACTAAAATTAATAAGAGTTTGGTACAATCGCATAATAATTACGTTAAATTATATTCAAACAATAATATTTTTACGGAATTTTTTATCCAAATCACAATACTGTTATAATTATTATGTATAATCACAGCATTTTACTCATAAATAAATTTGCACATTTATTTATTTATTTATTTATTTATTTTTTTGATAACAAAACAAATAATTTTAAATTTTGACAAATTATATCATACATTTTTGAAAATATTAAATATTTTAAGGAGAAAATATATTAAAAAGTTGAAATTTGTTTAATAAAAACCATACATCTGCTCATTTTACCTCAAAAATCTCGGAAAATAGAATATTTTCCAATAATTAACCCAAAAAAAGCATATAAGAGGTAACGTTTATATATTTTTTTGAAAATTTCAAAATAAAATAACGTTTGATAGTAGTGTTGCAAATGATTTTTTTATTTTGTAGAAGCTGGTAAACAGAAATCGTAATAAATACTCACCTTGAAAAAATCAAACCAGTATTTAGAAGAAAATACTGTTTCTTAAAGAAAATATTAAAACATTACATGTACAAACGCCATCCTGATAAACTGATATGTTCTGTCCATCTTGAGCGCTGCAGCTGATTTTGAGGAGCTGGATTTCCTCCAGACAAAAGCTCATAGCGAATACACACATTTTTAAAATGTCCTTTTGAATTTCATAACTCAATCATTACAAACAAAATCTAAATTAAAAAAATCTATATGACCTGTTTTTTCTCAATTTTCCAGCATCAAGCTTAGGGGTAATTAACTAGGGGGTGACTTTTTTTTATTTCAGACACTGTGAAGTTTGCTATCACTGCAGCAGTGGGGGGACTTTTGTTTAAGCCTTGGGAGATCGCAAATAACTCACTAAATTTTCAATTTTTTGGTCCAAAAATTTTATCATGAATTTATCCTAATTATATCAACGAATAGGTCCTTAAAATATTAAAATATTCCATACAGTAGTTTTCTTTAAAAAAAATTCCCAAAAATCACCTTTTTTCAGGCGGTCACACTAGTGGTCCCCCTTAATCTATCAGGTGCCTTTTTCTACGGTTGGTTCTCGGGCTATATGTACCTATTATTCTAAGTCATCGTAAATAAATCATCTTCATCTTCAAAGTACCGAAAATATAATCATGTTAGCTACAATTTCTATCTACGATTTCATCTATATTGTTCTCTATCAAAGATAATATATTTGCTACAGATGTAAAGTTCAACGTTTATTATTATTTTTAAAATCGGCTCTTACAATTAGTCCAGTAGAAGGACCGTGTATTTTCGGTAGGTAGTAATTTTTTTTTTTAAAGCTCGAGATGATTCAACTAACAAGAAAACCTCGCAAAGTCGAAAATTCAAAAAAATCGGAAACTTTGCCAGTATGTAGAGGGTGACTACCTAATAACATAAAAGTATCAGTTGCTGCTAAAAAACGTTTTATAGGGGTAAATCACCCCCTCAAAATTGAAACTCAAAAATTTAAAAATCGATGAAATTTTGTTTGTACATACCTTAAAGAGGTCTAGTAAGAAATAATATAACATTATGTTTTGCATTTACACATTTTTAAGGGGTGATACCACCCCTTCAAGTTGTACCTAATAATTTAAAAATTGGCGGTATTTTGTTTATACATATTATACGGAATTCTAAAAATAAATATAACATTATTTTTTGCGTCCACACATTTTTAAGGGTTGAAACCACCCCTTCAAGTCTTAAAAATTTAAAAACTGACGAAATTTTGTTTACATATACTACACAACAGTGTAGTAATGAATATAATAATCATTTTGGCACGCACATTCTTCAGATGGGTGGTTTCTAAAAGTTTTTTCTGTATTGCAAAATAAGTAAGTATAAGTTAATGGTTTACTGACTGATTGCGGTTCAAATTGAGATTTCTTTTTTGAGAGAGATTTTCACCCTTAAAGGTATACTGAAGAAAATAAAAACATAAATTTGAGATTTTATATTTTTCGATCTAGCATCTTCTCTCATTTTAGAATAAAAGCGAAAAACAAGTATCTATAACTAAAAATAAGAATAAATATAGGAGTTAACATTAATAAGCATTAGTGTTGTCCTTCTTTTTCAAAACGCAGCAGTAAACTTGTTTTCAATGCATTAGTGAGGTGTTACGAATGTGGGTACATGTAATATGTCAGTGTACATATGTTATGATCTTATAATAAAAACTACCCTTATTTTCGTAAATTAGCTTGTTCATTGATAAGCTGTACTTTCAATGGGTAGTATCTCTCTTATTATTGAGTTTTGGAAAAAAGTGTACATGGTAAGGTACCATTATTTTTGAACGTACTATCAGCTCTAGCAATTACGGTACATCAGTCTGGACCAGCTTGTATATTAATATAAGAACAGAAAATTTTTTTGCTTTTATATCCAGGGCCGACGTGATAGGCGGGATCGTAATAAGCTCCGGGTTCAGGTAACTGCTCCCTAAAACTCGATACATTGACACGCGTCAGGACTGCAAAGAATATGATAAATATTCCTTATTATATTTCCTACAGGTTGCGTCTGTGCACAAGCCCAGTACCTGCAAATAGTATTAAATATAGAGATCTCCAGCATAAGTTCAGGCCCCAAAAATGGAGTGTTGGAATCTACTCTAACCGTCTCTGTCGTTTCACTCGCCTCAATATTTCAATATCCTGAGAATCAAAAGAGAGTCAATCTCGATAGTGGAATCTCGATACCACTTGGTATCGAGATACGAGACTATCCAATATCCTCTGGCATTCCCGTACCAGTTAGGATATTGTTTTGGCATTTCTTAATGCCTTTAGAATCGCCTGGCTATCCGAACAAATATTAATGTATTTTCGTATTCCAGGTACCCCAATATATGTCCTACATAGGCCAGGATAGCGAAAACCTGAAATAATTTGGCATAAGAACCTAGAAGCAGTGAAAGCCTAGCTCTGGGACCGTAAACTTAGATATGGATCTCTGAAATTTGTTTAAAATAGCAGAATGCCCTTTCCCCAAAATGTTGTTTAACATATATGCTGTCAACTTCGTCTATCCTTGAACAAAAAGAGTCAGAGGATGCAGTCCCAGTAGCACCTCTAAGACGTCTGAGTACACATAGAATCCGTTATTCCTAAACAAGCTTATGCCTAGCTTGAGTTTTGTTTAGTTTTGTTTTGGCGATACCTATGCTTGGCCAATATACCAATGAAGCAAAAATGATGGGAAAACTTACAACTGTCGCGACATGTCGTGTAGAATCACCGTACCACCTTAGGTCTTAAGGCCCATTTGGCTCCGAAGGTCCTTCTGCAACGTCCTATTAGCTTTTGTCATCTGGTTGTTAATAAGCTTCTTCCTGGTCAACCAGTAGTTAAGGGTAATTCTCAAATACTTGATTGACTCTGTATGTTAAAGCCATTTACCAAAGAAGAGGGGTTGAAAGCGACTTTCTGTATTTCGCCTTCTTGCAAACATTATACGCTGGGTTTTGTATAGAGCCCTTCCTACTGGGCTCGAAACTGTGTTAAGAGCTTTATCGATGGGTACAAGACAGATGTCATCACTCATCAGTATAGCTTTGCGCCTAAATACCACTCTGATTAATAATTTGTTTCCGACCAATAATTTGTCGACGACAGGACACAAGAACAATCTTTCTGTGAACAATTTATAGGTACAGTGGAACTCACGGAAACCACGCTGTCTCTACAGTCATCCAAAAAAGCCCCAGTCCATTTAACAATGCCATGACATTCTAGCAATTCAAGAGGTACAACGATTCCCCCATGGATTCTGTGATTCTTCGGATGAAGATTCCAGGGTAGTGAGGTGGACTTTAGGATCATTTAACAAAATTTTGTTGTTGTTTTCTAAAAGAAGATAAAAAACCACAAACTTGTCAAAAAAAAAATATTTTCAAAATGTTTCTCCAATTATAAGACTTGTTTCTCTAATTGTAAGACTCAAAAATTCGAGATCATGTTTATTTGATTTAGAAAGAATCTCAAAAGAAGTATAAATTTGCAAGTGTTTAATGTATTATATTTCCATATATCTTAACCGGAAAACAATCCCACCATTCCTTTGGAAAAAAATAAATAAAGTTGAAAAAACTTTCCAGTATTTTATCTTTAGTACGTGCAAAAGATCTAATTTTAGCGAATTGTAAGAATGTATATTCAGCTATTACAGCCACTGTCATGGTAAGGCTTTAACCTTAATATAAAATAATAATATTAGTTAATTTGATTATTTAGAAAGCCTTTCTGTGTAACTACATATTTAAAACTCACAGCCCAGTACAAGTGTTTCGTTGCCGTGATTACAGTTAAATAAAAAATATACGTATAATAACATAATCTCCTTGTTTTAGGTTTCAGTTTGTATATCTGTAACACTCGCAGAAAAGAAGTCATTCAGTGAACATTCATCAAATAATCACAACGCTGGACACAATGGTAATTATCAATATGTATTCCTAGATTTATATCTCTTTGCAAATTAAATAGACACATTTTATATATGTGTGAAAGTAGTACAGTAGAACCGCTGTTAACCGTACAACATTTTCACGCAAAAATTACCATCTAAATATTATAACAATCGCTAATTTTGAGCTCTTTAACGAAGAAAGTGGGACACTATAAATAATGGACTTTACGTAGGATTTCAGAGTATTTAATTTAAAAAAAATTTCGCATTAAATTGCTGTCCGCTTAACAGAGGTTTTACTGTAAAGTTTGCCCTATTCAAGGACAAAACTTGGACTTTAGGATAAGCTTAAGTTGAAATTGCAGGGAAGTATATCCAATTGTAACTTTCACGAACCATATTTCGCTCATATATATATATATATATATATATATATATATATATATATATATATATATATATATATATATATATATATATATATATATATATATATATATATATATATATATGTGTCGTGCCAACAGAATTACTGATGAACTTCCTCTAATATTTTCAATCAATAGAATTATTATTTAAAATAATTCAAAATTATTTATTTAAAATTTAACATCTCCTTTGATTATATTTCATATATTTCCTTTTTGTAAAATCTAGATAAAATTAGTAAAAATGCAAAATTCGCAATTCACATTTAAGTAATAATAAGTCAATGTTCTAGAAAGGTCGTTCCAAAAAACGCGTGTCATGCATTTTTGCTAGCGAAGCAATAAAATCTCTATAAATTTGTAATTTCCAAAAAACAAAAATTTAATTCTGGAAAAATTTTTATCTTTTTTAGCTCGTTACTCTGTCCGTCGGTATTTTGATAATTTTTAAAGAAAATTTTTAAAAGTAATAATGTTTCGATTGTTGTACGTAATTCTGATTATTGTTGTACTTGTGTTTTTGTAAACTTGTAAACTTTTCAAAATTAATTCTAAACTTTTGTAAATTGAAGTTTAAATATAAATCTTGTTAATTTCAAATTAGGTCTTATTTGTTATAAAAAAAAAAAAAAAAAAAAAAAAAAAGAAAAAAAAAAAACAAAATAAATTCGACTGAAGCAAACTTCCTAAAATTAAAATAAAACAAATCAAAAGAAAATTAAAATTAAAAACTTAAAATAAAATAATAATTAAAATCTAAAAGTAAATTAAAACAAATAACAAAATAAATAAAAAAGAAGTCAAAATAAATCTAAAATAAATTAAAACAACGAAATTATTAATCATTTAAAATAAAATAAGAAGTATTTAAAAGAAGATCATCCAGTAAAAGTTTAAGCAACCCAAATAAGTCTAAAAACATCAATCTACTTCAGAACTTGGTTTCTCCTGTTTCTCCTAAAAACTTAAGTGGCGATCACCCTGTTTCTCTTAAAAACTTGAGTGGCGTTACTAAATGAAACCCTGTGCAAAATTTCGCGATTCTGAACCTAGCAGTTTCTTTATATAAATTTTCGTCCCCTATTTTAGGCCCTTAGTGGATATATTTTTAAAAAAATTTTCCCTCTTTATACTGACCTACGTTGCTAAGGGATCCCTGTATAAAAATTTCACGTTTCCAGAGTCAATGGTTTGCTATATAAATTTTCATACCCTATTGTCTTTAGGGGATGAATTTCCAAAAATTCCTTTCTAGTGCTCACCTACGATACATAAAATACCACTGTCCAAAATTTTACGTTTCTAAATCCAACAGTTTTTTATATAAATTTTTCATTCATTTCATGTAGCCTATAGCACTCCCAAGATTAAAAGATAAAAGATCCACAGAAACAGACATAGTCGGATACATAGATAGATATACTCCGGTTCAAATACAAATGAGCATGAGTCATCGTTAAATAATTAAATAATTCTTATATTCGAAACAAATTAATCTTCTGTTCTTTTCTAACAACAAACTGCAAATTTAAAATTTACGCATTTGCAACAATTAAAGAGATAAAACTAAGAAAACGGGAATTCTTTAAATTCGTAAGTGACGAATCATGCTTAAATTTAAGTGAAATAAATTATAGATATCATCATACATACTTCCTAAACAGGTTACCCTCCTTTTGGTGTAGTCGAGTAAAAATACTGACACCTCGAGCACTTAACTAAAAACAGATTTTAATGCATGATTACGTATTGTTTAAAAATAACGAATTTACATTTCAGTATGTGGGAAATACTTTTGTTAAATTTCTAAATGTAAGATCATGAAATCATAAAAAATAAATAAATAACTTAATAAAAGACTTTTATTAGTTAACATTCTAAACCCTATATGTCTGTTGATAAATAAAAACCTGTCCGTCGTACCCCGATTGCATCAACTAACTGTACAGAACGCGTTGTGTCTTTTTTAAATGACCACGTCGCGGCTTATTTGGAAAATATGCCCATATTCAGAGCTTAATATATCTGAACTCGGGTACATATTAAGTGTTTAATAAACGTAGTTCAATACTTGAAAATATACCAATTAACTCGGGAATTCCCAGTGTCACCTGTAGGTGACAGACATTTTTAATTGTAAACTGTATGAATTTGTTTGTTTGACTTATAATGTTGTCACAAAAGAGAAATATAGAATCACTTATTGGCCTTCTGATGGTGGTAGCAGAATTTAAATATTTAATTATCTTATAGTTGAAAAAAATTAAAAAATTTTGTCATCTGTCACCTCCAAATAACTCTGGGAACTGTCGAGTTAAAAGCACTGAGCTCGAGTATATTTTCAAACTCAATAAGTATAGCATGAAAAATATACCTACTTTCAATTTATTGGTAAACAAATGGTTCAATTAAGTAGTTAAGGGAAAATAGCACTGTGGCGCGACAAAAAATTGACAATTTTTTTTGCAAATATATGAGGGTCGAATTAAAAAGACTTTAATGAGTATCCATTTGTTCATATAAACTTTTATAGAAAAATATTAAATAGGTATTTGCAAACTTATTAATGCAAATGCACCTCCCCAAAAAAAATTGAAAATTATAACAACGATATTGCAATGATGAATGATCTCAAATTAAAAGAAAAATAGTATATTATTCAACGATGATAGCTATTACTCACGAAGATGAAATTACGAGTGATGCATCTGAGTGAGTAATAGCCATTGCAAGCGAGTAGAATACGATATTTTTTCTACGACTTTTTTCCTTTTTGATTTAAATAAAATTGAATATAAATTTTAAATCAAATTTTTAATCTATTTCTAATTTCATTAAATATTTGTATAATATGTATAAAGTGATCAAAACAAAATATATATACTACTTTGTCTACTTGAACGTTACTACGCCACATATATTAAATTAAAACTTAATACATACATCATACATAAAACAATCGCAAACCCATTGAATAATGGTTAATACTGTGATTTCACTGGTCAAAAATGTATTGAGTAGTGGCCATTCCTCCACACCTTTGAATAATGCTTAACTTTCTCAACAATTAACAGATATATAATGAGTGTGTTCTTCAACAAGAATAGAAAAAATTTATTAAAGTAGGGTAAGAGACCCGATGACCGAACACTCTTTTTAGCTATATCATTAAAGTAGCTTAAAAAATTAAAAAATAAACAAAACACCCATTTTTTTTTTCTTAATAAGTATGAAACCAAGTTTTTTTAATCCAATGGATATGTTTTTAAGAAAATATAACCCAAAAATTTTGATTTATTAATATTTTTGTTTTATAATTTGTTGACGTCTATGAAAAAACGGACAGAATATATTAACCTCCTTTAAAAAAACAACACACTGACCCGTAAGAAAAAACACGCATTTAATGTACATGACATGCAATACATACCATACATACCATCTTCTCCTTCGAATATTTAAACCATTATCTTACAGCCACTTTGACACTCTATCCACTACAAGGGGTCAGTCTGTGTCATAGAGTATCACAGAATGACACCTTGTGAAACATAGCAGCAATGACAGAAGGGTTTAAATATTCAATAAAATAAACCACTAAAATACTGCATTTTCTTTCGCCATCTACAGCAATCCCCCGAAGAACACGATTAATTGGTTCCGTGTTCTTTGAAACCGTGTAGTTCGAGACCACCAAAAGATAGGTATTTTTTATTACAAGTGTGAAAATAAAAAAATATAAAAAAAACATTCCGTTTAATTTTCAAGTTGTGGGTATTCCAAACATATTGCGACTGTTAAAACCTACTTTTCGTTATCGAAAATTATCGATAACGGACTACTTATCATAAATTGGTTATAATTGTTTAAGCTCTATTAGTCCCTTTGATTTGATTACCAATAGAATATTTTCGAAAAAATTAGTTTTCGATACTTTTCGTAAAGTTACGAAAAATATCGAAAACTAATTTTTTCGAAAATTTGCTATTGGTGACTAAATCACTGGAGCTAACAGAGCCTGAAGAAACCAGTTATAACCAATCGATGATAAGTTACGTGGTATCGATAATTTTCGATAACGAAAAGTAGGTTTTGACAGTCTCAATATGTTCGGAATACCCATAACTTGCTTCGCTTAAGCCTTCAAAAATTTCGTTATTTTTTCGCTACGACGCACCGTTTACGAGATATTTACGATCAAAAGTTTACATAGACGTAAACTTAAACTTTTGATCGTAAATATCTCGTAAACGGTGCGTCGTAGCGAAAAAA
Organism: Brachynemurus nebulosus; assembly: GCA_035578155.1. Classification (NCBI taxonomy): domain Eukaryota; kingdom Metazoa; phylum Arthropoda; class Insecta; order Neuroptera; family Myrmeleontidae; genus Brachynemurus; species Brachynemurus nebulosus. The sequence continues at coordinate 116,689,461 of JAPWDM010000001.1, read as the reverse complement.
TAACGAAATTTTTGAAGGCTTAAGCGAAGCAAGTTATGGGTATTCCGAACATATTGAGATACTCAAAACCTACTTTTCGTTATCGAAAATTACCGATGTCGAAAATAACATTTTTTACAGTAAATTTCTACAGATTCTTTATCATTTCTATTATAAAATTCTCAAAAATTTTAGTAGTTTTTATTTCCAGCATTTTTCTTTTACAATGACAGATTCAATTACCACGATTTTATTCGTGTAAATCGAATCCACATGTGATATACATATTCGTGTACATTGAGGACTGATGTAACTTTATATCAAATATATAATATGTACTTAAAAATCGTGTTGTTTGAAACCGTGTAATTCGGGGGAAGGGTACCCGTGTTCTTCGAGTACCGTGTTCTTCGGGAGATGCCTGTAATTATCTTTTAAAAAACATTGTGTACATTCTAACATGATTCTAACTTATCTATACGCCATTGTGAATTTTTAAACAGTTAAATTAAGTATATGACGTATATATTTATATGTTGTTTCAAATCTAAATGTCTGACGTTTTTATTTCAATTTCGAAGTTTTAATTCATTATTAATTATTTTTCAATTGATTTTACGTTCTGAAATAAATAAAATATTAAAGTGAAATTATAAAAACGGTTAGTTAAGTGTTTTGAACCCAAAAATTAATTAAAAATGTTTATAAAATAGATATGTAATATATAATTCTCAAAATGGGGTACCCAACCTTAAAACTTGGATCCCAAGAAGGAACACTTCTAGAAATAATATTTAACGCATATAAAATATAATTTAGCTATCCTATGCCCGGTTTTTCAGTGATGGTTTAAACCAAAGATTATAGTTAAACTCGAGTTTATCTCATTTTTCAGTTTTACAGTGTGAGTTTAAATATGGCCGCTAGTTTAAACTACGTTTAACTTAAACGGCCAATATTCGTGGTTTAAACTACACATTTAGTTTAAACCTAGGAAACGTCAAATATTGTGTTTAATTTTCAGTTAAATAAAATATAAAAATAATGTACTTCGAATCCGATTTTGATTTTTATTCAAGATTTCGAATGCAAAAAGAAATTGCTTGTTTCGTTCTGGAGAAAATTCTCCCTCATATACCTACAGCATATTACAAACTGACATGTTTCTTTTCTTTTTAAATTAAAATCATTAAACTGAAAACTATTATAAATGTAATATTTTTTAGGAATAACGCATCATCTCTTGAAATAACGTTCTTGTTGACATTAAGATATTATGCAAGTGGGGGTATGCTTATAATATGTGGAGATTTCGCAGGAGTATCGAAAAATACTGCTAGTAAAGTAGTGAAACTAGTATCCCACAATATTCCTCTTAAATTTATTTAATTTCTTAAATTTCCAGTGTCAGACATGGAATTTTTATAGCACTGACAAATGCAAACAAATTGCACAGCCTAATACCTTTTTTTATGACACACTTTAAAAATTTATAGCACCTTAATGTAGCTAATTATTAAAAAAATATTCAAATATATACATTTAAATTATATTCAAATGGTAGATGACAAAAAAGTCAAAAGTAGTAATTTACTATGGTTACTTAGTTTAAACTCCGTTTAAATAAACTACAGTAATATTGACACTGTAAAACATCGGTGGTTTAACTGCTTAGTTTAAACTTGAGTTTAGCTAAACGTGGTTTACATAAACTCAAGTTTAAACGGCTACTGAAAAACCGGGCACTAATCTCTTAAGTGGACTAATAACAATTATTTGTATACTTTTATTATGCAAATAATTTTAAAAATTCGGTGAAAAATGTTACAATTTATAACTCATGTGTTTTGAATAATGATCATCCATCATATTAAAAATTCACGAATTCAACAAAAATTGTTCGATATATATATATATATATATATATATATATATATATATATATATATATATATATATATATATATTTCTTAAATTTAGTGACGAAGCATTAAATGTGAGGTGAATTTAAATTAAAAAATAATCATTCTATTAATAATAATTTTTTTTCTCAGAGGTTTCTTTCAGAAATAACTTCATTAATATATAAATGTCAAAACTGTTCGGACTTATAACCCCGTTCGACAATCGGGTCTTTTACCCTACATAATTGTAGCTATCGTTAAGTATTGGCTTTTTTTTTACAAAATGGCAACAGATTAAAAAAGTTTTGGTGTTATTATTATTTGTGTTGATTAGAATTGGGGTACTGTTGCCAGTGGTCGGTGCGGTCAGCAGCACCCGGCAGCATCGCCAACTAATGGCATGCGCCGCCAAACACAATGGAAATAAAAACAACACATAAAGACGGTACGATAAGTACTAGACCGAGCGTCCAGTCACCGAGGCCTGAAAACCATCGCTGTGACGCCCCCGAGGTATAAAAGGCCTCGAAGTGGACAAACCTGACTAGACAAACATAAATATCACAGAATAATTTCACAGAATGTATCACAGACGAATCTTATTGCGTCACTGGGAGACCACAAGCCGATCAGTGAAGCAATTAGGAGTTAAAAAAATACCGCTGTAGAGCCATAACAACAGGCCTAAAGCGGCATAACAAAATATCACATATAAGAATACACAATATCACAACAATAAAATAAGAACAAATGATATACCACCTTGGGTGTAAAAGGCCTTCGGCTCACTACTCAGTAGGACATATGACGTACAAAAAAATGTCTTCGATACCGCAACACGGCTTTAGCTTCAGGAGCAGAGCATACGAGGAGGTCCTAAATTTACGGAATCGGTACGATAGCTCTAGTAATAGATGAGGGCGCCATGCACTTTTATTGCGTTAGTTTACCCCAAAGTGCAAAATTGAAACTAGGTTCTGAAACGTGACCATAGGGAGGGGGGAGGGGGGTAGCAAAAGTAAATCGTCACTACTGTTACAATGAGTTGATTTAAGTTCTTAAAAAAATAGAAATACATATAGGACCGAAAATTGAATCTGACGAAAAGTTAATATAGAGTACTTACACCTTAAAATATTTTCACTAATGATTCGTTATAATATTCAAATCTCGTTATACAATTTTTAGATAAATAAGTTAAATTTAAGAACGTTCTTGAATTTTCACAATGTGCGTAACATTATAAAGTTCGGTAATATTTAAGATAGTAAAGAATAAGTATTTTCAATAAATTTAGTAAATTTAAAAAAAATGTTTTATAAATGTAAATAGACGTCAAACGTAATATTATTCGTATAAAGAATATTTAGTTTATTTGAAAAAAAAATGCTTATAGTCCAAAAAAATTCAAACTTGTTAACTCATTTTTTTGGAGTTTTACTTGTACTTTCTGCGGGATTAATTTCGAAACATCGGGGCTGAATGTGCTAAATGATGCGGTAATATTCTTTTACGGCACCAGCTTTCCAACAAAACTACCATCTGATGCAGGCACTACTTGTCGAGCACATGTGGATCCAGACGGGAGAAGATGCGGAATTTTTCAGAACTCCAGGAGCAATAGCAGGAACGATTGATTAAAATATCCGATATTGCTTGGCGATAAATATTCGGCACTTCGACAGCGGTACAACCAATCCAAAAAATACTTTAAATATCGGTACAATCCTCGTAGCTATACGAAACACGGGAATATTCCAACCACTTCTCAGAACGAAAACAATACGCAGAAACAAACGTCGAACGAAGCATGAATTGAGATCTACGAGTTTCATAAACGTAATGGTTATCGAAAACAGCAGTAATCGTAATAGTAAAATTTTTATTGAAAATGTAAACGAAAACAGCAAATGTAAACGGAAAATAACATCACAAACAGCAATTATAACTGATATTGTAAATGTAATGGTAAATATAATTTAATTAATGATAATAATAAACGATGCCCTCTGAAAAGAAACACGTGGAAATTAGTACACGAAATACAACAATACTAAATTTTCGGACTTTCTTGCAAAGTCCATATAGAAATAGACAAAGACTATTATAGCTTTCAATTAATTAACTTAAAACTCGCCAACGGTAAAAAGATAAAGGAACGAGAAAATAAAAGAAACAAATCCACGTCGAAATTCATTTCGATGACAGGCCCTCACAAGTCAAAAGAATTCTTTGGAAGAAATATTACGACACTAAAATATTATTAAGGGAAATTCCGATAGATTCAATCAATTTGAAGATAGCAATCGATTCCCAATACAACAGTTCTAAACAAACAATATAGGTAATCCTCAAAATTTAAAAATCGCGAAAACATTCAATCTTTACGGAAAACAATGCTCACTGTAATTAAAAGAACAGCAACTCAATAAAATCTTAATTTTCTACATTAAAAAAATGACATTACTCGACAATTCACTAACCAAACTTTATTAAAACGTCATTTAAACTTTGACAAACACTGGTTGACAACATTAATGCGTAACAGATTTATAAGCATGGCATGGTTGCATACAATGAATGATATGTATTCAATGCAACGGTATGTGAGGTTTGTTCCGACAACGGTACTACAAAAAGATAATTGGGTTTGTTCAGGTCACTGAAAACAAACTAGTAGAAAAAAAAGCAAAAGTTTCGTAACAGACAGTACTAGGTAACTTTCACCTATACCGACATTATGCAAGGTATTAGGCTCTGTGGAAGGGTAATGTGCCAAACTAACCCGTAAAAGCACCGCAGTACATTCACGGACGGGTTCGTCACATCACTCTTTATATTGTTATTATTTTTGCTTGAAACGAGGTGTTATGCGTCTATTTTGGTGTACACTGGGTCGTACGACGGGACTTTCGTGGGGGCGTAGATGTTGGTTCAATGACAGACGGTTGTGAAAGCCTAGCTCCTCTTTGTGTCCTCAGAGTAGGTAGGAGTAGGGACAGAGGGAAGGGAAAGGACTGTTTGTGTTTGTGTGTTTGCTCGTGTATGTGTGAATGTGTCGTTCTATTTTATGTTTCTTGGTGTAAATGTGTTCTGGTTCATCAAATTTCTCATTAAGATCGGGTGTTTCTGGAATTGCGCATTTAGATGGTACAATGGTTGACGGACCTTATGTGTTATTGGGTTGGCGAGGATTGTGCATCAGAGCGGTAACAGTGACAGTGCGACAGTTAGTCAATCCTCCCTCTCCATCAGACGAATCTGGATCTGTATGTGTGTTAAGTGTTTGTGTTTCAGTGTTAGTGTGCTCAGTGTAAGTGTGTTGTGTGTCTGTAAGATGAGTGTCAGTGTGTTGTTCGCTCACTGTAGATGGCTCAGATGGAGTAGAAGCAGATCTTGTGCTTTCACATATCGCAGTCGGATTCGTATTACTGAGGAACTTCCGTACTATACGACACATATTTATGATCACTGCCTTTTGCATAGTAACATATCTGTATTTTGGGAAACCCAAGAGGCTCAAACTATTGTGTAGTGTGTGTGGAATGACCCCGGTGGCACTGAGCACTATTGGAACAATGTGGACATGTTCCATTCGCCATTGTTGTTTTATTTCGACTGCGAGATCAGTGTATTTATCCAATTTAAGTGCGTGTGTTTTTTGTAAGTTGTGTGTATTCGGAACCGCAATATCAATCAGATAGGTGGTCTTAGTTTTTTTCATTGCGAAGGTGATATCTGGTCGATTATGATTTATAGTCTTATCTGTAATAATCGACCGATCCCAGTAAAGTCTACAGGAGTCATTCTCCGCTACTACTTTCGGTGTGAGTTTGTAGAAGGGGGTTTCATCGGTTATAAAGTGGTGCTTAACCGCTAGTATCTGTTATATCATTTTGCCTACCTGGTCGTAACGATTTTTGTATTCGGACTGAGCGAGCTGAGTACAGGCAGCTGTGATATGTTGGATTGTTTCGGGTTTGAAATGGCATCTCCGGCATGAGTCAGATGTTATTGACGAGTCACGAAGTATGTATTTTGAGTAATTCTTTGTATGAATTACTTGATCTTATATAGCTAGCATGAATCCCTCAGTTTCCGGGAAAAGACTTCCTTGACTCAACCAGGCGTGCGACGATGCTTTGTCGGCGTTACTCTGGTTAAGATCATGTGGATGCCTCCCATGTAGATACTTCCGGATCCATTGCTAAATTTTGTCCTTCTTCGTGACCAAAGGGCAAAAACTATCTGGCATTTCTGTGTGTGAGAGGTTTAATGGTGTGTATGCCTTGTCGGCTTGGATTATTGGATTGTGTAAGTATGATGTGTGTGTTTTGGTGTACAGCCCCACTTACCAAATTTCAGCTCATTCTGTCTACAAGGGGGCCCTACACATGTCCAAAGGTTGCGGGAATTATACTGCGTCCCTACACTCTCATCAATCCGTTGTTGTCAGATTGACTCTAATAGTCAAATTTTTCGATAAAAAATGTGGCTAAAAATTATATACAAGTTTGAATTAGTTCTGCAGAAATGAACCGCCGTTTTTGTGAAGAAAAGCGAAAATCAAAAGCTTCCGCAGAAGTCACTACTTCGCTGATGCCTTCTTGCAGCCGTTGTATATCCTCAATGAATCGGCTGCATGGAAAATGGTAAGGTCATCAACATACAGGCAACGACAAACTGGGTCTGAAGCTGCCACATGAGTAACCGTAATAAAAAAAAAAAAAAAAAACAGGGTAACATTAATGGTGGAGCCTTAAGGTACACTATTCTCTTTGGAATAGGCCTCAGACTCGGTTTCGCCTAACCGGACAAGAAAAGAGCGGTCAATCAGAAAACTTTTTACGAACTGAGGGAGGTTACCTATCAAACCCCAGTCGTACAGGTTCTTGAAAATGCCATAATTCCAGGTTATATCATAAACTTTCTCCAGAGCAGGAAACACTGCTACAATGTGTTTGCGCGGGAGAGAGGCATCGTGAATGGTATTCTCGGGGCGAACAAGTTGATCCGTCGTTGGATGGTACCGGCGGAATCCAAACTGATGTTTAAGAATGAGGTTGTAGGATTCCAACCACCAAACTAAACGGTTGTTCAACATCTTTTCCAATAGCTTGCTAAAGTGACAGGTCAAAGATATTGTACGGTAGCTCGTTAGTTGCGATGAATCTTTACCCTCTTTTAGCAGCGGAATGATGGTAGTTTCTCGCCACTGCTGAGGCTACATGCTTTGCATAAAGATTTCGTTGTAGAGGTTCAGTAACCTACACTTACCAGGGTAAGGCAGGTTCCGGATCACGGCGTAGATCTTCCGCTCCCCATCTTCCATGGAGCCTCAAACTGGACGTGAGACTGCAAACCAGAAGCACGCCAGGACTACAGGATAATAATAATAGTAATAATATTTATTTGCATAGACCAATATAGGTATACAAAAGGTTTACATTTGGTATTACAACATATCACTTATATCATAAGGTACCATTTCAATTAAATACTTCCTTAATGCCCTTTTAAATTGTTGCGTGTCTTTACTTGTGATCCATTCAAGTAGTTTGTTATACAGCTTCTGCCCAGTATAAACAGGTGTTTTTTCATAAAAGCTTGTCTTATGTGTAAAGTCAAACCTATATCCTCCAGTGACCCACACGACACCGGGGGCGCTTGAAGTTACTGCAGCCACGGTCTGTGTTGAATCCAGGACCAAAACAATGTGTTGTTCGTTCGTCCCCGCAGGTGACGACTTCACTCAATTGCCACGGTTCCCTTCTCCGAACAATGCCACTAAGCCACACATGAGCTAGTGTGGATCCCTAGGATGACTTTAAATTGGGACAACAGAGAAAAACGAAAAAAAAGGACATAATAAAAAAGAATAGAAATAGATAAAACAAAAACAATAAATAAATAAAAAATAAAAGAAACAATGAAAACAAATAGCAAAAACAACGAAATGAAATTAAAAAGAATGGTTGTAAAAAATAAAGTTATCATAGCCCCTTTAGCCAGCTAACCAGGTAGCAATCACCACCGAGCGCGTGGTTTAAAACCAGTAGAGGAGCTGAATTTGTGCCCGAAATTCGTGTACTTGTTTGTCAGTTGAAAATTTAATATAAATATATTTTTTTGGTTATGTTTTAATTCGTACAACGACCTTTTACGGCCTGCAACAGATATTTTTTTATGATTTTTTAATCATATTTTTTTTCTAAATCCTTTAAATTAATGATAAACTTTATTTCAGATTTACAAAATACTGAAATACTTCATCCATCAAAACGTGCATTACCAGTCCATTACGCTGCTTCAAAATCTGGGGCTACATCAGTACATCAAGTTGCCAGCAATTCTGACCATGTCCATCACAAGTCCAAATATCCAAAAAAGCACAGCGTTGAGCATGTCCAAGCGCAACATAAACATGCTAATGGACAGCGTTATCAACACGAACGTGGTGAAAAAAAACATTCCAGCGTAAAAGATCATCATATAGAAACGGCAAAAAAAGGGCATGAGGAACAAGAACACAAAACAAACAAATATCAACAACATTCAGGAAAGAAGGAAAATAAATATGACGCAGCAAAAAAATCGGGCAATATTCATGAATCTCATGGCGAGAAACATGCTTCTCAGTACAATGATGGTCACAAAGCTAAAAAAAATAATTTTCTTAAGGTAAGATATATATATACATATATATATATATATATATATATATATATATATATATATATATATATATATATATATATATATATATATTCGGATGTGCCAAAAAAAAATTTGTTTTTTTCTCGCTCTCCGCTCAAAATATCGTAGGATACGTCTAAACGAACATCCTCACCAACGCGCAGCTCAACCTTTCAATTTTTGGAGGTGCATTAACGAGCCTAAAGTTTTCCCATTTAAATAACACAGAAAAAACGATTTTATATATTATGTACTCCTGCAAACTATGAAGAAATTTTTTTTCCTTAAAATGAATCAAACCACCTTATTAAGCATTAAATTTTGGACAAAAAATTTCATTGAGTTAAATTTCTGTCACCAATATTTCACTTTTTACAGAGCCTTTAATTTTAAATTTCTTGAAATTTTACGTTTATATATATATATATATATATATATATATATATATATATATATATATATATATACACATATATATATATATATATATATATATATATATATATATATATATAAACGTAAAATTTCAAGAAATTTAAAATTAAAGGCTCTGTAAAAAGTGAAATATTGGTGACAGAAATTTAACTCAATGAAATTTTTTGTCCAAAATTTAATGCTTAATAAGGTGGTTTGATTCATTTTAAGGAAAAAAAATTTCTTCATAGTTTGCAGGAGTACATAATATATAAAATCGTTTTTTCTGTGTTATTTAAATGGGAAAACTTTAGGCTCGTTAATGCACCTCCAAATATATATATATATATATATATATATATATATATATATATATATATATATATATATATATATATATATATATATATATATATATATATATAAAACAGGTGGGCCAAAAGAAGTCATCCGATGTTGTTTGGCTCTCATTTTTTTCGTAAATGAAAAACTTCGATTCTGTTTTTTGATTATGTTTATTTGAAGCTTTAGAATTTTATCATTGGTCAAGTCGAGAAGATGATATCAGCCAAATGGGCGCCGTCACAGTTGATTGCTATACGGGCTCGTTTTATGGCATTTTTCATCACGTGGGCGAGAACTCATTTCCACCTCAGCGGGTACGTGAACAAGCAAAACTATCGCTTCTGGGGCACCGAAAATCCAGGAGTGATGCACGAGGAGCCATTACACCCGCTCAAAGTGACTGGACGCCGCTGGTCAAACGACAACAGTGAACGGTGCGCGCTATAGGGCCATGTTAACCGAATTTTTTCTGCCGCAATTGAACGAATTAGGACTGGAGGACATGTGGTTCAAACAGAACGGAGCAACGGCACACACTGCGCGAGCCACAACCGCCCGATTTAACCGTTCCAGACTTTTTTTGTGGGGGTTTTTGAAGTCCCGTGTTTACGTGAACAAGCCCGAGACTCTGGAAGACTTCAAGGACAATATTCGACACGAGTGCGAGAATCTGTCGCCCGAAGTTCTCGCCGAAGTGATGAAAAATGCCATAAAACGAGCCCGTATAGCAATCAATTGTGACGGCGCCCATTTGGCCGATATCATCTTCTCGACTTAACCAATAAAATTCTAAAGGTTCAAATAAACATAATCAAAAAGTTTTTCATTTAGAAAAAAATGAGAGATATTTTATTCCCGTTTTCACTTAAATTTACGCATGACACATTACTTAGGCATTTGAGGAATTCCCGTGCTACAACTTTAAGAAAACGATTGTCTAAGGCAGTGGTTCCCAAATTCTTTTGGCCCACGGACTCCTTTTCATAGTCAAAACTTGCTCACGGACCCTGGGTGAAAAGCTACATAAATGCATAATTTAGAAAAAAACACAAATTTAATTTCGATGTTTTGAATGGTAAATGGTGGCGTAAAAAATAAAATATAAATAAAAAATTTTATTGAAGAAGTAGATATTTATAGAAATTATAACTTTTTTTAATATACAAAAAAAAAAAATGACTTAGATAAACCTGATGGAATGTTATGAGTGTATTTATGTCCGGCTCAAATTTTGTGAGTAGCAATCGCAGATCCCCGCGAGTATTAATTTCTGGTCGGTTTCTTTTTTTTTGGTGAGGCTTATAACGGCACTGAACCCACATTTTACCAAATAGGAAGACGGAAAAGCAATCAACAGCTTCTGTACAATAACCCATAATGCTCATTCAATGGACTGGAACCTCTTAACTTGTGATATGATATTTCGTTCGAATTATCGTGCTCATTTAGTATTTATAAAATACTATAAATAATGTAGTATTTATAAAATACTAACAATAAGATACCAAAAGAATGTATCTAAATACAAGATACAAAATGAATTTTTATAAGAAGTATTTCAGATACAGGATGAAAATACGTATTTTGTATCTTGTCTCTGTATTCTGGTATTTCAGATACTTGTATTTTAAATAAGTCTCATCTCTGATCATTAATAATATGTATATTCTTTAGTGAATGTTAAGGGATTACTGTATTGGAAAGGGCAAGAAGTCGAAAATTCAAAAAAATCTGAAACTTTGTCAGTGTGTAGAGAGTGGCTACCTAATAACATAAAAAATATCAGTTGCTGCTAAAAAGAGTTTTTAAGGGGTGAAACATTCCCTCAAAGTTCGAACTCAAAAATTTAAAAATCGGTGAAATTTTGTTTATACGTACCTTAAAAAGTTCTAGTAACAAATATAACATTATTTTTTGGATCTACAAATTTTTAGGGGTTGAAACCACCCCCTCATATGTGTACTTAAAAATTTAAAAATTGATGATATTTCGTTTATAGATACTATACAGAGCTCTAATAATAAATATAACATTATTTTTTGCATCTACAAACTTTTAGGGGTTGAAACCACCCCTTCATATGTGTGCATAAAAATTTAAAAATTGATGATATTTCGTTTATATATAGGTACTATACAGAGCTCTAATAATAAATATAACATTATTTTTTGCATCTACAAATCTATAATTTATAAACTTATGGTATTTTGTTTATATATACTATCCAGAGCTCTAGTAATAAATATAACGTTATTTTTTGCATCCACAAATTTTCAAGGGTTAAAACCACCCCTTCAAGTGCATACCTAAAAAATTAAAAATTGTCGATATTTTGTTTTTACACATTATACCTATATATATATATATATATATATATATATATATATATATATATATATATATATATATATATATATATATATATATATATATATATATATAAAATTTTGTCAATTTTAATTTTTCTAAGCACACACTTGAAGGAGTGGTTTCCACCCTTAAAAATGTGTGGACGTAAAAAATAATGTTATATTTATTATTAGAATTTCGTAGGTATACCTTTTCCGACAATTATTGGGATGACTTTTCGAGAGGGTGTTAATAGTGACCATAAACTTTCAAGATGTTAAATTATTTTATTGCTTACAACAAATACCACCCTATGTTCACTCCAATTGTATTTAAATTTGTTACCTGTTTTACAAGCGATGGTTTCTTTTTGCATTCATATAAATAAGTACGTAACATGCTGCGAACAATACTGCTGATTATTGCCGTACTTGAAAAGTCATCTCATTTAAATATTGAAAAACTATACTATAAAGAATTTTAGTAATAAATATAATATTATTTTTTATACCTACACATTTTTAAGGGGGTGAAAATACCCCTTTAGCTGTCGAAAATTTAAAAATTCCGAGATTTTATTCACATAATATCATCACATAAAAATGGATTAATATATTTTTTTTTTTTGTTTCCATTACATTTATAGTGGTTAAATATCCTTTCCAAAGTGGAAATTAGAAGCAAAAATTGACGAAATTTTGTTTACATGTACTATACTGTAGTCTAATACACTACTTAAAAGCTACCTGTATTGCACATTATTATTATATTTATTGTAAAATTGTTGTTTGTTGTATATGTAAACAAAATTTTGTCAGTCGTGAAATTTTTAGTTTGCAACTTGGAGGGGGTGTTTCACTCCCTAGAACTGAAAGAATATATTTATCGTTAGGTCTCTATGTAATATATGTAAACATAATATCGCCAATTTTCAAATTTTTAGTTACGCACTTGAAGGAGTGGTTTGAAAATTTGTGGATGCAAAAAATAATGTTATATTTATTACTAGAGTTCTGTATAGTATATGTAAACAAAATATCATAAATTTATAAATTTTTAAGTACACATATGAAGAGGTAGTTTCAACCGCTAAAAATTTATAGATGCAAAAAATAATGTTATATTTATTACTAGAGCGCTATATAGTATATATAAACAAAATATCATCAATTTATAAATTTTTAAGTACAAATTTGAAGGGGTGGTTTCAACGCTTAAAAGTTTGTAGATGCAAAAAATAATGTTATATTTATTATAAGAGCTCTGTATAGTATATATAAACAAAATATCACCAATTTTAAAATTTTTAAGTACACAGTTGAAGGGTGGTTTCAACCCTTAAAAATGTGTAAATGCAAAAAATAATGTTATATTTGTTGCTAGAACCTTTTAAGATACGTACAAAACAAAGTTTCATCGATTTTTAAATTTTGGAGTTCCAACTTTGAGGGGATGTTTCACCCCTTAAAAATGTTTTTTAGCAGCAACTGATATTTTTTATATTATTAGGTAGCCACCCTCTATATACTGACAAAGTTTCAGATTTTTTTGAATTTTCGACTTCTTGCCCTTTCCTTGTTACTGAATGTTAAGGGGTAACTACAATCAACTTAAACAAGAGTATAACCACAGTTTAAATCATAGTTTGTTCTACAAACAGTTACGAAACGGGATGACGTCAGAATGTAAGTTTGGAATTTTAAAATGCCAAGGGTTATCCATCTTAGGTAAATAATGCATAACGATATCCATTATTTTACAAAGGTTGTGTATTAACCTATACATTATACACTCAGTTTTTGTTAATTTTATCAATGAAAATACTGTCACACACTAATAAAATTTTATTTAGAAAAACAAATTTGCAGGTGAAATAATTTTGTGAAAAATTACAATTCGGTATTTGCCTGATGTTACAATTGATACTAAAATATAGTGAATAACACAGCGCATGATTCAGTGATAATGATTAACCATTTATATTAATTTAAAAAAAAATGTAAATATTTTTTATTTTTTCTAAATAAAAATTACGAATTTGGAATTAGCGGGCGAAATGGATAAAAAGATTTATTTGGGCATGTGACGTCACAGCACGAAGGCATTTAATATTGCAAAAAGATACTTATAAAAAAGATACTCACATTTTAGTTTTTACATTTTTAGATTTTGCTGAACAAAATTTGCGATTCGAAGCAAAGAGGTTTGTTAGCACAAACGAATCTATTATTCCATTTTTATTAAATTAAAAATTAGGCAATATGTAATTAATGACAAATTAACAGAAAATATATATAAAATTATTAAATGCCATGGATATGACATTAATGAAGGTGGAGCTTATTTTCAAAAAACAATTTCTAGCAAAATTAATTTTCGAGTAAAATGAGATCTATCACCAGCGACATTTTTACGGATTTTTTACTAGTGAATAACAATGTTGTCACAATTTCAAAAGTAAAAGTCGTACTTTGCGAAGTAAAGTACCTATTTGTTTATTATTTACAAATATGGAATACCATAAAGTAACGCTCAAATCTATTAATATTAACTTACTTGGTTTGAAAATGGGCTTTTAAGCTTGAAACAATTGTCACGATTAAAAAATAAACGTGATTCTGTTTCTAAATAAAATCTTTGCTTTATTATTTAAAATATGGAATAGCATTAAGTAATTTACATTTATCTACTTTTCTTTTACCCTTTGGCTTGCAGCACTTTTTGTTTCCGGTATTTTTTTTTTTTCAGACACTAGTAGTTGTAACACGCTACACATATTATCCATGATGCTATTGTACTATCCGTGCAACAAAAAATAAGTCAAAAGCTTTAAAACGTAATATTTTCTATTGGATTTTCAACTCCAGTTTTATTTTTTCTTTGCTGAGGTACATTTTTATCCGTTAAAAATTTTAAATTAACGATCATTATTAATTCAAGGAATTAAAGATATTTCAGTTTAAAAATTGTTTTCAAAACGCTTGTTTTCAAAACGCAATTTCTAAAATTCATTTTTATTCAGATTTTTCTTTTTTTTTTTTTTTGAAAATAAACTTAAAATTTGATGTCGTTTTTCGGTACTTTGTAATTAGTTTTGGAAAAAAAATTCCGTTTAGAATAATGACTTTCTAAATCAAGTTTATAACTATATTAATCTCAAATCAACTTTTTCTTAGAAATTGGTTTTTGAAAATAATCTCCTCATGCTTACTATACCTACACATAATTATATAATATAAAAAGCTAACTGGTTCGTGACGTTACGTCACTGACACGTGACCAAGTGTTTTCGCACCAAATTTCAATTGAATAAAAAGAAAATTTTCTTTTCCCTTAAATCGCTTTTTTTTAAACAAAAATCAGTTACTGGGATTATATTTAAGTCATTTGGAATATTTTAAAACCCTCTTTCGAAATTTGTCAAATACCCAATTGATAATAAATCACCACGTAAATTATTTATTTTGTCTAATTTTCACTGATATTTTTTAAAATTTTGATTTCGAACAACGTAAGCAGTGCAATATTAACTGACATTGAATTTGTATTATTTAAAAATTAGCTTCTTTTTTTGATATTTTCGTGTAATTTAGTGTGTTTTATTGCGATCTATTAAGTTATTTTATTGAGATATTTTTGACATTTAATTATAAATTTAATTTTTTTTATTACCTAAATATATAATGTCTAAAAACGGTGGCAACTCTTGTGCGGCTAAATTTTGTTTAAGCCGTTCAAAAGAGAATTCTAATTTAAGTTTTTTCCGAGCGCCTACTGATCCGGATGTGTAAGTTTTTTAGCTTGATTGCGTATTTAAAAATTAATATAGGTTAAATAATTATTCAATTAATATTTTAGATCTCGCCAGTGGTTAGTCGTACCCAGTGAACATTTTTCTGTAAATTTTATGTCACAGTGACAGAACTGAAAGTCACATGTTACATAACATGTGAGACACATGTGACTCACATGTAACTTACAATTTCCCACTCATAAACGTAACAATGTGACGTAACATTGTTATGTTCTTGTTACGTTTTAGGAAAATATAACTTTGATGTTACCTTATAGATAAAAATTACGCGTTCTTTTGCAAAAAGCAAATTCAAAATTCCTTTTTTTTGTTTCTTATTAACATTACATACAAATATTACCAACTTATTGACATATACATACACCTAAATTATTATTATTATTTTTTTTTTGTTGGCTGTTCCAGGATTCGATCCATTATCCAAGCTGAAGCATCTCTTAAATTATTGGTAGTCTTAACCACTAGACCAAACTCACTTATTTATTCTGATCGTTATATGTTAATATATATCACAAAATAGTACATAAAGCCTTACAAGAATTTTCATAAAAGTTTCATTTTTAAATTAATATGTAACAAAATTAACGTTGTTTTAACGACGTATTAATGTTGTTTTAATGAAATGTCGCAATCATGACTCTCTTGTTATGTTTTTGTGACGTATCAATATTAATAAAAGATTCGTTCATCCATTTCATCCATCCATTTTTGTATAAGTTGATTTATGTTATTTGTTATATGGGTTATGGGGTTATATTATATATATTATGGGGTCATATCATATATGTATTATGGGGTTATATTATATAATATAACCCCATAACTCATATAACAAATAATATAAATCAACTTATACGAAAATAGATGGATGAAATTTAATTACATCAGACGCCAACAGGGGGTAGATTGAAAAACTGCAGGAATCTTTAAGTGGATAATTCCTCACGAATTGATACATTTAAAATTAATATCTTAACAAAACATTTCACAAAAGTGACAAGTGAAATGTTGTATTAATATTGATACGTCACAAAAACATAACAAAAGAGTCATAATTGTGACATTTCATTAAAACAACGTTAATACGTCACAAAAACATAACATTTAGAGTACTGTTGTGACGTTTTGTTCAAAGTAACATTGTTAGGTAATCAGGACATAACAAAAGAGTCATAGTTGTGACATTTCATTAAAGTAACGTTGATACGTCACAACAACATAACATAAGAGTCAGTTCTGTGAGGTTTTATCAAAGTAACATTGTTAGGTTGCGAAGACATAACACAAGAGTCACACTGGGACGTTTTATCAAAGCAACCTTGATACATCATCTAAACGTAACATAGCAGTTACAAATGTGACATTTTATTACAGTCACAATGGCATGTAACTGTTAGGTAACATACAGATAACAATTAGGTACATAACATAATTATATAATTGTTATGTCACCCATAAGTCAAAAAAGTTACGTAACTTGTTATTTCCTTGTTACATCACATTTACATTCTATGTTCGCTGGGTAATAGGTTGTGAAGATCTTTTAAATTATAGTATTGAATACTGTCATAATTTTCGGGTATGTTCCACTCATTTTGAAAAAAGTTGTTTTAAAAGTGAAACGAATCGATTAAAGCCTGGTGCAGTACCAACACTCCTGTTAATTAGGTCAAAAGTTACAGATATAATTATTTCCAACTCTGTTAGTTTTATTAATATAATATAACATGATCATTGCCAACCCTCAGTCTCACATGTACAAACATATACAGTCACATAAGTAAAAAAGGACATATATAATTGTTTGTACTTATATCAAAAAAGGATGGAAAGTGCGTTTCGCTTCTGCCTATGGTTAATATTTTATTTATACTGTGGTATAACTTTTATTTATTACATTTACATTAAAAAGAGATATCAATTTTGTTCAAAATTATACTTCTTTTTGTTCAAAACTAAAAAAATTTGTTGTATACACTTCACATCACGCATAACACACAACTAAATTGTTGATTAGATGAGCTACTCTTTTATAGTTCATATTATAAATGTGTTAGTGCAGGTATCGGCTCTGTTGCGTTCCTGTATAAACCTGTATAGATAGGCCTGACTCACCGTGATGCCTGTTACTACTTGTATTTTATACACCTATCTATATTTATACTTTATTTAACTGCAATATTAATAAAAATTTGTCACAGTTTTTTTATTTTATATTAAACTTTGCGCGGACCCCCTGACGTTGTTCAGGGACCCCAAATAAATTTTAAATTTCCGCGAACCCCCTGAATGATACCGTGGACCCCTGGGGGTCCGTAGAGACCACTTTGGGAACCACTGGTCTAAGGTAATAACATAATTTCTATGGATAAAATATACTAAAAGGGTTTCTGATGATGTTATTGTTTTATAATAACCAATTCGAAAACAAAATTTGACAAGCGGACAATTCAAAATTTTAAAAAATTATACATACCTATTTAAATTAATAATTAATTAATCATAAAACTTATTGAGTTAAAATGTATTTCTTTACATTTAAATATACTAAATATCCGGCCGGTTTTACATTCACATTTAAAGCCGACTTTAACACTAAAGCCAACTTTAAAACTGATTTTATTTTTGGTACTGTTTTACAATCAAATTTAAAGCCCCATTAGTGTAAAAGTCGACTTTAAACTAAAGTAAGAATTATCTTGACTTTTACTGCTTAAAGTTGGCTTTAACATATTTGTTATTGTTGATTATTGAATAATATCCTAAAAAATGCTCATGCTCATGCTCATGCTCATACTCATACTCATGCTCATGCTCATGCTCATACTCATACTCATGCTCATGCTCATGCTCATGCTCATACTCATACTCATACTCTACTTGTTCATACTTACTTTGCTTCATTTGCTTACAATAATTTTCGTACTTACGTACATAAATTATAATATACCTACATTTTTTCAAAGTCTCCGTTGAAATGTATTCACAATTATTGTCAGTAGTTTTATGAAGGGTCATCTTTTGTAATATTTTTTACAACTTGGGCTAGTGAAGGTACATATTTGTACACATTAATTTCTTTTATTTAATAAAAACAGGTAAATTTTTAAGAAATTGTTCTAAATAGATATTTATGATAATTGTTATTTTCTTATTTTTAATATGAATATATATAAATATAAAATCCTTATATAGAGTCTATGTCAGACTAAACTTTTTTAGTTAGTTAGACTAAAGTTATAATTATAATATTATGATAATATAATTATTCATTCAATCATTTATTGAAAGGTCTATCATTATGTGTGTGGAAATATTTGAATAACTAGTAACTTTTCCTATAAATTAATATATACCAAAGAATGGACAGATTTTTATTTTATCTGTATTAATTATTTTGAGTTTAAGAAATATTACCCTAATTTTTAAAGTTTTATTTTTGTAAAATATTGCATTTGGACATCGAAATTTGAATGTTTGACTGTATTGCATATTTGTATGAAATTTTTTTAATGCATAATCGTCGATTGTTAATTATCGAAAAATTTTCCAATGTTATTTATGGAAAAGCTTGTTAATTTTAAATAAAAGAAGGAACCGATAGGTTAATTGATTGTTAAAATTTTATGTTACAGATGGGACTAAAATTATGTGCAAGCTTAGTTTTTAAAATTAAACATTTACAGATTGATGGTTTACATGATTTATTAGCAAAATAGTAATTTTCATTATAATCAATAATTACCAATGCCTTATATTGCATAGAATGTAAAAATGCACAAGTGTGCAGTACTTTTCCTTAAACGTTTTCCTTAGCGTCATAATAGGCTACAATCGGGTAATTCATTTATATTATTTTATATAACATTTTTATATATAACATTATATTATAACATTTTTGGCCGGCTTTAGGGCACAGGTGGTCGACTTAAGGCAAATACATTTTTAAAGATTAATACGATTGATACGATTAATTTAGAAATTTAATCTCCATTTAGTTAGAAAGGCATGTAAGTAAACTTAGTCCTGCCATTTTGTCATTTTCAAACAAAAAAGGTTGTGCTGCATTGTGCTAGACATGTGCTACTGTGTGCCCTAAATAAAAAAAAAGTCAATTTTGAAAACTGGGATTTTTAGAGTCAAAAATAATTTTGGGTGTAAACTTAGCCCTGCCATTTTGTCATTTTCAAACAAAAAAGGTTGTGCTGCTTTGTGCTAGACATGTGCTACCATGTGCCCTAAATAAAAAAAAATCAGTTTTGAAAATTGCGATTTTTAAAGCCAAAAACCTATTTTGGGTGTAAAGTTAGCCCCGCCATTTTGTCTTTTTCAACAAAAAATCATGTAAACCATCAATCTGTAAATGTTTAATTTTAAAAACTAAGCTTGCACATAATTTTAGTCCCATCTTTAACATAAAATTTTAACAATCAATTAACCTATCGGTTCCTTCTTTTATTTAAAATTAACAAGCTTTTCCATAAATAACATTGGAAAATTTTTCGATAATTAACAATCGACGATTATGCATTAGAAAAATTTCATACAAATATGCAATACAGTCAAACATACAAATTTCGATGTCCAAATGCAATATTTTACAAAAATAAAACTTTAAAAATTAGGGTAATATTTCTTAAACTCAAAATAATTAATACAGATAAAATAAAAATCTGTCCATTCTTTGATATATTTTAATTTATAGGAAAAGTTACTAGTTATCCAAATATTTCCACACACATAATGATAGACCTTTCAACAAATGATTGAATGAATAATTATTATCATAATATTATATAACTTTAGTCTAACTAACTAAAAAAGTTTAGTCTGACATAGACTCTATATAAGGATTTTATATTTATATAAATTCATATTAAAAATAATAAAATAACAATTATCATAAATGATGATTTTTCTTTTTTGGGTTGAAGAATAATCCAACAAATTCCATAAAAAAATTTATTTAGTTCGTTCAATATATTTCGGCACAGTTGGCGCCATTTTCAAGAACTACATCTACAATATAAAAACAACATCTTAACAATTTTAAAAGTAAGAAAAAATTTTTTTTTTATTTTTTTGTAAAAATATTTCTAGAAATAATGTCAGCCTATTATTAATTATAATTTTGTCCGCTTTTCAGGAGAGGCTACCTTCCAAATGGGTTTAATCTAAATAAGATAAAATTTACAATTCAGAAGAATCAATAATCAACTAGTAGAGTTAAAATTTAGTTAATGATTTTTAATTTAATTGGAATGCTACTTTTATAATATTAGAAAACAATGAATTTTGTTTATGTGGAAAATTATTGAGTTTGTAGAATTAATGTTTATTTGTAATTTAAAATGAGACAGATGTAGAACATAGAATCTTAATTAGAAAGCTACTTTTACATTGTCAGAAATAATGAATTAAGTTTATATAGAATTAATGTTTATTTGTAATTTGAAACAAGACTTCTAATTTTACTCAAGAATTTTGATTTTACTCAAATCCTGTAATCCTCATCACTTTGGGTAGCGGTCAAAACGAAAAAGAAAATTATCATAAATATCTATTTAGAACAATTTCTTAAAAATTTACCTGTCTTTATTAAATAAAAGAAATTAATCTGTACAAATATGTAGCTTCACCAGCCCAAGTTGTAAAAAATATAACAAAAGATGACCCTTCATAAGACTATTGACAATAATTGTGATTACATTTCAACGGAGACTTTGAAAAAATGTAGGTATATAATTATGTACGTAAGTACGAAAATTATTGTAAGCAAATGAAGCAAAGTAAGTATGAGCAAGTGGAGTATGAGCATGAGCATGAGTATGAGCATGAGCATGAGCATCCTTTAGAATATTTCTCATTATCATTGAATTTTGTTTATAAGCATAATTTTTCTATAAAATATTCGTACCTTAAATAAATAAAATAAAAATTTTATCTGTTTGCTTATTTTCAATAATAAGTTTTTCAATTTGTTTGCTTATTTTCAATAATATTTTTGATTTAAGATTTTTGAAGTCCTGGATTAATATCAAACATTCCTTTTGAGCTAAACTGGCTGAACGATTTCTGGGTTACCCGCGATTTCTTTTATGATTCATTGTATTTATGATAAATTTCTTTTAAAAAGAAATAATGTAGTTTTCTATTCCAATCTCACTGGCAGTAACGAAATGAGTGAAATGCTTATTTTTTGAAATTCAATCATGTTGATATTTTCGTTTCTATAGTTATTTTTTTAAAATGTAAGATTGGTTACGATCATTCATAGTTCGTTTTATCCATGCAACACTTAAAAAATCCTTTAACAAAAGTAGGCAGACTTGATCATTGTAAAACAATCCTAAAAATAAAGTCGACTTTAAATTAAAAGTAGATTAAGTTAAAGAACCTTTAAAATTATGAATGTAAAACCGGCCGTTAGTTACTTATAATTAGAGTGACATGGTTTTTCCTTAATAAAAAATGAAACATTGACAAAAAAGGACTGAAATAAAAAGCTTAATTAAAGCCAGAATCCTCCTAGCATTTTTATGTTTCTGGCTACGTAGATGCCGTTTGATGTAGCTCTTTATACCCTCGATGTCTACAAAAAACAAAAAAATTAATGTTTTTATATCATCTTTTTCTTGCCGCTGGTGAGTTCATTTTAATTTTGAATTATTTTTGGAGATCTACCGTTTTAAAATACTCAAAACTGTAATCATAATGTAATAAACATATGCACTTGGTAAAACTGATTTTGACAGTCAATCACAACTGTAATTTTAATTCACTGATAAAATTTAAAATTAGTAAAATAACGTAAATTCTCAGTAAAAAGAAAACTGTAATTATAAAATACAAGTATAGATTTTAGGCATAGTTATATGATAAAACGTTAACGATTTTCTAAAATAAGTACTGCACAAACCAAGACTTATGGTCAATAATTAGATATTATATTCGACAAATTATATTAAGAGTTAAATAAAACAAAACATTTTTCAGTTTCAAATATTATCGAGTGCTTGTGAAACATTACTACGTATGACAAACTTTTGTTTGCATTTAAACACACGCAGTATTCATATATTCACTTATCGTTCAGCCAAACTGAAACTTTAAGCACTCGATTTCTTTGGTTAGTATGACCAAAATCCAAAAGTAAATTGAAAATCACAAAGTGATTATATTTAGAGTTAAATAAAACAAATTTTAAATAAAGTAATACAAAATTTGCTAATATGAGGTTATATTACAAAAACAAAGGGACATAAAATAATCGAAAACATAAATTTTTATTAATCACCAATAATTATACAAGATTATGTTACAAAACTAAATAAAATTCACTGAAACACAATATTCTTATTAATCAGTTCGAAAAGCACACAAAATTTTACAATATACGTACCAATTTATCATACATCATTTACTAAAATTTTTAAAAATTTGAACAGTAAGAAATAAACAGAATATTAATTAATGAATAAATTACTTATTTGACAATGTTAATGTAACACTATAAATTTTTAGAAGATAACATAGCACGAATTTTAAAAACAGAGACACTTTCGTCGGCCATTCTTTCGTAAATATTCAAAAAATTAAAAGGAATAAGAACTACGAGTACAATGTAAATAATACTTTTTGAATTTTTTTAATTGTTACCAAATCTCACGAAACGATGAAAAAAATTCGAATAGAAAACGATGTAGCTAAATAAATTTTAAAATTATAATTAAAAAATTCATTTATTTTTAAAAATGATACATTTTACTTTTTAATTTTAATAAGGGTTATTAATAAAAAAATCGATATTTTACAAAACTGAAAACTAGCGACACTAGATTTAAATGTGTAAAAGGTAAAAATAAGAATCGACAAACGTTTTTGGCGTCTCCTATACAAATACATTGGAACATTCTTTCTTAGCTTTATCTCTTTCATTATTGCAATTGTGTACATTTTAAATTTGCAGTTTATTTTTAGAAAAGAATGGAAGATTGATTTGTTTCGATTATAAGATCGCTTGACGATCAATTTTATCTAAAATATAGTATACTTAGACTTTAGTTGAGTGATAGAATAGAGAAATATACAGTACCGACAGAAAGTTTGAGGCAGGTCACTCAGATTTAAAAAAATACTCAAAATTGTTGTTTTTTGGAAAAAATTTGGAAAAGCCTACAAGTATTGTTTAAAACCAATTTTAATATTGTTTAACCGTTTTTTATAGTATAGAAAAAATAGATAAATGTATTTTAATACGTAGACATTGTTAATATAAACGTAATTACTCATCGAACGATTTTAAAAAAAAATTTGTAACCTGCCTCAAACTTTCTGTTGGTACTGTACATATTATACTTTACCATGTACAAAATATGATGTAATAACAACAATAGGGACCCACGATATTAAATAACTACATTATTTAATTTTCGAAATTCCATTATTTTATCTTTCATTTTCGAAAATGATACACAGATAAATATCATTAATGTTGTATTTTTTAAACGTTGGAAAATTTAACCGAACTTGGGCGCAAAGAGTCTAACAAACAATATTGCAATCGAGAGTGAATTTGTTGCATATCAAATATTAGGAAAATTTAAAAACAAATCGTTGAATTTTACGAATAAAATAATACATGTTAGTGAATATTTTGTAAATTTACGGTGGTTTTTCATTAATAATTATAAGTCAAAATCTATTGTAAAAAAGTGTTTTGTTTTTTTTTTGTTTTGTTGCGATATAGAGTTCAGTGCATTAATACTACATATACAGTCGTCACTCAAGTTATTGACGATTTAACTTCTTGACAATGATCATAGTTTACCTGAAGTTATAGAAAAACCATACGCATGTACCCAAGGTCATACGTGCTGTGTTGTGTTGTGGCAATGCGTACATACGTATGGTTTGTCTATAACTTGAGGTAAACTACGATCATTGTCAATAAGTTAAATCGTCAATAACCTGAGTAACGACTGTATCCTCTACGTACCCCGTCTCCCAGAATTTGTCCTGTGTACCTATCTGTCTTAATACTTCAATCATTCTGATTGTTTTTCAAGGTAAATTACTTTTTGTATAGATGTCAAAAAGAATGAATATATTTTTTGGGTGTGAATTTAAGTCAGGCCTCATATCTTTGGAACTGTAAAAGATAATTAAAATTTCTCAAAATCGTTTCTATAACATGGAGGGGGAACCATTATGACCTACCCTATTTTTTTAAATTGTAAGACCCCACTAATGCTACATCATTGGAAAGCTCTTTAACAATGCTGTTCATTAGTTTTGAGATATTTTAATTATCTTTTACAGTTTCAAAGATATGACGCTGCATATATATATATATATATATATATATATATATATATATATATATATATATATATATATATATATATATATAGCGTTGATTTAAACGAAACCGTTGATTTAATCGAAAAATTGTTCAAATAAGAGTTGTAGATATCGAGGGGAGCAAGCAGTTGCTATAGTCAGCATCTTTATAGCTCTTATAGTTTTCGAGGTATGATACAAACTTATAGTTTTTTAAATGGAAACGTATGTTTAAAAGTTTTTCAAAAATTTGTTTATGATTCAAAACTACAAGTAACACTCAAATTTTCATTTTTTTATCTCATATTTTTGAGTAATTACGTTTTAAAAAAATATTTTTAAATTTCGTACTCAAGTGCTTGCAAACGGTTAGGATTTTACGTAATTTAACCCTAGAATCATACGTTGGTCTACGAGTCAAGTTAATCATACATCGGCGTCGTTTCGACGAATGGACTTTTTACGGGGAGTTTTAGAGTTTATTTGCAAAAAACATTTTTTTTACATAACAATACTACAAAAGCGAACAAAATATTTAAAAAAATTGGATTTGGAAAAATTTCTTAATATAAATATTTATTAATTTTTTTAATCTTTTTATCAAAGCATATTTTCACTATAAAAATTAAAAAATAGATAAATACATCAATTGTATCATAAAACATGTGTTTCAAATAATTAATTTATGAACTATTATGAGTCAGTGGACATGTGTGACTTTACAGAATGTGAAATTTCTCAGTCATAAATATTCCTATAGATATGTAGTTATTTCCCCATTAGGCACATTTGTAAATTTTCTAAAATTTGTTAGTAATTTTTAGAATAAAATCTCAAAAAATAATAAAAATTAAAATATTTTCCACAAAATAAATTGTTAACCTTTTATTAAGTCACTTGAAACGCATTCTTTAGTTTTCGATTCAATATATTAAAACTTCAGTATTATGTTGTCTCTATAAGTCAAACAACTGTAATCATCTTTCACATTATCATAATCATTGAATAAATTAATTATAACATCCATATCTTTAATAAATTTTAGAACAATTAGGAAAACTTTTATATGTGGAGTACAAAATCTTTAAAAAAAATATAGGTTAATCATACATCGTCGTCCTTTTGACGCACACTATTTCAGTATAAAAAAAACGACAATAGTTATAAAAAAAATTTATACGTCTTATGTGTTATAATAACAAATAAATTAGATAACAGAAGTTTCACAGCAAACGGGCACTGATAAGTTGTAGCATTGGAGCAGATAGAGAAGTTCGTTCGTCGTTTTGACGAGTATGTATGATTCTAGGGTTAAAAAGATATTAGCTCAATATGGCTATCATTTTAATCAATGTAGTAACGAAAAATTAAACGATTATAACCTTTTCCATCGGAAATTAAAATTTTTAAATAGATTAAATTATCATATAAAAATTATATCTAAATACAATAAGGAAATAAAATTTCAATTTTAATTCATTGAAAAATAAAAAAATAATTTCTTTGAAAAGTCACTGTTTGACAGATACATAGGCGTCTAAAGATATTTTTGTAGTAAGTATTTTTAAAGAAAATGAAAAGTTTTTTGTGAAAAAACTTCTCCTTTTTAATTTGGTTTTTAATAAAATGAAAATACTGTCGAATTTCAAATATTTTTACACTATTTGAGTACATTTATTAATAATATTTTCGTTTTAAGTTAACCTCACTTTGGTATTACTAAGAAACGCCAATTTCACTTTGGTTTGTGCGGGGTGTGTACATTTATTTTTCTGCCACATGGCTGCCATTCTATAAATAAATAAAAAAATAAATATATTTTTCAGTAAATTAATGAATAACTTCAAATTCCTTTTAAATTAAATTACTTTAAAAACTAATCTTTTAAAGTAATTTGATTTTATTATGCAAAAATGTTAAAAACTTGAAATAGAGCCCGACATCTATACTCCAAAATCTGAATTACTATCATTTGTATTACAGATAATGATACTGACTAAGGTTCTTTTCCTGGATGTAATAGAAATGTTATCCGGCTAAAACACTGTCGGTTGAAGTAGCCTCCAATTCATATGCCTGTTTTTATTCATTCGTATGCTATAAAGCTCCTGACGATAGCAACCGGTTGCCCCCATCGATACCTACAACTCTTATTTGAACAATTTTTCGATTAAATCAACGAGTTTGGCTGTAATATCAAATATCGTCAACTCTCGACAAACTCACGCTGTATTAGGGTGGCGTAAAATAACCATATATATATATATATATATATATATATATATATATATATATATATATATATATATATATATATATATATGGTAATATATATATATATATATATATATATATATATATATATATATATATATATATGGTTATTTTACGCTCCCATACGAAAAAAAGTTAATTCAGCTCGATTTAAAAATGCTCACCAAAAATTAGCTCGATAAAAAATTGTTTAAAGGTCACTCAAAATTTTTTAAAATTTGAAAATGGGTCAAAAATCGATTTTTTTTTGTCAGATCTTTTTCTCATTCCTGCATATGTTTCTACATTAAATGATAAAAAATTCCTCCAAATTTACCCTTTTTAAAATGTAAAAGAAAATATACGTTAGAAAAAAATGTTCATAAATTCTACGAAAAAATTTTCGTTATTGTATAAAGCAGGTATGATCTTTAAAAAAACACATAAAATTTTTTTCTCGCTGTTTTAATCATTGTAAGTCTACCTAAATATTTCCTAAATGTATCCGAGCAGTGTTTACGTAGATCCAGGCAAAAAGAAAAAAGTCCGCCCCAGCGAGAGCGGCGACTTTTTTTGGGTCGTCACGTCGGTTGTATTTGTCCCTCCAAAAAAAGGTCGTGTAACAATTAAAAGCTCTCTCGCCGGGGCTGCATGTTTCGGAAATGCCGCCCAGGGCAAATGCACAGATTGCCCGTCCCTAGAGAGGGCCCTGACCTCAGTGAGCTCTATTAAATTATTATGATACATACCTACAATTAGATTAACTTGTGAATATCATTCAAACCTTTAAATGTACCTGCAATAAACTCCAAACAAATTTATTAACTAAAATTGTGTAATAATCAACGACCGTTAGTTATAACCGCAACCCCTCGGATAAATCGCGTAGAAACCGGATGATTACCAAAATTATTTGAAATACAACCATTTTGTCACATATCCGACCCTTCGCGATTTAACTGGCTAGTACGCTTAATGGAAGTTTTCGCATTAGCCGTATATATATATATATATATATATATATATATATATATATATATATATATATATATATATATATATATATATATATATATATATATATATATATATATATATATATATATATATATATATATATATATATATATATATATATATATATATATATATATATATATATATATATATATGTATATATATATATATATATATATATATATATATATATATATATATATATATATATATATATATATATATATATATATATATATGTATATATATATATATATAAAGTGAAAGAGGAGAGAAATTTAATAATACACCGCTTGAAATAATTAAGTCACTGAAATGGAATTAAGAAATATTTTGACAAGTAAAACTGTCTAGCTTGATAGGGAAATTTAATGCTCTTTATCTTTTCTTTATGGAGAAACTTGACGTAATTAAAAGATGGCAAAGATAGAAAATATTCATTGAAAGGCATCCTAAAGTCCAGTATTCTATAATAATAAATATTAGAAAATTGATTCTGTTAAGACCTTAACACAATTTTGAAAGAGTTCACAGATAAGCTTTAATATAATTACCTCGACAAAATGTATTATTAATTGAATAAATTAAAACTTATTCATACAAATTTAATTTTTTAAGGGGTTCCATGAACAATATCATAAAAGTGAAGAAAAAAAACATAACAGCTTTTATAGCAATCGAGAAAAAAGTGGAGAGTATAAAAAATTTGATATTTTCGATTCAAAGAAATCTCATCATCACCACGACAAAACAGAAGGTGGCAAATACAAGGTAAAACATTGTTATAACAATATTTTACAGTTTTAAAAGAAATCAGATTTTTTGAAAATAATATAATAATAACATAATATGTTACAGCTTAATTTTTTAATTTTCAAATTAATACTTCCCAGATAGCAATATGGTGTCTTTATGAGTTTTTAAAGAGTTTTTATTAACGATTTGGGACGTCTTAATTTTTTTTAAACTGAAGTCTTAAAGGTGTTTTAAGGACGCGCCGTGAATGCGCCCCTGTAAAACCAATTTACAACTTCGTAAAAAATTCCAGAAGACATCTTTTTTTTGACTTCTTCAAAAATTCTTTTTTTATCAATTCAGAAAGAAGACTCACTTAGTACCTTTAGGGGGGAGGTTAATGTCTGTTTTTTTAGCGAATTTCGAAAACTTGTATATATATATGTGTCGCCACCATAACTTTTGAACGAAACGTTTCATGCTTATGAAATTTTGTGTGCGAACTAAAATCCAGATTGGCTCGACTAAGTTCGTCAGCCAGACACGTCGGATGTCTAGAAGTAGGTTTTCTGGCCATTTTTTATCATTTGATCCTATCATAAGACAGTTCGATTTTTACATCGTTGAAATGACGAAAAAAAATTATGAAGAAATTGTTCTTATAATTTTCTTTCTATGTTAAGTATTTTCCGAGAAAATTGTAATTTTTCACATTTGTACCATTTTGCTCTCTCTGTCAGCGTAATAAGTAATTTATATTTCTATCTCAATTCATTATAAAATATATAAAAATCGCTTTCTTTTTTTAAGATTTTTTAAAGAAACAAGTTTTTTAATAAAACAAAATAACATAATATGTTTGTGCGCACGGAAAAAATTTTTTAATGGATCGATTTTGAAAATTTTTTCACTAATAATTATTAATGTTAGAAAGTTAAACAATTTTAAATGGATTTAACGTATCTTATGTGAGATCCGTCAAGGTTTTGGGGACCTAAAAACGCCAAAAAATACTTACCCAATCGACTTTAAAAATTTCACAAAATTCACCGTTAGTAAGTTAAAATATTTGAATTAATTAAGTAATTAAAGGTATATAAAGTTAAAAAAACTTTATAGTGAGGTTGTAGAGAAATGCAATGTTTTAGAAAACTATTCTAGATAGGTACAGGTTGTGTTACCTGAGATCCACAACTGTCCTGCGAATGCAAATGCGGCGTAGAATGCTACACAACGGATTTTGAAAATACTTTTACTGTTAGAAACGTGAAATATCCTATATATACCATGTGAGTTTTTGAGAGTTGCCATTTTTACTACTGTCAAATTTGTATGATAGAAATGGTACTGGAAAAGGCTCTTTTCTTAGATGTAACAGAAATGTAACCAACCAGAACACCATCGGTTGATGTAGCCTCAAGTACATATGTATATTTTTACCGCCTAATTGATAAATTAAAGAAAAATTCAAAAATTGAACTTGGGTAAAAAAAAATTTTTTGCTCATTTATGTTGTTAGTTAATGCATTAGATCAGTTTTATCGAAAAATTAATATATAGTCTCATTTAAAAATCTATAAGTTTATATCATAGCTCGAAAACCATAAGAGCTATAAAGCTCCTGGCTATAGCAATCGGATGCCCCCGTCGATATCTACTACTCTTATTTGAACAATTTTTCGATTAAATCAACGGTTTGGCTGTAATAAAAATGGCAACTCTCAAAAAACTCACACGGTATATATATATATATATATATATATATATATATATATATATATATATATATATATATATATATATATATATATATATATATATATATATAGAGGTATATATATATATATATATATATATATATATATATATATATATATATATATATATATATATATATATATATATATGCTGATTTTTTAATAAGGTCCACCGGGATCTTGCAGATCCGAAAACGCCAGAAGTAAGCTATCGAATCGATTCTTAAAATTTTCTCACTGCTAGAGAACTAAATTATGGATGCAACTCTGCTGCACAAAGTCTGTTCGGGTTCTTGGGTCCCAAAAATACCAAAACTAATTACCCAGCCGGTTTTAAAAATTCTTGTACTCTTAGAAACCTAAACTATTTTAAATGGGTACAGGTCTTAGATGAGATCCGCCGGTGCCCAATATTTACAAATTCGCTATGTTATGCAGATGCTGCGACAGGGGTATTATTTTTTCAAAATTTGTCAAATAAATTTACAACCCAAAATTATTGTGTTAAAATTTGAAGTCGATTGGAGCAAAACTGACGGAGGTATAGACTTCTCGTCGACTCCGTAAATCTCCGTCTTGTCGACCCTAGTCGTCAGCTGAATATTGGTTTGTACCAGGTCCATTTTTAAAAATTTTTTCTTATAGTGGTTTCCATTTCATCAACGCCTAAAACGAACAAAACAACCATCTAGAAAAAATTTTTAAAAAATGAACTTTTTACCGTGGAAACAATACTCAGCTGACGTAGTATATAAAAGAACATTTAAAACATATATTTCTCAAACTTAACATTTTCATAGTCGATGAAGGTGAACACTCTAATTCAAAATCTACTGAACCGATCTTTTTGAAATTTTACACACTCTTTCTACACATAAATTACGGAATAACACTGGCGAGGTTTTTTTTTTTTTAATTATAATTGATTTTACAATAATTATATTGACTTCTAAGTCTTGCCAAAAATTTATTCACCTTATTAAAAAAAAAAAAAAAAAAAAAAAAAAACGATTCTTTTACCTGGAGAAACTTATCAACTAACGAAACCTTTTTGGTTTTTTGATTTTGGGTGATTCGGTTTTCTAATTATGCTGTTCCCCACAATGTAACTTTTTTTTCTGAGGTGTCTGAAAAAAATGTGCTGCCACTGGCTAATTTCAGCATATTTTTTAATGAAATTTTTACAGAATATTCCTCAAATATCAGTCTATTATGTACTAATTACATAAATAAATTTTTATTAACCGTGTCGTTAAAATACTTCTCGAAAATATGCTTATCTTATAACATTGACCCCCATCCCCACCCCCCTTAACTAAAGATTCTTAGAAATATGTTTTTATTAACAAAAATCAAACTTTAGTAATTTAATATTAATTTTTTATTTTTAAAAAATATATAAATATTTTAATATTTATTCATTTTTATTTTATTTTTTATTTCGATAATTATTGCATTGTCGTCTATATCTGAAGCACTGTCATGTAATTTTTTTGAACATGAAACGTGTTTCAAAATTATTTCCTCATAATGTCTTTTTAATCGTCGGTTCTTTTAACTTTTTGACAATTCTCTAAATCTATTTCTTGAAGACATCCTAGTTAAAAATATTTTCAATTTATAAAAAATAATAATCACAGATTTATTTCTTAAACCTATCAGCAGGCCCGACGAGAGGAGGAGGCAGCCAGGGTTGCAGCCGCAGGGCCCGCGCTTGTAAAAGCGGCCTGTAGCTCTCGATAGAGGGCCCGAGAAGAAATAAAAAAGCTTTTTTTTGCTCGCCACTTATATTTTAGCGGAAAAATTTTTAAAAAATCTGGTTCATTCCTGGAGCCCGCCATTTTTTTCAACGGCCCTGTCTAGCAGTATATACTTAATTTATCTATAAACCGATGTATAAAATTTTCAATAAAGCATATCAGTCCACATAAAAAATTGTATGGTTAATAATAAAATATTTATTCCCTTGTATTACTTTTAAGCACTTTATTAATTAATATTTAATTTATTAAATACGTTTACAATTTTTTAAAATAATAATCAGCTTGAAAATATAAATAAACTAAGCTGTAATAAATTCTAGGTTATACTTCAGAAATAATTGATTTTACTACGCATGCATCAAATCTAATCCGATTGAAGCAAAAAAAAAAGATTTCTTAAAGAGTTCTTAATTAATAAGCGGCCCCTACACGCTCAATAATATTGCACAAAATCTGAGGTTGTACAGTATTATTGATCGTCTGTAGGTTATATTGAAGGATTGTACAATATATTGTGCTGATCAAAAACAATTTGAAATTTATTGTGCAAAGAATGAATATTGTAACGTTTGTAGGCTCTGAAAATATTATTGCGCAATACCATTTTATTTGTTTAAGTTTCGATTTGTTAATTAATTTGTAATGTCATATTTGATGGCTATTATTTGAATCAGTTTAACTTATTAATTTGTAAGAATAATTATTTGCTGCTTCGCAACATCTTTATCACTTAATATTTAGAATTAAACAACAATTGTATTAATGTACAATTCCTACATTCAATTTATTGTACAAATTTCTTTTACAAATTATCGAACTGTCTAGACAGAAGTTCAATAAATTGCACAAGTTAATTGCACAATATTATTGAACATGTAGGGGCTGTTTAAGAGTTCTTGACAATAAGGTCGTTAAGACGTCATATTGAAACTTCTTGAGGAATGTGTAAATTCAAGGGAGGAAGCCTTGAGGAAGCCTTCAAAAAGACTTCTTTGTAAAATCTTAAGACGTCATGTTGTTATCTGGGCTACAATATAAAAAAAAATGTATTAGTGATATAATCCAAAAGTTGTGGAAAACCAAACCATAAGAATTTTAATAATTTTATAAACTTTAATGCCTGAAATTTTGGAAAAAGTACAAATATTTGAAATTTGTACCATGACAGTACTCGCCAGAAAGTTTATGCACACATTTTTATTGAACTATGATCAACTTTGTTAGATAACCGTAAACTAAATAAACATTTATGAAAATCTGAATATTTCTCATCGTATACAGCAGTGATTCTCAAACTGGGGGGTCGTGACCCTCAAGGGAGTCGCGAAAAATATTTAGAATGTCGCAGAAACAATTTATTACAAATCACATACCAATTTTCTACACATTTCTACATATTTTCCACCCACTTCTACAGAGTTTGGAACCTTTAAAGCAAAAGGGGGTTGTGAACCAAAAGTTTGAGAACCACTGGTAAATAAGATATACTGAAAAATGTCAACATGAATTAAATATAAAGTACCCTAATTTTTAAAATTTCACAGAAATATTACTTGACGAAACATTCTAGCGGGCACTGTATTAGATAAAAATAATAATTTCACATTTTATTAAGTTTACCATATTTTAGTCTGGGAAATTTTCTGATAAACATGGTAAAGAAGGTAAATATGGAAAGAGTCGTTCTGAATCCAATCATAAACACAATGAAGGACAACAAGGGAATGATTCAGATCATCAAAAGTACACAAAATGGGCGAAGAAAAATCAACAGCATCCTAGTTATTAAATACCTGTAAAGTGTTCAATATTAGCTAATAAAATTAATATTAGTTGTACGAGAATTTTATACATAATTTTTTTTTTGCATTTTTTTATGCATTTATGAAACTTCAAGTAATACATTAATTTTAAAATGTATTTTCTGAAATTAACAGCAGAAGGATGTTATTTATTTTTATTATTATTTATACATATACTTAACACAAACAATACAGGAGGCTGAAAGAGAATGTAGTATTACGCATGTATATTCATTTCCCTATACAGAATCTTCATCAACTATCTCAAGTCACCTTTGTAGTTCCATATATTCAGTATGCGCAGTAAGACTTTAGCCACCTGTGTTTCTTAAGTTATGTATACTTAGAATTTTTTTTAACTATAATAAAACTGTATTTGAATATTCATCAAATTTATAACTTAAATGAAATTATTATTATTGTATAATTCAATCTTAATAAACTTTTAAAACGAAATTTACTTTAGTAGTCACTACGTTTGTGTAAACTAGAATTATTCAGTTAATCAACATCGTTTTCTTTACTGATCAGTATTTAAAATATCTATATATTCTTTTAAAATTTCATGTTGCATACTTTATGAGCCGTGAATAGCAGAGCTCCAACACTTGAGTCGAATTTTCGTCACATTTTTGGTATTTTTAAGATATCTAAATGTAACTGCAATTTATGTTTTTATTATTTAATTATAAATCTTTGGAGTAATAATGGTGGCGGTCAGGGTTAAATATTAAAACAACCAGAAGACATACACTGAATACCAACTCAACTCATATACAAAATTTCAGTCTTCTAGGTTTATTCAGGGAATCTCGATTGGAATAGCACGAAAAAATCATGTAATTTTGATGTTAAGACAGTGGAAATGAAGGAGGCACAATCTGGATATTAAGTCAAACCATATACAAAATTTCAGCCCTCTAAGTACATATATCTGGACCGGGGGTGGTAGGGGAGTCTGTATGCGTGCCAGACTCTGAAAGCCACGAAAAAACATGATATTTTGGTCTTGCTTTATAATAAACTTCAATCCGAAGTTTAGTATAAAACAAGAACAAAATTTCATGTTTTTTCGTGGTTTTCAGAATCTCGCACGCAAAAAATTGATATAAAAATTGAAATTCCCCAAAAAGGCACTGTTTACGACCTGCAATTTAATTTAATTCCAAAAAAATACATGTTGTATTTTCCTGTTACTAGGTGGCATCGCGTAATCTATTTTTACTGACCTCTGTATTTTTTGGCCACTTAAGTAACTAATATCCGTTTAAAAAGAGAGTTTGAATTGGAATATAGAATCGACCAGATCGTACATGTTACAATACAATTTTGTGTGAATTAATCTATCTAATTTTATGGTTTTTTAGCGTCAATATTGTTAATAATTCAAATATTAGTTTTCTGAAAATATTAATAAGTGTTAAGGTACTCTAATACTGTGTCGATACCTTAGAATTTCCTATTTTTCCCTTTTGTTAACCTTATCGAAGCAGTGCTGGACAAACCGAAGCTACTACGCGGATATCATCTTATAACAACAAGTAAGTGATAATATTGACACTAATAATATTACTTTATATAAATTTACAGATCACACATTCCTGTTCATATATTTTTGAACCACGCACACTAGTTCAATTCACATACAAAATTTCAGCACTCTAGGTTTATTTGAGAGGCTTATAAGCTTGTCAGACCCACCGAAAAATGCGGAAAAACAGGAAGTTTTGACGTTAAAATGGAACACCCTGAGAATAAACTCTATTCATATATAAAAAGTCAACCCTCTAAGTTTATTTGGAGAGTCTGTAGGCGTGTCAAGCCTCCGAGGTACCGACTCAATCAATATACAAAGTTGCAACCCCCTAGGTTTATTCTTAGGGGCTGTTGGCGTGTCAGGCCTCTCAAAATCTATTTTCTCCTGCCTGCTTTGTCTAAAAAGAACTAGGAGCTGAATTTTGCATATTAACAACTTACCTAGACATTATATCCAACTGGTTTGTACAAGTTTTATCTTTCTGGAGACCCCTCGACTTCCTTGAAAGTTGTAGTGATTTCCAGTTTTGCCTAAAATTTATCCCCACTTTTTTCGTAGTATTGTGCCTAGAAAACATTCCCATTTACTCAATTTCAGCTGATTCCATCTGTGGGGAGTCCCTACGCCTGTTAAAATGTAGCAAGATATGTATCCAGTGTTCAGGTGCTTTGTAATAAATGAAGGGTATAAATGCGAACTCCACTTCTCAGCGAAAATTAATAAATGGTAACATAAGGACACATATGCAAACATTAAATAGGTGACAAACACCACAATCTCCAGTAGAAAAATTCATCTAAATATCAGGGTTCGAATCAATCTCAGTTTTTTCCATTCAATTGTTTAAAGCAAACTTAGCAATCTCCATTTTCACTGTTTTACTGAAAGTGTTTGTTGTCTTATCGGATAAAAGACAACTAATTCTCTAAATAAAACACTTTTGTCTTTGGAGTCATTCACACCTTCAATTTCCCAACAGTTGATTTTGAGAATTATTATAAAATATTTTTGCTTTTATCTTCATACATTCCCTGGTCCTTCTCATTCCTGAATTCTTTCATGCCCCCCCCCCTGATAGAGTATTCGACAACATTGAAAAAAAAATATAAATCATGAAACAATATTTTTCCCTGCTGATTACATAAAAATTAATCATGCCATTGTAGTAATACTTGGATCCGAATGCAAAGTTTTCGACTGAAAGAAGTATCAGACTGTTATGAAAATGTGGTAACTGGCATTTTAAATTTCAACCAGAAGCAGAAGAAAAATTCGGAGACGGAGGTCACTACCAACAATCGCTTTGAAATTCTCCAAAGTGTTTCTCAAGACCCAGATATACCAACCGAAAGCTTGTCCAAAGATAAAAAAGAACCTGTGTAACCTATTTTTGTAACAAATGTTATTAATTTTAAATCATTTGAGCAGGAACTAAATTCGAATGGCTTTACTAATAAATGCTTGTTTAAAGTTATGAATAAGCAAATAAAAATTATACCAGTAGATGTTTCTACATACCGCGCGTTGATCACATATTTTAAATCACGTAATGTAAATTATTACACTCATCGCTTAAGACAAGAACTACCTTTTCGAGTTGTTATGAGGAATGTTCATCACTCCACCACACAAGAAGAAATAGCCGCTGATCTTGCCGAACTTGGATACGTTGTAGAAAACGTATCCAATATAAAACATGCTAAGACCAAAGAACCTTTACCTTTGTTCTTTATTGATCTGAAGAATAATGAAAATAACAAATCAATTTACCAGGTCACAAAAATGGGAAATAAAATTGTAAAATTTGAACCACCTAATAAAAAAAGGGAAATTCCGCAATGTAAAAGATGCCAAAGATTTGGTCACACACAAAACAACTGTGGACGTATTTATAGATGTGTAAAGTGTACTGGAAATCACCAGACAAGTGCGTGCGAGAAAAAAAGCAGAGATATCCCTGCTGTTTGTGTTAACTGTGGTGAAAATCATCCAGCAAATTATAAAGGTTGTATCGTTTACAAAAAACTTTTAGAAAAACGTTACCCACCATTAAGAAGAAAGCAGCCTACTGAATCCAACTTGATCTCACGAGCTCCATCTCCGAACTACGTGAGAGAAAACTTCACCTATGCACAAGCAGTTGGAGATTTGCCCTCCACTAACATTATTGAAGCCGCCACTGAACATAATACAAACCAAGATTTAATCGCTTTTATGAAGCAGTCATTTTCGGAGCTGAAAGAAATGTTTCGAGATCTTATGAAACAAAATAGCGTGATGGTTAATGTATTAACAGCCCTGGTTGCTAAAATGAAATAAAAAATGGCTCTATCCATAAATATCGTTTTATGGAATGCAAATGGTTTGTTAAACCGTCGTCTGGAACTTGAAACATTCCTTCAAAATCATGACATACATATAGCCCTAATATCTGAAACGAGATTTACTCAGAGAAGTTATCTTAAAATAAGAAACTATACTGTGTATGATACGAAACATCCTAGTGGTAGAGGCCACGGTGGTACAGCGATTATAATTAAAAACAGCTTAAAGCATCACGAGCTACAAAAATATAACGAAGAATACCTTCAAGCAACAAGCGTAGTGGTGGAAGATTGGATTGGACCAATAACTTTTTCTGCTGTGTATTGTCCTCCAAGATATGCAGTCAGCCAGGATATGTTTCAAAATTTTTTCAACATCCTTGGAAATCGATTTATCTCAGGCGGTGACTACAATGCTAAGCACACGCATTGGGGTTCTAGGCTCATCAACCCTAAAGGTAGAAATCTTCTAAAAATTATCGATGAAAGCAATCTGAATCATCTATCTACGGGTGAACCAACTTATTGGCCATCTGATTTAAATAAAATTCCAGATTTGTTGGACCTATTTGTTACGAAAAATATGTCTAATAGATACATGGAGATAAAGTCGTGTTTTGACTTATCATCGGACCATTCACCTGTTCTGCTTACAGTTAGCACTAAATTAATCCATAAAGAGAAAACACCTGTTCTGTTCAATAAGCACACGGACTGGGATTACTTTCGAAATTATATTGACAAAAAAATTACCTTAAAAACATCCTTAAAGTCAGAATTAGAATTAGATCAAGCAGTGGTAAATTTTACTAATATCATTCAATCTGCTGCTTGTGAATCCACTCCAGACATTGTCAATAATTCAGGTGTCAAAGTTACCTCACCAGGTACAGTTAAGGACTTGATTTTAGAAAAACGGAGGCTTAGAAGAATATGGCGACAGACCAGGTTTCCAGGAGACAAAAATCGTTTTAACAGAATATCCCAAAAGTTAAAGCGATTACTGAATAAATTAAAACAGGATGCTCTTGAAGATTATCTCGAAAATCTTTGCCCAACTGAAACATCTGACTACTCCCTCTGGAAAGCTACTAAACAGCCACAACAACAAATACCACCACTTCGTGGAAATAATGGAAGCTGGGCAAAAAGTGCACGAGAAAAGGCAGAACTTTTTGCTGAAACTCTTTCAGTTTTTCAAGCGAATCACGGAGACAACTTAAATATTGAAGAAACTCAACTTTTAGAAGCATCTCCAGAGCCAACTGTCTCAGTTGAACCTTTTTCGCCAAAGGAAATTAAAAGATTGATCTGGAATGAATTAAATATAAAGAAAGCTCCTGGCTATGATCTTGTCACAGTTAGGATTCTAAGAGAATTGCCTAATAAAGGTATTATGATGATAAATTTAATTTTTAATGCCATTTTAAGACTAAAATATTTCCCTGCTATTTGGAAATTAGCTCAGATCATCTTAATACAAAAGCCGGGGAAGCCAGTAAATGAGGTGACGTCGTACAGACCAATCAGTTTACTCCCCGTTTTATCCAAAATGTTCGAAAAGTTATTTCTCAGAAGACTGCATCGAGTCCTCGATAACCTTAAAATTATTCCAGATCATCAGTTTGGTTTTCACGCAAAACATTCAACCGTCGAACAAGTTCATTGTGTAGTCAATACGATCAATCGCTCTTTTCAAGAAAAAAAATATTGTACAGCAGCTTTTCTCGACGTGAGTCAAGCATTTGACAAAGTATGGCATACTGGTTTATTGTATAAATTAAGGAAAAATATTCCTGAATCATTTTACTTAATACTGAAATCTTATTTGTCAGATCGTTACTTTCATGTAAAGTTTCAGAGTGAAATATCAGAAATGTTTCCAGCCCGTTCCGGTGTACCACAAGGTAGTGTTCTAGGGCCTATTCTTTATCTTATATATACTGCAGATCTGCCGGTTGATGAAGAAAATACTACTGCAACATTTGCTGATGATACTGCTATCCTAGCTACTGATAAAGATCCAAATGTTGCATCACAAAAGTTACAATCTAGCCTGCGTCGAATACAGGAATGGTTACATAAATGGCGTATTCGAGTAAATGAAACGAAATCAGTGCAAGTTACATTTACTACGAGAAAAGGAACCTGCCCTGCAGTTAATTTGAATGATGTAGTGTTACCATTAGCTACTGAAGCTAAATATCTAGGTATGCATCTAGATAGAAAACTAACATGGCGTAAACATATTTGGACTAAACGCAAGCAACTAAATGTTAAGTTTTCTAAGTACTATTGGCTTCTAGGTCATAAATCAAAGTTGTCCTTAAGAAACAAAGTGCTAGTTTATAAAAGTGTTATCAAACCAGTATGGACTTATGGTATTCAACTTTGGGGTACTGCTAGTGTTAGCAATATTGAGATATTGCAACGATTTCAGTCTAAAGTGCTACGAGCCATAAGTGCTTCCCCGTGGTACGTGCGTAACGATGACAGACATCGCAGTCTTCAAGTGCCCACAGTGCGTGAGGAAATAGTACGATACAGTGATAAATACATTCATCGCCTAGAAAATCACCCTAATGTGTGTGCCCTTAACTTACTTGACAATAGTGACTCTTTGTATAGACTCAATCGACAGAATATTTTAGAATTAAGATATAGATTTATTTAGCTTTTAATGAATAGTATATTATATTTAGTATATAATTTATTTTGAGTGATTACCAGTGGGTAATCACCATTCCCGTTATATTCTATCATCGCTCGATTTATAGTTCTATTTAGAACTGATAATCGATAAACAAGGATGTTAAAAAAAAAAATTTCAACCGACGAAATCATTTTAATACTATGCAGTCAAAGCACTTTCACAGTAAACTTCCCAAGGGTCCGGCAATATTTTTAAAGAAACTTTATATAAACAAACCCATAAAATGATTCAACATGTGTAAACACACGTATATATACATTGATATTTTTAATAAAATCAATAACAGGAAGTAAGATAAAAAACTGGTAAAAATAAATATTTAAAAAAAAAAATAAGTAGTAGTAATAATACAAAATATTTTTTCTTAAATATTTGTAAGTATTTTGTTTATTTTAAAAATGTTTATAGAAACCAATACACAGTGTATTTGTTTTTGTAGATACTTGTTTGTGGTAACATCGCACACATAATGTGTAATCATTGATCCCGATCGACCTCTGCGGTTGTTGTGATTATTTTCGGATCTCAAAAACGTAGACAGTAAAGTGTTAACTATGTAAAACGAAATGTGTACTACCAAAATTTTTGTATTAATTAAAGAAGAACGTTTAATAAATATTATTACCGAGTTTACAAAAATATTTTTTTCAAAAGTAATAAAAATATTAAAAATATACAGTTCGGAAGAGAACGGTGTATTAATCCAAAGCTTACATATTATAAAAGTGTATTTTTTACCCACAATGTGCTCAATAACATAGCTTCCGTGGAAGATGATCCATCAGAAGAAATGTTCTATGTGAGATTTTGGTGGAGGCTTCTAATTTATTTAATCGTATTCATGTATTTTAACGTATACATGTGTAAGTTTGTATTTACTTATTGTTAGATTTAATAACTAATGTGTAATAATTAAATGTAGGTAATTAAAATATTTTTTTATTTGCATTTCTTTCATATTTAAAAACATTTACTATCAGCTTTTATAGAATGTTTAATTGTTCCTTCATTTATACTTGTATACCACTTGTTTTTTTGAATTTTCGCGAGCTTATGTTGTAGTAATATAAAAGCATTGTTG
Organism: Brachynemurus nebulosus; assembly: GCA_035578155.1. NCBI lineage: Eukaryota > Metazoa > Arthropoda > Insecta > Neuroptera > Myrmeleontidae > Brachynemurus > Brachynemurus nebulosus. The sequence continues at coordinate 116,647,636 of JAPWDM010000001.1, read as the reverse complement.
AAAAATCGTTGTAAAAACGTTGTAAAATGATGTTTATAAATTATATTTAAAAAATGGACCTAGTGAATAATTTTTATTTCTTATTAAATATGATTTGTAACTTTGTATTTTATAACATTAAATTTTTATCAAATTTCTTTAACACGTTTTCATTTTATTCAAAAAAAAAAAAAAAAATAGAGTTTTCTCATAGAGCCCGGGTTAAAATTACAAAACTTTTAAATCGTTTTTCTCAAAATTGGGGTAGTTAATTTTAATCAGAATAGGCTCCTATTATTATTGGTATTGAATTAAATAAATATCTAGAGAAGTTTCATTAAAATCGTTTAAAAAATCGTTTTACGGACCAACTACCATAAATTACTTTACTAATACTAACCAGGCCTAAAACAATAATAAATCTTTTGTCACCACTTATCAGGAGAGATTCCGGTTTGGGATATTCACTTTGGGATGAAACTTTGTATATTAATAGTATACCTTTAGGGCGTTCATATAGTAAAATAATAAAACAGACTAGCCAGCCATTTTCGAGAAAAAAGCCTCTAAACAATTAAATTATTTTTAATGTACCGTAAATATCAGTTTAGTATTTAATTAAACTCGAATTTATTATATGGCGTAATAGATAAAGTGTTTTAATTTTTTCTTTAAAGTACTTTGGAAAACGTGAAAAATAGAAACAAAGCTCTTAAAAATATGAGCAAATAGCTCATTCGATTCGTAATGACCTATAGAAAAATGTATTTTAACGATTTTACAGCACAAAAAATAAGATGGAAAAAAACGACGTATTCAGTTTTTTAAAGAGGAGAAAATTTGCAATAAAAAAGTCCCAACTCCCGGAGCTCTACCTCCAGTATTTATAATTTTAATTTAATGCCGAAAACCGGGTTCCGCGCGCCAGCTTTAGCACAGGCGCAGCTACGATGAAAACAGCATACCACCGAAATTAACTTTTTTTATAGTAGTAAATGTTAATTTAAAAATTTAAAAATATTATGCTGTATTCAAAACACTTCAAAGAATAAGATCCGGTTAGGAAAAAATTTTTAACCTAATTTTTCATAACGAAATTTTTGAAGGCTTAAGCGAAGCAAGTTATCGATATTCTAAAATAAGTTAGTCAGCAATAGAAAATTTTTCAAAAAATTAGTTTTCGCTACTTTTCGTAATTGCAAACTTTCAATCGTAAATATCTCGTAAACGTCAATCGTAAACGGTGCGTCGCAGCGAAAAATAACGAAATTTTCGAAGGCTTAAGCGAAGCAAGTTGTGGGTATTCCGAACATATTGCGAAAATTAAAATGTGGTTTTCATTATCGAAAATTATCGATATCGAAAATAACGATATTCCACTTAGTAAAGATAAACGAAATTGAATGTTATGTTAATGAATATAAGTGGCGACTTTTAGAAAACTAGCAAAGATGTCGAAAAACCAGCTTCACCATCGAATTCATCAGCGTAAAAGACGCCAAATAGTGAAAGCTGGCAAAAATTCTAGAATATTCTACTCGTCAACTAGCAGAGATATCGAATAACTGACTTCACTGTTGAATTGGTTACTAAAAACTAGATTAAGCAGCGCAGTTTGACAAAAATTCTGATCGATTTTTCAATATCTTTGTAAGTTGACAAATAGAATATTCTGGAACATTTGCCAAAATGTGCTATTTGGTCCCTTTTTAGGTGACCAGTTCAATGGCGGCGACTGTTTTTGGATATCTTTGCTAGCTGACGAATAAAATATTCCAGAAAATTTGTCAAGTTATGCTATTTGACCTCTTTTTCAATCACCAATTAAATGGTGTAATTGATTTTACGATATCTTTGCTAGTTGACAAATAGAACATTCTAGAATTTCTGTCAAACTGTGCTGCTTAATTTCATTTTTTTTATATGCAAGCATCTTTAAAATATTCATACGACTAATACATTTATTTTTTAGAGTATTTATATGTGCCTTCCATTTGAGTTGATCGTCTAATAAGACATCTCACTAACTTTTCTTATATTTTTATTGTAAAGTTTTAGATTCATATTAAATTTAGCCATACATTTGTAGAACACTATACTAACAGTTTTCTCAGGGGAAAATTCAAAGCCATTTTTGTACGACATTTTCTCTAGGACACTTATAGCGTTTTGTAGTTTATTTATCAAATAGGTCTTGTTCGTAGATGATAAGTATATAACAATATCATATGCGTAAATAGTATATTTCACTAGATTATTAATGCTACGACCCAAATCATTCAAAGCCATCAAAAATAATGTAGTACATAATACCGATTCTTATGGCGTACCGTTTTCTAAAATTTCCATAGGTGAATCAGGTGAATCTCTATTTCCTGTTCTGACATAAAATATTCTGTTTGATAGAAAATTTATTATTTTCTAAGTACCAAGTTAGTCTCTGATTAATTATTTTTTCAAATAGTTTACGTAGAGTACAAGTAAGTGAGACTGGCCGGTAATTATCTAGATATAATTGATTTTTGTTCGGTTTCAAAATTGAAACGATTATTGAGTGAGTCCATAACTTCGGAATAATACATTTCTTCCAACATAAATTGATTAGTTTTAAAATTTGTTCAAGGCATCTATCGTCCAGTATTTTAATTAAAACTAATACCATCTGGTCCAAGTGCCGTAATTTTCATTGCATTTAGAGCTGTCATCAGTTCTTGTATAGTGAATTGCAAGTTATCAAAATTTTTATCTGTATCAAAGTTTAGTTGAATGTTTTCTTTATCAAGCTTATACGGTAAAAAGCAAGGGTTATAATTAGTAGTGCTGGAATTAATACGAATTGCTTTGTAAATAATTTATTAATTTCTGTTATACTTGTAATTATTTGTTCATTATATCGGATTTGGTAAGAATTGGGTGAGGATCGAACATGGGTAATCCTTTTAATTGTGCTCCATAAATCTTATTGTGGCGTATTATTAGTAATTGAGGAGACATAGTTTTTCCATGACTTTTTTTACCGATATAATCATTCTTCTGGTAAATGCCCGTTGTTTTTTAAATTTAATTAAGTTTTCGATAGTTCTATTTTTAATGTAGACTCTCCAGTATTTCTTCCTAACCTTTATTGCTCCAGCAATTTCATCCGACCACCACGGTGCATTATGCCATTTGTATGTATGGTAAGTTACACGAGTTGACTGTTCGCATGCGTTTCTTATTGATGCGTACAGATTACTTAGGTTTTCTTCAACATCATCACTCAAACACTTAAACGTGACTAATTCTTTATATTTAATCCAGTTTGTATTTTTTAAGTTTCTTTTTTCAATTCTTTCAGGTAGTTCAGATGGAAAAGCAGAATTATGTTGCATTATGACAACAGGGAAATGATCGCTGTGGCAAAGATCATCATATATGTCCCAATCAAGCTCGTGTAAAAGAGATGAATTAGTCAGTGTTAAATCAATAACCGAAGTATTGCCAGTTGAAAGGTTTACATGTGTTGATTTACTATTATTAAGAAGAGTACTATCGTCATCTTCATCTAACAATTTTTCTATAATTATTCCATTTTGACATTATTAGATGAATTAACCCATATTGGAGAAAGTGAATTAAAATATCCAATTAGAATGAAAGGCTTGAAAAGTTGTCTTACAAGTTCTTTCAAGTTCTGGTAGGTTAGACGAAAGGCAGGTGAAATATATACATTAGGTACAAATAGTAATTTTCTGATGTGTAGTGAATCCTACACATACAATCCTGCCCTGTGTGTAATCTTTTTTTGTTATTTTGTAGTTACGTAGCTTACATAGCAATATACTTAGATGAAAGCTTAATTTCTTGTATACATATTATAATGGGTTGCAACTTATGAACTATTTGTGGATTTCAGATAATTTGCAATAATATCCGTTTGGATTCCACTGAATGACTTTCATATTCATATTATTATAAAAACAAAAGAACAAAAGAGTGAAAAAAATAAATAAATAAATAACAAAATGAAGTAATTAATAAAAGGAAAGATTTAAGTTGCTTGATTCATCAGGTTCACTACTACCTTCAATTTCAGTATTAGACAAAATTCCCAAATCTTCTTTTCTAAGTACAGTTGAAATCTGAGTAATTTTTTTCTTTATGCTACGACGATTTAATTGGTTCTATAGAATTTCAAAAGCGTTAATTACATCAGGAAGATTCATTAAATTCTAATACATATTCCTTTTTCCTTTTTTGTTTCTAAAATTATTTTCTTTAAATCGTTATATGTTAATGCATAGTCACTTGGAGAAGTTTCAATTATTTTTTTACTAAGTTCTAAAACATCCTCAAGGCTAGATGAATTCTTATTTACCTTTGTCCTCTTCAAAGTATTCTTTGTGTACGACTTAGGATCAATAGTGTCCTCTTACGACAAAGTGATAATTTCATTGCTAGAAACCGAAAGGTTACGTTTTTGCACTCCGATTTTCTCAATAATTTCTCATTTGTTTCACTCTCTATTGGATTGCTTGTTATATTAACTGAATTTTGTGTGACTGATCGATTAGTTTTGCATGATTGATAGAATTATGTCGATTTATAAAGATCCTCAAGGCTAGAAGTTTTTTTTACTAATTTTTGTTCTTTTCAGAATATTCTTTTTTTGACCAGAAGTAGCATACGACGAATCAGAGCCCGAGTGGTCATCGATAGAATCTTCTTGCAGTGAAGTATTAATTTCATTATTGGAAATCGAAAAATTACGTTTTTGTACTCCAATTTTTCCAATAATTTTCTGATTTAAATCATATTTCATTTGATTGTTTACGTTAGTTGGGTTTTCTGTGATTGAATGATTAGTATCTGATGACTGAGGGTTTGGTGATTTAATTACGTGTGTAATGTTGTTACATGATTGAGAAGTATGTCTATAATAATGGCAGTGTTCGCATTTTGGGGAATCACAATTAATAAATATTCGTATATCCTCATTTTCATATCTCAACAAAAATGTATCCGGGAATTCAGTCTTCTCTTCAGGTAAAACTAATACACTTCGTCAACCACTTGGTATATGTATATAATTATTTAGGGTCTTTACTGATAGGTATATACGTTATTTTAGATTTTAGTTCTAAATTAAAAGAAGTGAGAGTTTGTTCAATAACACTGTTTGAAATGTAAACTGGAATTGACAAAACAATTCTTGTTTCTTTAGTTGGTAATTTGCGTAATGGCATTTCGATGTTTTTAATGGTAATTTGCTTATAATTGTTAGTTAAGTATTCCGCCAAGTTAGTATCCGCTAATACTAAATAAACTCTATCATATGACATGTAGTAAGAGTCAGATATATTGTTGATCCCGAATATGGCTCCGACGGCGTCGATATTAGCAAAGATATTTAAATGTTCATCTTTCTTTAAAATAATTGCTAGATATTTTGTTGGAACATTGTCATTTTTAATATTATCTTAGTGCAGTACCAGTTTTGTTGTGGATTGAAATTTTAACTGACGAGATTGAGTGACTGCAGAGTACGTAAGAGTTTGTTCATTTTGTCCAGTTGTTTGTTTTATTTCTGCAAATTGTACAAATTCAAGTTTTTAATTTTGATGAATTTTGATATTTGAGCGCTGGCTGCTAGCAGCCGCGCTCATTGCTATTTTCGTATTACACTGTTTTTTACGTGAACTATATTTTAATTAACGTTGTTTTCACAATAGTCAATCAAAACTATTTGTTAATTCAGTTAAAGCTCTTGTGAATTCTTTTTTTTTTTTTAATATAATTTATTAAATTTTTAATTTTAATTTGACATTTCCATCGCCACAAGTTAGTCATTTTTAAATTTTTGTAAATTATTCCTGCATCTTCAATACTTTTTGTATTTTATTTAATATATTTCAACTGGTTATAGGCTCAGGTATCGTCCTGTGAAAAAGGGTTGGAAGGGTGTAGTGAAGAAAAGTACAAGTGCGAATTTTTCTAAAAAAAAGGGGAAAGCTAATTAACATGCAGCTGAAATGTAATCAGCGAATGTAAAAATTGAAAAATTACCTGACAAAGATAATTGGCTCCAGTGGCGCTTTATCATACGTACGCTTTTGGAGGAAGACGACGATATGTTAGGCGTTAGCGAAGGAAAACTCAATCTTTTTTTTTTAAGTAGATAAAGCTGCTAGAAAGTTAATTGTGATAACCGTCAAAAGGAAACATTGAGACTTGTTACTGAGTTGCATAACTGCGAAAGAAATGTGTGGTATAAATTAAATGTGGATTTGCATTGAAACCGTACATGAGTGAACAACTATCGTTGTTTATTATTATATTGAATTAAAACTATTAAGATAATTAAGTAATCTATTAAATTTATTTGTAATTGTTACATAATTTTATAAACACACACACACACACACACACACACACACACATACACACACGCACATATATATATATATATATATATATATATATATATATATATATATATATATATATATATATATATAAGCATAATAACAGTGCAGTACTCTGTTATCAAAAGATTAGGTGCAATTACCCTGATGGTAAGTACACAAAAACATCTTACATAACTTTGTATAAAATAATTTTACAATTTAATTTAAAATGTCAAACCGATAAAGTATAGATAACTAGAACGTTAATAATATGAGTCAAATCACATCACACCCCATCTAATCACAAACACATATCACACCGACAAATTCACAAACATAAAATACCATCCAACAACGCCAAACATACGCCGCATCCGTAACCAGAAATAACAATTCAAATTCCACTAATTTTATTCATCCCAAAAAAGATCAAGCCGTATTAATAGACGCTCTCAATAATATACCCTTAGAAGAATATTTAAATGCTCTCACCAAATCAACTGATTCAAAAAATATCCTATTCGCATCATAATATCAGGAAATAGGATTTGCATTTACCTACAAACTAAATGTGGCTCGTGATACGCGACAGTGAACGGACGTAATTGATAGTCCAAGCAAATTACTGATTAAAACATTGTTTTTTGACAAAATTAGTACCTGAAAGGGAAGATATGGAAAAGATAGGAAAAATTCCGTAGAATTCGATGAACTATTTTTAAACAGCTGAATCATTTGGGAAATTCCTCAAAATGGCGGCCAAAGATGGCCAAAAACAGTTTTTTCGGCTTTAAAAAAAAACCAGACTTTGCACAAAAAAATGTTTCATACAGAAGTTGTAGAACAATTAAATACCAGTAGAATGAGACCAATTTAACGCAAATTGGTGTATAAATAAATTAGTTATCGCAAGAAAACTGCCAAAAATCGAGATTTTTTCAATTGCTGATATCTTGAAGGGAAAAAATATCTTTTTTATAAAACTTGGTGAAAGTGTAGTTCTTTGCGAGTGGAATAGGAACGTTTTTAAAAAATCGTAAAATATTGGGTAACTTCTCCCAAATTCAATTTTTTCGAAAAAAATACGTTTCCGTAAAATTCGATTTAACCAGGTTCTCGGTCACCTACAGGCACGTTTATGGGCTTAAAATGTTCCTAAAAGGTTATACTAACGTATGCAATATGTGCGCTTATCGTTAAATAATTAGAAATACATAAAAAACAAGCGAAAGATTAATAAATTTTTTGGAATCCAGAAAACTTTGATTTTTTTTATAATTGAACATTTTATTAAAGTTGCATTACTAAGCCTCGTAAAAAGAACACTTTAGTGTGTTGGAACCGGTTATAGGGGGAAAGAAGACGGTTACACTTGACGCACCACAGTAATGAACGCCATGAACGTTTAAGAAGATACAGTATTACCTGAAAATAGTTAATATATTTTTCGCCTTTTTATAAACGGTTGCTCCTCTTCATTATTGTCATTTAATAATCTTTCTGCAGTGTCATCACTATCATCACCATTATTACCGATAGTTTCATCATGGTCTTCTGTCTCATATTCTGCAGTATTTGGGTCACCCATATCATCGTTGATTTCCGGAATCACAGTCTTAAGCCGCTGCTACACGATGCTACGAACACCTTCCAACATTCGACGTTGGATGGTTCATAGCATCGTGTAGCCGTTGTTCGAACCTACGAGTGTCCAATCTCGAGTGTCAAACGTTCGCATTTGGTCGTGTCCCGCTCGATGTCGGTATTTTTGCACCGAGTCAAAGGGATGCTTCGAACGTTTGAAGGTCAATGTTGGTTGCGTTGGTTGGTTCGACTCAGCAGCTGCACGACTCGTTCATGTGAAGAGAGACAACATCAGTGTATAACATTAGAGATAACATCAGACAGATAACAGCATCGTCCACTGAGTACCAACACATCATCATTCGTATTGGATCAAACATTCGATTCACCGTGTAGCAGATACATTCGTCGCACCAACTATCGAACTTAATTGCCTCAAACGTTCGATCGAATGTTGGAAGGAACGTTCGTAGCATCGTGTAGAACCCGCTTTATTTTCTTCAATATTTGAACAACTATTATTATTAATGTAAACACATATTAGAATATTTCAATTCATGCTTTATACAGCCACAACTGATAGTTTTGCAACCACTTTCGCATCTACACGCTATTTTTTTGATGATATCTTCAGGAATCAGTACTTCAGAGCTATAAATAGGTTATAAAGTATTGTTAATGATTTTCCACCCCCATTTTTCGGGATCAAGCGCATTTTCAAGCCAGGTTTGCAATTTCAAATAAGTTCGATAACAATGTTGAACTGCAGCACTTTCCGTTGGGAGGAGGCTTCCTAAATGAAAAGATGACTTCAATGTTGATCTTTGAAATTGTTTGAATCTCAGTTGATTCAGACGACCAGTTACCTTTTTAGGCGAATACAAAGTTGCAATTATGTCACAACCAATTTTTTCAATATGTTTGTGCTGTACTTTCGTTTCATAAAAAATATCCAACTTCTGTATAGTACCTTCGTTAAAAATTTTTAATATTTTATTTTTGCCTCTTTTGAAAAAGCATGATGTTGTGTCGCATCCTGTTATTATGTAAAACAAGCTAACGTATTTCTTTAAATCGGGATACTTAAAACTGTTACAGTTGTAAACTTTCTCGCTTTCTTGTCCCTTTCTAGGTTTACAGAAATATACTATACTTTTATTTTATGGTGCTAATTACGTCAATAATACTAGAAGATCTGTGTCTTCACCAATTACTTTCACAATTAGATGTTCTACGAAGCTAATATATGTATTGATAATAGCACTTAAAATAGCGTTAATATAAGTTTCTTTTTATAGCGCCCACTAAGATTTAGTTTTCAGAAAAAAAATACGTGGTCAATGATTGTAAACAATAAATTTTTATATTGAACTGTAAGTCGTTAATTAGAATGATAAAAATTTAATATAAAAAAGTAAAAGATGAGCAGCCTTAATATAAAAAAAGTAAAAGATGAGCAGTTTTTGAAAAAAAAAACTAATTTGAGCTCCAAGGAGTTATATATACCTAAAAGTTATAAAAGATAAATTATAAAAAAAAATCAAAGTTTTCTGGATTCCAAAAAAATTATTAATCTTTCGCTTGTTTTTTATGTATTTCTCATTATTTAACGATACGCGCACATATTGCATACTTTAGTATAACTTTTTAGGAACATTTTAAGCTCATAAACGTGCTTGTAGGTGACCGAGAACCTGGTTAAATCGAATTTTACGGAAACGTATTTTTTTCGAAAAAATTGAATTTTGGAGAAGTTACCCAATATTTTACGATTTTTTAAAAACGTTCCTATTACACTTGCAAAGAGCTACACTTTCACCAAGTTTTATAAAAAAGATATTTTTTTCCTTCAAGATATCAGCAATTGAAAAAATCTGGATTTTTGGCAGTTTTCTTGCGATAACTAATTTATTTGTACACCAATTTGCATTAAATTGGTCTCATTCTACTGGTATTTAATTGGTCTACAACTTCTGTATGAAACATTTTTTTCTGCAAAGTCTGGTTTTTTTTTAAAACCGAAAAAACTGTTTTTGGCCATCTTCGGCCGCCATTTTGGGGAATTTCCCAAATGATTCAGCTGTTTAAAAATAGTTCATCGAATTCTACGGAATTTTTCCTATCTTTTCCATATCTTCCCTTTCAGGTACTAATTTTGTCACGTAAAAATTTAATTTGCTTGGACTATGATATTAATTGTTACTAATGCAAAAACCAAATTAAAACTTGCTATAACTATTTTTCTTAAAAACTTTAAACATCAAAACATAGTTATTTAATGAGTAAAGGCACGAATCTTAAGACATGGAATTAGGTAATGAGATCGGTAATGTAATTTTAAAAATGTAAAAGTTAAAAATACTTAAGAGAAGTAATATACAAAACGAAATTAAGTATTTAAATGGTAAATAACATTGGACCTGCCAATGTCGTGCTCTGTTATCTTTTGGGCAAAACTAACGTCAAGTGACGTCAGCCTAGAGTCGACGTTTCAGTCAGGCGTGAGCCTGGTGAAACGTCTGACTTGCACTTAAACTAATAAATTTAATAAACTAAACTACGTGCTAGCCCTAAATAATTTTAATACTAACGTGAATAAGATAGATACAAATACGTAAGATAAAGAGAAGATAAACGTAGATATAAGAAATGTAAAGGTAAATTTACATAATATTCCCAAAATCAATGCAAAATCAACATTAACTAGAGGCCTTCGTTTACCTACAGACCAGAAATCTGGGGAAACGGAACGTAATTACTAACTAAATTTAAACTATTATTTAATTAAACGAAAATAGACAATAGGTAAGATAAAAGTAAAGATAGGTAATATGTAAAATTTTTAAATGACATAGAGCTTAATTCAGCCGTGTTCACGGTTAAACGTTAAACGTTTAACGGTTAACGGTTAAACGTTAAACTTGGAACCTTCGTTTCGGTCAAGCCCAAAAGCATGGCGAAACGGAATACAAATATACAGACATATATACATATTTAGGAAGTTAAAGATAAAGTAAATGTATATACAAATGTTACAAAGGGAATGAAGGTATCTGACTAAAATAGTAACGGAATGTAAACTTAACTTGGTGGCAACTGAGACAGACAGAAAAACAGGTTAAACTGATAAGACAAAAACTGACTGGTCCAGATGATAAAGACTCCTTGTCTGTTTGTACGGACTTTTATCGACGAGTCAACAAGAAAAGTGCGCTCACCATCCAATTCTCATCCCGGGAGTGGCACAGCAATAAAGTCAGAATATATAAGAGAAATAGAGAAAGAGTTTAGGTAATGAAGTCACCAAAGTTAAATGCGGAATAGAAGATAACGTACAATGAAGCAAAAAATACATACGGAATGAACTTTAAAGAAGTTAACTCGTAACGATTATCGGACAATTTTTTAGATACCTCGAAACTTTATAAATCGCCAACATTAAAAGTAGTGAAACGATGACGGAGGTTGTATCTAGCCGCACTACTATTTTGAGATTTAATAACAATAATTTAATAATTTCTTTATTTGCTTATAAGATTTTACAACTTTTAGCAAAGGAGTTCAGATCATGTACAATCACTACCATATAGTTATACAAAAAAAAAGAAGAAAAAAAAATTATTAGATAAATAAACAGAGAGAGTATACAAATAAAGAAAATAAAAAACAAAAGAAAATAAAAAAATAAAAAAATAAAAACGTTTAACTCTGACAATAGTAATAATAAAAATAATAATAATAATAATAATAATAATAGTAATAATAATAATAATAATAATAATAATGAAAATAACATCGAATACGGTGGTGAGGACACCTATAGCAGCTGCCCTTGGCACCCGTGAGGGATATTTATCCCCCATCGGTGTCAAGGAGGCTAAGGGTTCCAGGGGTAGTTTATGCGCAATACAGTAATCTTCGGATTCCATTAGCCTCTGACTATCCAAGATCGGCACCGTTCCTTCTCGAGGTACCACCGTTTTCACAAAAGATGCCGGATCTAGAGGAGAAATCCTCGATCGTTCCTTTTTTTAACCTTCGTTTTTATTTCGTTTCGTTTTTATTGTTTTTTGTTTTCGTTATTTTTATTTCTTTTTGTTTCAGGTTTTCTTTTATCTTTTGTTTCTTTTTGTTTTTGGTTTTGTTTTGTTTTCGTTCTTCTTTGTTGTCCCAACTTCAAGTCATCTTCGGGACCCACACTAGCTCGTGTGTGGCTTAGCGGCGTTGCCTGGAAAAGGGGATCCTGGTGACTGAGGGAAGCCGTTACTTGCGAGTACGGCGGAACAACACGTCACTTTGGCCCTGGCTTCAGGCATAGACCGTGGCTGCGGTTATGCACCGGCCGCAGTAAATTCGAGCGCCCCGGGGTCGTGCGTGTCACTGGGGCAATGGGCTTCGTCCCTAGGGCCCCTCATTCCCGTATCCCTGGCGTGGGAGTCCCACGTCCCTTATGAGGCTCCGTGGAGGGTGGGGAGCGGGGTGGGGGATTTTTGTACTACACTTTATGGGCGATAATAAAAATAATGTTTCTTCGGGCGAGTCCGGGCCCTTAAATACGGACGCGAACCCAGCTCCACCGCCAACAACTGGTGCGAGCAATAGTAGCGTGGCTAGTCCCGCTCCAACTTCTCCTGTACCCGCTCCACAACTCAGTGGAACGAGTACGAACAAAAAGGGTAACCCTCCCTCCAAAAAAGGGAATCGTCGCGGGCGTCAAATTCCTTTTGACGCTCCAAGAATGCAAGCGGAGGAATATATGAGGTTTTTAGTCTTGAAGCCGACAGAAGGTGACTTCAGTAAGGTAAGTCCCTTCTTGTTAGCTAAGTTGGTAAGTAATGAAATCGGGCATGTCAAGGATGCCAAACTATCGGGCAAAGGGTTGCTCGTGGAGGCATTCTCAAAGACACAATCCGAGAAAATCCTCAATATGAAGAACTTAGGGCAGTACGCGATAGAAGTGACCCCCCATGGAGTTTTAAACTACTCTAGGGGAGTCATATTACATCCATCTCTTGCGTACTGCACCCTCGAAGAGATAGTGTCGGAGATGTCTCCACAGGGGGTAATAGAGGCCAAAAGGTTGAAATATAACAGGGGGAACAAACATCCAGAATCCCCCCTCATACTGCTAACCTTCAACAAGACCACACTACCAAGAGAAGTGGTCATTGGTCTCTTCAACAAAGTGGACGTGCGACCGTACATACCGGCACCGATGAGGTGCTATAGATGCCAAAAGTACGGCCATGTTTCACAACGTTGCAATATAGAGCAGCAGATATGCGTGTGCGGCAGGCCGTTACATCAGGGACGGCCATGTGACGAGCCAGTAAAATGTATTAACTGTGGGGGCAATCACTCGGCCAAGTCGAGGAATTGCCCCATTTTCAAGCAAGAATCAGCCATCCAAGAGCTGAGAGCCCTGGAAAAACTTACGTATCCAGAGGCACGTCGGAAGCTCTTGGGCAATATGCCCCGTCGCTCGGCCTTGGATGGCTATGCACGCGCTGCTGCAGCCCCCGCCCCTACAGCGGCTAATCAAGAAATAAAGGAAATTCGTGAGGCTATGAAGCAAATGCAGACGACCATGCAGAAAATGCAGGAGAGCCTAATGCGCTCTGTGGGTGCATCTGTTTCTACACCCACCACAGCCGCTGTCGCGCCAGCCAAGGTCTCTGAGGCCAAAAGGGTGATTACAACCACACCTCAGGGACCAGTAATAAAAACTGTGACGTCTTCCGCAATGAAGAAATCATCACCGAAAAAGTCACCGCCAAGAAGACGTCGCAGTGAGGGGGAGAAGGAGGTGACCCAACAACGGTCCCCGAAAAAGGGACCAACCACCTCCACCTCGGAGGCAGAATCAATGCTGCCTCCACAAACGACGGCGCCGCTGCCCCAGCGGCAAAAGACGCCGTCCCGACCGGGCACACCTACCCGCCCGGTCACCCCCCTCCCGAGTCGCTCCACAACAACACAAGTGAGCGACTCGGACATGTCGACGGCGTCGGTTCGGACGGGTGTCAAACGCCCAACGACCGACGCCTATACAAATACCTCGGCCACGGAGTCTGATAACTCCGATGCCGAGGTTCAAGTTGTCAAACGAAAAAAAGGCTGGCCAAAGGGGAAACCTAGGAAGTAGCCACACTTCCTAAGGAGCAACCCTAAGTAGTAACAGAAATGGCTATCGTACAGTGGAACTGTAATGGTGTTAAGCACCATTACTGTGAATTGCAGATGCTTCTGGCTGAGCACACGCCTATGTGCGTGTGCTTACAAGAAACACATTTAAAGCCGGCGGAACAATTTAACATCAAATATCATCAAGTCCGCCGGCACGACGTACAGCCAGACATCAGGGCGAGGGGGGGTGTTGCCATCATAGTCAGAGATGGCGTCCCTTTCAGGGACCACCCTTTAAACACCCCCCTACAAGCTATAGCAGTACAATTTTTAAAACCGCCCCAGTTCACAGTATGCTCGGTCTACTTACCAGACTTCGACTGGAATGTCGAATCCCTGACCGAGCTTACATTGCAGTTACCACGTCCATTTTTGTTACTAGGAGATTTTAATGCTCACAGCCCCATGTGGGGCTGTAGCACAAGAGACGCCCGTGGAAGACTCATAGAACGGTTTCTAGATGAGTCTGAAGCAGTTTTGTTGAATTCCGGTGAAGGTACTTACATCAATGCAAGAACCGGTGAGTTGTCGGCTATCGACTTATCACTTGGCTCACCGGTCATGGCGCACCGTTATGAGTGGACGCTGGCGTCAGACTCATACGGTAGCGACCATATACCCATTATTTTGAATAGTACCATGCCGATGACTCCACAATCGTCTTCGCCGAGATGGCGTCTCCGTCAAGCTGACTGGGACATGTACGTTGACTCATTCCGTACACCCGAGCTGACTGGAGACGTAGAAGATGATGTGGAGCAAATGTCCTCCAGTGTCATTGAAGCAGCACATAAGAGTATACCAATGTCGTCCAACATTCCACCTAAACGTCGCTTACCATGGTGGAATGAAGTCGTGAGAGTAGCAGTTGCCGAGAAAAAGCGGGCGTACCACGAACTCAAACGTCGCCCCACGCAGGAAAATGTGATAGCCTACAAGCGTGCGCAAGCACGCTGTAAACGCACAATTAAAGAACAGAAGAGGCTATCATGGGAGCAATATGTTTCGGCCATTAATACCTCCACCACCACCTCAGAGGTATGGAGAAGAGTGAGAGCCATTACAGGGAAATCCTCCCGTTCACTAATGCCCTCTCTTCTCGTCGTCGACGGTCGGAACATCACTGAACGCGCAGAAATAGCTAATTGTTTAGCTAAACACTTTGAGCGCGTCAGTGGCTCCCAAAACTATGACCCGGACTTCCTGCGGATCAAGATCGAACACGAACAAAACGATCTTGATTTTTTCTCAGATGAATCCCTCCAGTACAACCAACCGTTTTCTATGCAAGAATTACTGGAGGCGCTTCGGGGATCTGGGGACACCTCCCCTGGACCTGATGAGATCCCCTACGCCATGATCCGGAACCTGCCTTATCCTGGTAAGTGTAGGTTACTGGATCTGTATAACGAAATTTTTAGGCAAGGCGTTTACCCTCCGCAGTGGCGAGAAGCTACCATCATTCCGCTGCTAAAAGAGGGTAAAGATTCATCGCAACTAACTAGCTACCGTCCAATATCCTTGACTTGCTGTTTCAGCAAGGTATTGGAAAAAATGGTGAACAACCGTCTCGTCTGGTGGCTGGAATCCCACAACCTTATACCTAAACATCAATGTGGGTTCCGCCGATACCATTCGACTACGGACCATCTTGTTCGCCTCGAGAATGCCATTCAAGACGCGTTTCTCCAACGAAAACACCTTGTGGCCGTGTTTTTCGATTTGGAGAAAGCTTATGATATGACCTGGAGGTATGGCATTCTCAAGAAGCTGCACGACTGGAGTTTAAGAGGTAACCTCCCTCAGTTCGTAAAAAGTTTTCTGACTGACCGCACGTTTCGTGTCCGGGTAGGTGACACTGAGTCTGAGGCCCACTCCCAGGAGAATGGTGTTCCTCAAGGCTCCACCATTAGTGTCACCTTGTTTTCCATCGCAGTCAGTCATATTGCAGCTTCAGCCCCAATTCGTCGTTGCTTGTACGTTGATGACCTCACAATTTTCTATGCAGCCGATTCCATTGAGGATATTCAACAACGGCTGCAACAAGGCATCAACGAAGTGGTGACTTCTGCAGAAGCTCTTGGTTTTCGTTTCTCACCACAAAAAACATCGGTGGTTCACTTCTGCAGAAAGCGCAACGCACATCCGGATCCTGTCCTCACTTTAAAAGGATCCAATCTCCAGTGCGTTGATAGCGTCAGGTTTCTAGGACTCATATTCGACAAACAACTTACGTGGCGCCCACACCTCCAAGCCTTAGCTGCGAGTTGTCGCAGGACAATCAACATGCTTAAGTGCTTGGCTGGTGCATCGTGGGGTGCGGGCCGGGAGTCGTTGCTTCGCCTGTATCAATCGCTAGTTCTGACTAGGGTTGATTACGGCAGCATTGCTTACTCCTCCGCCCGGGCGTCTGCGCTTTTACTCCTAGATCCTGTTCACCATGCAGGCATACGACTGGCTACGGGAGCATTTCGAACGAGCCCTTCTATGAGCCTCTGCGTAGAGTCGGGTCTTCCTCCGCTGCGACTGAGACGTGAGCGTCTCTTGCTCAATTATGCGGCGGGGATATATGCAACACCTTCACATATAAACCACCCGACTCTCTTCAGATACCGTTTACAGGGGCTCTACGGTCGACGTCCCACCGTAAGTCGACCAGTGGCCGTTCGAACGCAGGAGTTATTAGAGAGTCTACACTTACAGTTCGCCAAGGTACTTCCCAAACGTCCTATGGAAGTACCTCCTTGGCTGATCCCTAACGTAAGGTGTCGTTTCGACCTGACTGGTCTCAACAAGGAGGAGACCAGTTCATTCGAATATCGATCCCGCTTTTATGAGATCATTAGCGAACTTGACTCTCTCTGCATATACACAGATGGATCCAAAACAGCTACGGGTGTGGGAAGTGCCATCGTCATTCGTGACGATCCTCACGCTTGGACACTTCCTCCCCAGGCCACTGTGTATACTGCGGAATTATTTGCTATTTTGCAAGCCCTGCGATTCTGTCAAACATCCGAAGACAGCGCATTCCTCATTTGTTCCGACTCGTTGAGCGCGTTGCAAGCGATCTGCTACTCTCATACCATCGATCCGCTGGTGCAGAACATCTTGAGGTGTCTCTACATGCTCCGCCAAAAGTCTGTCACCTTCTTTTGGATTCCCGGACATGTGGGGATACCTGGCAATGAACTCGCCGACCAGGCAGCACGTCATGCAGCCGAAGTCGGTGAGCCACAGGACATTGCCATACGCCCAGAGGATCTGAGAGTGTGCATTAGATCCGCGATCGATCAGAAATGGCAACGTGAGTGGAACAACCTCACGGCGAAGCTCAAACAGGTGAAACCTGAGGTCCGAAAAACTCCGGCACCTGTAAATCTGAGCCGGCGAGAGAGTGTGGCCCTGACGCGTTTACGCTTGGGTCACACGGCGTTAACACATCGTCATCTTCTCGCCGGTGAGGATCAGCCAAGGTGCGTCGCCTGCGGGACGGCGCTCACCGTGAGGCATATAGTTGAGGAATGTGTAACCTTTGAGCCATTGCGCCAGAGGTTGCAGCTCCCGAATAATGTAGCCGACGCATTAAGCTACGATGCTGTCTCTGAAAGAAAGATGCTTGAATTTCTCCGAAATTCGCATCTTCTTCAGAGACTGTAGGGGCTTTACATCTCTAAATTTTATTGGAAGTCGTCTCTTGATTCTCCCCCGATATTTTAAACTTTTCAGCTTTGTTTTTAATTTCTATGTGTAAAAATGATTTGTGTTCGTCTTATTTATTAACGATACCCTGTTCCAGCTGGTCTGGCAGGGTACTTTTAGTGTTTCGTTATGCCACTAAGGGCCTTTTACACCCTTAGTGGTACTGTTGTTATTTATACATGTTTGTTGTTCTTGTTATTGTTTTTTAACGATGTATCACCGAGGGCTCTTTACACCCGAGGTGGTACATCATTTGTTTTTGTTACCTGTGATATTTTGTTATGCCGCTGTAGGCCTGTTGTTATGGCTCTACAGCGGTATTTTTTTAACTCCTTATTGCGTCACTGGTCGGCCTCTGGCCTCCCAGTGACGCAATAAGTTTTATCTGTGATACCTTTAGTGAGATTTTTTCTAGTCGTTTGTGTGTTTCTAGTCTGGTTCCTCCAGCCCGGTGCTATTTACAGCCCGGGGGGAGTCGCAGCGATGGTCTTCAGACCTTGGTGACCGGACGCTTTGTCTAGTACTTATCGTACCGTCACCAAGGACTGTCCGCTCCTGTTAAGCCCTGGGATGGCAGGGCCCATCGTTGGTTTTTATTTGTGTATGTTTGTCCGTTGTCTATTGCATTTATGTGTTCCTGTCTGTTTTGTGTATGTTTTTATCTTTATCGTTTATGGCGGCGCATGCCCTTGGTAGGCGATGCCGCCGGGTGCTGCTGACCGCGCCATCCACCGGCAGCAGTACCCCAATCTTAACTAAAAAAAAAAAAAAAAAAAAAAAAAACATCGAATACATAAAAAAAAAAACGCCGTGAGCAGCGGGGCCCCATCACGGTAGTCGAATTTTCCCCTTCATCTTCGGTATTGAATGTCTACAAGCGAAATGTGATTGAAAGTCTACAACCGAATTGTCATTTTGTTGGTTTCAAAACTGGTGATGAGTGTTCGGCTGATCGAGGCTTTAAAAAAAGGTTTTAAGTATTTAAGGGCTGTATCTCAGTAAATTTCAATTTTGTGCCGAAAACAGGTAGCAGAAAAAAGCCAACACAATTCGTACGAGGACATTCCTGCCCATGTTTATCCGCTAATTGCCTTTATGTTTTAGTTTTAAAAATTAAAAAAGGACCTTAAATAGTAAACTGGAAGGCCTTTATAAAGATATTTTTTCTTTCCAAAAAAATCCAAAATTTCTATTTTATAAATACTAAAAATCCAAAATTCCTAATTTATAAATAAACAGTGACTTTAATAACATTTTTAAATTACTTAATATGTATGTATTTCATTTGTCATAAAAGTAAG
Source organism: Brachynemurus nebulosus (assembly GCA_035578155.1). NCBI lineage: Eukaryota > Metazoa > Arthropoda > Insecta > Neuroptera > Myrmeleontidae > Brachynemurus > Brachynemurus nebulosus. The sequence goes on along the minus strand of JAPWDM010000001.1, from coordinate 116,628,498 downwards.
TTCACTTTTTTTTAAATTTTTTAAAATTACTATTCGCCTACTTGTATTTAGAATAAACATAATGCTTTTAAAACACATTTAACAATAGCATTCAATTCCGATGTAAAAATGGGAGAAGTGGGGGGAAAAGTGATGCGGACTCCCTACAAGGTACTAGCTGGATACTAACTGAATACACGTACAAAATTTCAGCCCTCTAGGTTTCCTTATGGAATCTCTAGACATGTTAGAAAACAAGCAAAAAAATTAAGGAAATATTGGCGTAAAAATCGTGGGGGTAAGGGTTAAAAGTTGAAACCTCCAAAAAACAGTGTCTGGCTATTAGCTTAACCTGTACACCAAATTTCAGCCCTCTAGGTTTATTTGGGGAGATTTTGATCCGAACGAAACTGTTAAAAAACAAGAAAAATCATGTTCTTTTGGGTATAAAAATGGTGGGGGTAGGGGTTAAAAGTCGAGACCCCCAAAAGGCACCCCCTTGATACTAACTCAATCCGAATACAAAATTTCAGCCCTCTAGGTTTATTCGGGTGACCTGTGCGAGTGGTACAAACTTCGAAAACGTCGAAAATGCATGAAATTGTAGCTTAAAAATGAGGGGGGTGGGGGTAAAATATTAAAACCTCCAAAAAGCACAACCTAGGTACGAACTTTATCAACACACCAAATTTCAACCCTCTACGTTAATTCTGGGGGGCTGGGGGCCTGTTAGATCCAGCGAAAATCGTTTTTCCCCCCTCTACTCCCACCATATCATCCTAGGAAGCTGAATTTTGGATATGTTGTAGATAATTGAACGAAACATTATTTAAAACCGGTTTGGAAAAGTTTTATTGCTTTTCCGCCCCCCACCACCCCCTTAAAGGTCGGGTCCGAAAAAAAATTTGCCCAAAATTTGACCCCACTTTGATAGTATTGTTGTGCATCGGAATAAGCCCCACTTACCAAATTTCATCTCTTAACTTCCATAGGGGGGCCCTACACATATTAAAAGGTTGCGGGAAAATATATATATATATATATATATATATATATATATATATATATATATATATATATATATATATATATATATATATATATATATATATATATATATCAGAAATCTTTTTTTTTTACATAATCGTGTTCTACGGGTCCGAAAACGGATAGCGCCCCTGGTCTCGCCTCTCGCAGCTCTTATCGTATAGACTGTATAAGTCTAATTTTTCGGAGAAAATTCGACTAAAAATTACATTAGTATATCTTCAGTAACATAAACAAGGAGAGAAAAATTATTCGTTTAAAACAAAGGAGCGAGTACACATGACTGTTTTAATAAAGGCAAAGATCCATTTTAACTCTGAGATACTTCCGACACTAATAAAACATGGGTTAGATCCTCCTTTTCACCCAAGTTACAGAGTGTACAGTTTAACTCACAGTAAATATTATAAGAGATTCCATTTAGTACCAGTCGCAACACTTTCCTACCAGCTACTCGAAGTTGCAATAATACTCTTATAAATGAAATAGGGCACCGAAATGTTAAATACCGCTGAGTATCCTCGTCAAATTGTAATTCATGATAAAAAGTGTTATACGTTGAACACACAGCTTTTTCTTGATCAGCGTAATATAGCTGCCTTGAATATTTTGAAATGATATCCTGAATATCTTGCTTTGATAAACTGCCTTTACCGAAACTTGTCGAATGCCAGTCTCTAATCGAATAAGATAACCTGGAGTGTTTTTAGGGAGTTGAAAAAGCTGTTTAAAAAAATTGACTTGAACTACCTCTATATTTTGCAAATACCTTAAACTCCACGCAGGAGCACAATACAAAAGTGAATTTAAAATAATCGACTCATAAAGTCGTAATCTTGCTTCCCAAGAAACACACTTACAGCTGCTTAAAGTGGATATAACACTACTAATAGAAACTCTAGCTTTTTGAATACAATGTTTAGATGCTTCGCAGAACAAGGATGAACAAGTAAATGGGACGCCAAGATATGTATATTTATTTATAGCTTCTAACATTGCTGCACCACATGGGAAATGGCTAACTCTTGAAGAACCTCCCCCTTTATGAAATACCATAACCTTCGATTTGTTATAATTTATATGTAACCTATTTTGTTCAGCATACTTATGTAAAAGATCCAGTTTTCTGATGATATCTCCATAATTTTCTCCCAAAATAACCAAATCGTCCGCATACAAGAGTAAAAGAACATCATTGATTCCATCAATATTTAAACCTGACGCCCCTCTAGCCCGAAAAAATTCTTCAATATCATTAATGAACACTGAAAAAAGCCAAGGGCTAAGTGGTTCACCCTGTAAAACACCCTTAGTTACTTTAAATGGTCTGCTAAGAATTCCATTCACCTTAATTTGAAACCTTGCATTGTCATATAAGCTTTTAATAATCCGAATTAGCTTAGCGCTCACTCCCACATTGAAAAGTTTGTACCAGAGAATATCATGGCTAACAGAGTCAAATGCTTGTTGAAAATCGACAAAAACTGCATACACATGCCTCTTTGGTAACCGTAGATGTGACTGTACAGCGGTACTAAGAATAAATATATTATCCAAACAGCCACGTCCTGTTCTAAAGCCTGATTGGCCCTCTACCAGTATGTTACATTCATTAGACCATGTAGTGAGTCTATTTAAAATAATATTTGTAAATACTTTTAATAAGCTGTTACACAAAGCAATACCGCGATAATTTTTTGGATCATGTACGTCACCTTTCTTGTGTAACATGGTAAGCACCGTATTGGACCATTCATTAGGAACTTTTTCGGACTCCATTATTCTATTAAATAAAACGTTTATATATAAAATCCAATTTTCAGGCAGGTTTTTCAAAAATTCATTCGAAATCTGGTCAGAACCGGGTGACTTGCAATTCTTTAAAGAGCTCAAACATTCAGTTATTTCTTCAAGAGAAATAACTGAATCTAAAAAAGGATGGCTTACATCAGCAAATGTAAGATTGGGCACCTGTAAACTGTAATCATTAATACCTACATTACTGTAAAAATTTTCCCATTCCTGGAGGGTAATAGGTTGAGTAACAATCCTACGCTTTCGAAATGAATTTAAGGTTCTCCAAAACGAACTGGTGTCTTTAACATTTGACAAACTTTCCATGACATTCTTCTGGTAATCCAGTTTCTTACATTTTATAAGCTTTCTATAAGTAGATTTTTCCTTGTTATATCTCTGCACACTAACGTCCGAGAAATTTTCAGTACGACATACTTTTAGTTTGTCTTTAACTTTCCTCTTCCTTAGTTTACAGTCCGTATCAAACCAAAAATTTTGTTTAAAAAGTTTTGTACCCTGAATCACATTAAATCTTTTTGTCATACTAAGACACTCAGCAGTACTATATATAGAATTAATTAAGTTAGTGTATAAAGAATCTATACATATCTTCGAAAAATCGACTTCGAGTAATGGGTTATATTGCATACAATTAACATATTCGTCAAGTTTTTCAATGTCCCACCTCAAAGTACAAAAAGTATTCGCTGAAGCTTGTCTACCAAATAAATTATTATCAGGATTGTACAGATCCAATGTAACTTCAACTGGCAAGTGATCAGATAAGGTGACATCCCCCACAACTAATAAATTATCGATATACTCTAAGCACTCTATATTACACCATACAAAGTCAATTGTACTTCGACCAACAGAGCTGCAGAAAGTAAATTGCGCTGGAGAATCACTTAGCGATCTGCCATTGATAACAAGAAAACCATTTTCTTCCATAAATGCACACAGGCATTTGCCTCGTTGATTACAAAGTAAATCAAGTGTCACTCGCTCGTTATCAAGCTTGCTGTTACGACAGACGTCTATATCTGGTTGATTCAACAGACCAATTCTTGAATTAAAATCCCCACCAATAAGAAATAAGCGGTCTGGAAATTTAGATTTTATGTTACTGATTGTTATCTGAAATATATCTAAAATAAAGATTAAATCTATACTAGGTTTAAAATAGACATTACATAATAGAAACTCAAAATTATCAAATAAGACTTGAACAATAATCCACCATTCCGTCCTGTCGAGTAATACAAATCGTAAAGATTTATTAATTAATACGGCCAAACCACCACTGGCTCGGCCCATACTTTTTTCCTTTACTGCTCCCGAAAAAATCGAATTGTAACCCGACAGGGCGGAAGGTAAAGCAACATTATCATTTATCAGCCAAGTTTCACAGAGGCACCAGATATCAATATTTTCATTAGTACCACATTCTTCAATAACATTCGTTAGTCCTTCAGCATTCCAGAACCGTATCGTAAATTTATCTACTGTGTTAACTGATTGAAGTTTTTTGAGGCAGTATTGGGTATCGTTTCGGAAAATTCACTATGACTAGAACTATGCTCAGGTTGGCTAAAAAATGTACGAATAGAGGGGGTTTTTCCAACAAATTTTTTACGTTTTTTGTTTGTTTGTTTTGTCACTTTCTTAGTTTCTGAAACGTCAGTATCTGATTCTGATGAATTAATATTTACAACACGTTCGGATAGGTTTCGGAAGTTTGAATTAGGAACATGATTGACAGACCCTGTATTTTCATCATAAAAATAAATTTTATCCGGCGTGATCACCTTGTTGTACCTTAACACTGCCCTTACACCTTGCGACTTTTTATTTTTAAGTACTGGTAGCAATACTTTCCTTTGTTGGAGCACAGTTGACGTAAAATCTTCATTCACATAAACATTAGTTCCCTTTAAAGTACCTCTTGCTTTTAGAATTTCCAATTTTTTTTCAAAGTTATTTAATTCAACTAGTACTTTAGTAAAACGTGCATTCTTGGTAGAAATTTTAAGGATGTTTCCTATCTCTTTCCTATCTAGGCTTATTTTCATTGTGTTTTTGACTAGGTTTAATATAAGTAACTCTAATTCTGAAACTGTATTAGCCGACATTGTAGATGGTAGATCAAATATTAAATTTTTTCTTTTTATTAATCGTTCTAATTTCTCACAGCGGTTGCTAATGTTAACAATTTCATTTTTTAATTTAATATTTTCCGTTTTAACATTTTTTAATTCGTCGAGAATCGTTGATGTAGTAACGGTATTCTTTTCAATATTAGAATTCATGTCATCTAACTTTGTTAGCAGTAAGTCGAATTTTTTTTCTAGATTATCCATTATATTATAATTCCTCTTCCTTTTGTAGTACCAAAAGTAATTTTATAATTTCTTATTTTATTTTATATTATTTCATTTTATTTTATTTTTTTTTTTTTTTGTTTCACTTTATTTTATATTATTTTATTTTTAAATAAAACTTTTAATTCTAAGTTGTCAAATAACAATGTTTATAAACAATTTACAGGCAAATAATACTTAATATAAACAGTTTGCATATCGGTTACATAAGATCAAAATTTTTATCACTCACAATCAGTCAAATTGTTTTTTACCTTTAAAGAAGCACACTTTTATTATTAATATTCATTTGAATTTCTTAAAAAACAGATTGAAATCACACATAACTATTATACATTTAGATATTTAGAAATCGTTAGATACTGGTTTTTGTACATTAACTATTTATTGCACCATTAAAACATTTCTAAGTACAAAAAATATGGATTGGCACTTGTACACTACCATACTTAACTCTGAACCCTTTGAGATTTAAAAATACGGTCACGTACTAATTGGCAAGCGGTGGTTAAACGTCGGATACGCTCAGGAAGTTATTCAGATCAATGTCAGCAGGTAAAGAGTTTTGTTGTGAGGGGTTACCGAATTTCTTAATTTCGCATCCAAAAATATACGGGCGAAAACTGGGTAGTATGATGCACTGAAGATTTGATAGCGAAATTGTACGCGTCTAGATTCACATCTCAATTACATTGATTGTCGTTAATGTAAGAAGCAATCAAAGTTTTTGCGGTTTGAGTGACTCTTTCTGCGGTGTCACTTTATGGATGAAACTTAGAGTTGTACTTGAACGTTACGGTCTCTAAAGTACTGTAAAACCTCTCTCGATACGTATTGAGTTCCACTATCACAAACCAGAAAGTCACAAAAACCAAAGGTAAGGAATACCTTGTCATAGATCTTAATAAGATTTTTAGAATTAGCTTCTCGTAGCGGGAAAATCAAAGAAAATCAGATATTATAAACACGTACTCATGTCGACTGGTGGACATAGGAAATTGTCCAGCCAGATCAGTGCAAAGTACAGGCAAGGGTTTATTAATTATCCGTTTACCCATAAAACTAGCAGGTAATTTACGCTCGACTTTGTGTTGAGCACAAACCTGACATGATCGGTAATACCTGAGCACATCGGTACGTAAACCAGGCCAATAATGGTGTCGAGAAATACGACATAATGTCTTGTAACACCCAAAGTGTCCGGCTGTTACACTAACATGACATTCCCTTAATGCATTCGTACGAAGTGATGTAGGTAAAACTAGCTTCCACGGATCTTCATCCAGATTGAGTGGGTTTACTGGTGTACGAAACTTTTGCCATCTACCAACTTCCTTTGGGGAAATCTATCAGAAAATCGTTCGACATTTATTATCGTTTTCCGGTATCAGCGGTCGTGATGAGTGTTAGTGACATCTATCAAATTGATGTCGGTTGGAATCCGTGAAAAACCATCAGGTAAAGTGTGGGACGAACCCTTGCAGTGTATGATGTCGAAATCATACGACTGAAGTTGCAGACTCGAACGTGCTAAGCGACCAGCTGGATTTTTTAAGTTATGTAGCCATTTCAAGGCGAAATGGTCGGTGACGACGGTGAAGCGAGTAGCTTCCACATAAAAGCGAAATTCGTTAATTGACCATAAGATCGAAAGCAGTTCTTTTTCGGTCAGGGAATAATTGACCTCATTTTTCGACAGAACACGGAACGCATAAGCTTTTACCTTTTCTTTACCGTCAGAGCTTTGTTGAACAAGGCAACTGCCAACCGAGTGTTGAGAGGCTGCACAATGGATCGTATACGGCAGGTGCGGATCAGGACAATTGAGAATCGGAGGTGACAAGAGACCTTGTTTCAGTGTCTCAAAGGATTTCTGCGTGCCGTCGTTTCAAATTTACTTGCAGTTTTTCCTCGTAAGTTTAAGTAAAGGGGCTGCAAGTTCCGTGAAATGTGGAATCAAACGACGGAACCACGATATGATTTCCAAAAAGGAACGAACTTTTTTCGTTGTTTTAGGAACTGGGTAAGATGCAATTGCACAAGTTTTTTCTGAGTCTACCTGGATCCCATTCGAATTCACAATGAATCCGAGGTACTTTATTTCGCGCTTGGCGAAGTGACATTTTTCTAATGAAAGCGTGAGATTAGCAGCTTTCAATCGAGCTAACACTTCAGAAAGAGTTTTAAGACGATCTTCAAATGTTGTGTTAGGGATGCCTAAGTCATCCAGGTACACGAAGACATGTGGCTCAAGACCAGGATCCAATATAGCATCTACCAGACGTTGTTGCGTGGCTGGAGCATTAGTTAGGCCAAACATCATTCACTTGGGCTGAAACTGGCTACGTCCGGGCATAGAGAATGCACATTTCAGGCGACTACTTTCCTCCAAAAGGATTTGCCAAAAGGCGGATTTAAGATCCAGGGTGGTGAACCAACTAGCATTTCCTAACCGATCTAAAATTTGGTGCATAAAAGGTAGCGGAAAAGCGTCTTTTAGCGTTACGGCGTTTAGTTTCCTGAAGCCTAAACAAAATCGGAACTTAGGAGTACCATCGGTACTCTTCTTATTGACTACCACGATAGGATTATTTCAAGGACTCTGAGCCGGTTCTATAATCTGGAAATAAAATTATAAATTTAAATGTAAATAGGGTACCGAAAATGGTTATTAAATATTTGATTAAAAATCTTAAATCTAAAACAGAGAGAAAGGTATTAGGTAAAAATAAAATTCTTTGAGTTGTTTAGAGCATGAGCATAACATTTTATTTAAATGTTTGTTTTCTCAGGGGATTTTGGGTTCGAGTAAGATGAAGTTCAGACCCAACATGTTACATAGAAGTTCATATATTTACCAATTAATCAGTCAATTTAATAGCCATAAAATAAAATTATTTTGGACTTTCACTTAAAAAAAAAAGTTAACAATAAATTCAACTTTACAATTTTGTTGTGTGACTAGAAAAAGTATAAAAAAAAAATTAGCAACCATTAAAGTAAATATATGACACAAAATTAGTTAACTCACAGTATAAACGTAACGTAAAAATAAGAAAATAGAAAAGATATGCAACGTACAAGATTTTATGCAACGTACAAGATAAATTATGCTACAAAAAGAATTTAAAGAGAATTACGTAAGCAGTTAAATTACATACATGATCGGTTAAAGCTTGACAGATAGTTAGCACACAAGTATATTTTATGAAAAATCAATAAAAAGTAAAAAGGTAATTAAATAGCATTATAAATAAATGCACGAACATGATAAGAATAAGTAAGATACAGAATATAGCAAGTATCAGCTAATATAAAGAAAATCAATATAAAAAAAATATATAAAAATATAAAAAACCACTATAAAGTGCCAGCGTTAATCAACTTTACAAAATAAAATTAGTTTTAGATTGAATTAAATGGTTTCTGATTAAAAATTGTTCATTCATTCATTGATTAAAATTTGTTCATGAAAACTTGGTTCCAAATCGGCCACACAAAATACGATCATTGCATGTTGAATCAGATGTGGTTTTCAGAAACATCCATTTAATCAATTTAATCAAATACTACTAACATAATTTAACGCAGTACTTCATCCTTGGAAACCCTCGCCAATTAAAGACCTGCAAGTTTCGAAGTCAAAACTTAAATAAAAAAAACTTGTGAACTGACAACTCAAGCTTTATATATGCAGAGTAATAACCGCCAAAACATGTGTACATATTATAAGGAATAATTACGACGCGATGTCCCCAATACGTATCAACGCACTCTGCAAAGTGCACTGTGCATTTCAAAAGTCATAAGCCCACACTGTGTTTAAAAAGTTTTATAATTCAGAATTTTAGAAAATTTTTTTTTTCAAAATTAAGGAATTTTATTTTAATTATTACAGAATAATTGTAGGCACGTAACATAATATATAAAAGTATCATTCGTCCAATTATTGCCATACTGCTATGGGTAGGCACTTAGTGTTTATACACTTAAACAATTTTTTTTTTTTTTAATTTAGATTGCGACGAGGAGCGTACGCAAGATGTTAATAAGAAATTTTTTTAATGGACTTTATAGTACTATAAGTAGTCCTGAATGGCAACATTATCTAGGCTTTTGGTGACTATTACCTTAAAGGAACTATAATAAAAATTTACCTAAATAAATTTTTTTTTTGTGTTGCACTCATTTTTATTTAATGGGCTTTATGGTGGCATACGTTCTCATGAATAGCAACATTATATATTTTTTTGGTGATTATCACTTTAAACGAACCACATAAAATATATATTATTTAAATATTATATTCTGTCATTTATTTTATTCTTCTTTCAATAAAAATTCCTTAAAAATATACAAAATATTTCTTGAAGCATTCTCTAACGTCTGAACTATGGTTCATTTCCCTAGCTTATCTAGTTCACGAGAAAAATGAGTTTAATAAATCCATTCAAATTTACACTTTTTTTCATTATCTTGAGAACGGTTTAAGATCAAGGTCCAAAACCCATGTGTTATTTTCTAATGACACCCGTTTCCAACTACAGACACTATTTTGAAAATATCTCTTGGGGGGCATGTCACTATGCTTATGACGCTAGACCCTTTTGGCAAAAAAATTATTTTATAAACGAAAAATGTCCAAAATACCCAGTTCCGAGCATTGGCCGATTGGAAGTCCGAAAAGCTTGGTTGAGTTCCTTAATCAGACTAACTCTGATTTTTCTAACAGAGACACAGATGGAGATAGCTATAATCCAACTTCACTGTCATCTAAATTTTCTTTATACTTTTTTTTTTCTATATTTAGCAGTGAAATCTTTATAACATTTGTTGTAATAGTCTAACGTTTCCTCTACAATTATTGAAATTGCAGCATCACAAAATTTTAAAGAAAATGTTTTTCGCACTTCCAATATAGTCAAACATATGTTAACTACTTCTGTATTAAATCAAATAATTCGCTCAGAAGAGCTCTTTTTGCAAAAACACCATTTTAAATCGTCCATATAATAGTCCATATTGTATAATTATAAACCAAATTAGTCACTTTACAAATAGGGATGTTGATATTATATCAATATACTGAATATTCGATTTTTTTTTTTTTTTAATTTTGATAACCTATCGATATTTTTGGCCAATATTTTTCAATCAGTCAGAAATGTCAGTATCGACATCTATATATTTTCCAAGAATAAGCGTTTCTTGTAGTAATTTACCTAATTGGCTAAGATCAGAAAGTATGTATCATTAGACAGTATAATAAGTATGATGCCAACTAACTAGCTATTTAAGCTTTCTTTGGTTGTGAAAAATGATTCCCGATAATTGTAGAAAATTGATAAAGTTGAGAGGGCAACGCATAAGAAAAAAGTTTTCCTAAAAACTGTCCCAGAAAAATACTAGTTTAAGTGATTTTTGCTTTTCGATCGGGTTTTAATGGAACGATTGCTACAACACAAAATTGTGATATGTATGGGAACGTGCTAAAAGTCAGTAAGTGTCAGAGTTTGTTGGAAACTTTCGCAGTGATGATTTTGACATATCTGATAGTGATTGAATAATTGGATAGTGATAGGAATAATTCATTTTGAGCTGCTAAAGGTGGGGGAAATAGTTATAGCTCTATTGTATTTCCAACAATTAGATAGATTACATAACGAATTGTTAATAAAATGGCCAGCTCTCGTCATTTTTGAAAAGGTGTCATACTACAGCACGACAATGTCAGGCCTCATGCAGCAAAATTAACTCAAGAAAAATAAGGCAGCTGAAATGGAAAGTTTTACCACATCCTCCTTATTCTCTCGATATAGCGCCCTCTGGCTTTCGTTTATTCCGATCTATGAAACGTTCTCTAAGAAATAAAACTTTTAAATACATCGTTCATGTGCGAGCTCACCTAGAATAATTTTTTTCGTCAAAACCAATTGAATATTTTATAAACAAGAAATTGAAACTTTGTCAACAAGATGGCAAAAGGTCCCCGATAACGACGAAGGTTACATAATTGACTAAATGTATAATTAAATAAAATATAAATTGGTTTATTTGGTTATCAATGAAATAATTGATTACTTATGGATACCCCTACTACAAGGAGTAGGTAATATAACAATAAAAAAAGATATCGATATTTTCGATCGAAGATTATCGATCGAAGTATCGATATTTTTTATCGATATTACTCTGCGATATTGATAATATATTTGAAAAATACCGGTATAATATATATCTATATGTGTCCATAGGTACTTTTAAAAATATAAACATCCCTATTTACAAATAATAAAATATAAAATGTGATAAAAAAATCAGAAATCAAGACACAAATTCAGCCACTTATTTTCAAAGACATCTTTTATTTATGTATTTTTTCAGTTTAGAAACGTATAGATCATATAGTGTATGTTATCCAAAAATGTCTGTTAACATTTTAATCGTAGCATATTTACTCATAATAAAAAACATGTTGTTACGAATTTTTTAAGAACCATATACTTCCCCCCCCAAATCGTATTAAAGGATGCAGGGTTGATTAACAAGAACACCAATTTCAGAAAATGTAGTTTATTTTCTAATCATTTTACAATTTTAGCTATCGTATAGTATAACATGAACGTTGATTGTTTCCTCGAAATTGTTTCGTACACCTGATATCATTGTAATGCCTAAAACAGAAAAAACTATTGTATTAACCTATTGTAAAATTAAAATACCCCTGTCGCAGCATCTGCATAACATAGCGAATTTCCAAATTTTGGGGACTGGCGGATCTCATCTAAGAACTGTACCTATTTAAAATAGTTTATCTTTCTAAGAGTAAAAGATTTTTTAAAATCGGCTGGGTAATTAGTTTTGATATTTTTGGGACCCAAGAACCCGAACGGACTTTGTGCAGCATAGTTGTATCCATCTAAAATAATTTAGTTCTCTAACAGTGAAAAAATTTTCAAAATCGGTCGGTTAGTTTATTTTTTACAATAATGGGAACAGTAAACCCTGGCGGAAATCATACAACATAACCTTTATTCATCTAAAATAATTTTAGTAAAAAGTTTATCCTAACAGTAAAAAACGGGTCCTAGGGATCTCATATAACTTATGGTAGTCCGTAAGGTTCTTGTGGACATCATTTAATTACTTAATGAATTCAAATACTTTAACTTACTAACGGTGAAAAAATTTTCAAAATTTTCGACATTCGCTAAAAAAATCATTGAAAAATATTTGATATGTTTCGATCAATTAATGGTCAACATCAGCAAATAAAAGTTACTCAAATCGAAGAAAAGAATGAGTTATTTGTCCGTAGAAATTAAAATGCAAATTCTGAAAACGAGCAAAGAAATATTGAAAAAACTAGATCGACAAAACATTCTGACAAATAACACTACCCAACTAATACTCGCCAATTTGAATGAAACTTAACATACTTATTAAACAGCGAAAAATATTTAATACGTGTTTTTTTTATTTCGGCTAAATACGCTTTTTAGGGGTAGAAAACAGCATTCCACCTCTGTAGATGAAAACAGTTATAGCTAAATATTTTTGAAACGACATATTTTCTGAAAAAAGGGCTGAGTACCAAATTTGTAGAATTTAAAGCGATGCACTTGATAGTGACCCTGAAATCGATTTTCAAGGTCAGTTGAAAATGATTAGCCATTGCGGAACTTTGACCATATCCTGTACCTATAAGCAGTAATTTCATGTATTGACTCAATCTATCTTCAAAATTGATTTGTTGCGTTATTTTTCTAAAATAAAAAAAATAAAAACCTGACGAAATGGAAAAATAGGCGCAAATTTATAGGAAAAATTAGAAGAAAACATTTTTGTAAGTAATTTTAGATGTAAAGTTAAGAAAAGATTTAATATCACTCCAATTGTAAGTTAAGCATTAACTTTATGTTATATTAGAATTTTTCAAAATTTTTTAAAATTTTTATTGCTACTCTATAGTTATCATATTAGGAATTCAATTGAACATATGATTAACTATTATTTTTCCGATTGCGATTGAGCAAGTATTTTTCAAAATTACTTCTTGATCACTTATTTTCTATCTTGCATGTGAAATTCGTTCGAATATACTTTGAATCATTTAGGGATGAAAAGTAAACTACTCCTTTTGAAAAATATTAAATGATTTTCAAATGACTTTGGAAATTGACCTCAAGGTCAACTTCAAAGTCATCATCAAGTGCATCACTTTGAACTCTATAACTTTGGTCCTAAGCACTTTTTTCAGAAAATATATCGTACCATAATCCACTTCTATGTTGATTCCTGGTCTCTTTTCCTGCGTTTCTAATATTTATGTCAATAAAAAATGTGCTACCGTAGACAAGGATGAATAGGTACGCATTCAGACTTCACACCGTATTTTTTTGTATTTATTTTATGAGTACCTAATCTTTAATATATTAAAAATTTACGCGAAGATGGTCACTTTATCAGCAGTATCCAAAAAAATTTAAAAATATCGGTGGTTTTTGAAAAATTAACAAAAATCGTATAATTTCTTCTCTATGAAAAATTGGGGTCAAAAGAGACGAGAAAAGAGTAAATGGGGACAACCCGTAGGGTCGACCAAAATTGAAATTCTAATATAAAATAATTTCGAACTTTTTGTATTTATACATTCAAAAAAGAAATAATAGGTACTTGATGATTTTCTGTAAAAATAAACGTAGAATCTAAAATAAAGTTTATATACCCCTGTCGTTTACCCCTAAGTTTATATTCCTCCTATTCTTATTTTAGTTCAAAAAATAATTTTTCAAAAGACTAAGACATAATAATTAATAACAGTGAGATTCTACGTCCATTTTCAGACTTTTGTCTAATACAGACGTTACCTAGAATTTTTTTTATCTACAAAAACATCAGTCTACAGAATTTAATTTATTAGTTAGAAAAATAATTCAAATATGTCTCACTAACAATAAATGTCTTAAATGAGTTTAAAAAATCAAAACGATACTGTTTATTAAATTGCGTAAAAGCTAGTAAATGCAATAACAGATATGATGAATTTATAAGGATTTTCTTGTACTACAAAATCTTAAAAATATGGGAACGCGTACTTTTTTTTCGTTAATTGTGTTTTATTTTTTTGCACAAAATTTTAAAAATACTTTATTTTCTTAAGAAAGGGAGGCAACTTTAGTCACAGATATGCCCATCACAGATATGCCCATGAACAGTTTTTAGTAATCCGGGAAAAACGAAAACACTTTTTAAAATTTTTTTATTGTTAAAATCGAAATGTTCTTTTAAAGAGGGTTAAAATTACCATATTTTATATTAAAATTTTGACACAATCACTCCCTAACTAACGAGCCTTACTTATATTAGAAAATTGAGAAAAAACACGTCAATTAGATTTTTTTACACAGATTTTATTTGTTATATAATTCAAAAGGATATTTTAAAAATGTGTATGAATGGCTTTCATTAAATAAATTTCAATATATTTTCCATTTATTTTAACAGTGGAATGTCCTTATTAGTGGCTATACTTTCGGCTTGGAGCGAACTAGACGAAGATTTTCTTCTAAAACCAAATTTAATAATTAATTAAAGAAATTAAAAAAAATTTGTGGATTTCCTACCGTTCAAATATAATCTTTATTGTATGTAAAAATGTTATTACATTTTTTCAAAAAACTGTAAGTAAACTGTAAAATTTTCTTTACAAATATGTTAAAATAGAGAAATGTTTCCTTTTTAATTTATTTTTAACTCTTTTTAAATGATTCACTTTAAAATTTTTTAATATTTCTTAATCGAAATTTCATAAAAGAATGTGTCAAAATTTAAAAAAATTTTTCTTTATTAAAAAAAAAAAATTAAATGTGCAAAATTATTTAATATTAGAATACTCTGATTATACAATTCTAATCATAACTGTATTGTCAATTGGATAGAAAATTACGTAAAAATATTATTGTTTGAATATGATTTAACGTAATTTTTATACGATTGAAGCAAACTCTTATTAATTTTAGGAAGGTGTAAATATAATCTAAATTCTGATCATATCACATAACAGATATCTTCGGGAGTATTTTTGTCAAAAAAAATGGAACAGAGATACATTATAAAAACATTTAACTGACAGAGAAATAGAATATAGCCGAATCGTTAAATTGGATTAAAAAAATCATGACACGCTACTTATAAAGCGGTTTTTTTCGAATTTAGCTCGCAAAAAATGAGACAGAAAAAAAAAGAATGCGAGTGCGAGTGAAATGGAGAACGACATATTTCCTAGTTTTTCTCGAAAAGTAAATAATTTAGAGCAACGGTATAAAAACATTTTTTATGCATTTAACCTTTTACTATGGCTTGGTGTAAAAAAAAATTTGAAAAATTGCTTAATTCTGGCAAAAAACTCATTTTGTTGACAAAAAACGCCCGGAAAACCTACTTCTGGGCATCCGACGTGTCTGGCTAACGAACTCATCCAACGATTTGGAAAATCGAATTCGCACACAAAATTTCATAAGCATTAAACGTTTCGTTCGAGAGTTATCGCGCGGATACATATATATATAATATATATATAATATATAATATATATATATAAATTTTAGTGAATATCATTTTCGTATTCTAGGGACCTCAAAACATATTTCTGATATGGTCTCGGGCTTAGGTCGCACCATGACACCTGGCGTAAAAGCTGAATTTCCAGTTTGGAAATTCGCTAAAAAATTTTAAAGAAAAAAAAGGAAAATTTAAATACAATACAAAAATAGTACGATTTACACGAACTAGGTTAAATGAGTGTTGACAAGTATTAACATTAGGTTATATAAAATTGACAGTTCAATGTAAACAATTTAAGTTCTATTCAGAGTTCAGTGTTGCCAGTGATCATAGAAGTACAACCACTATAAATGCGCATCTGCGGAAGCATAGAACTGTATGAAGAATCTTCGGAATGGTGGTTGAAAGAAGAAGAGGGACTCGCGCTCTTTTGGCTCTTGGAGCTCTTACGATCAAGACGGGACAACGAGTGCTGGTGCCGTGGAAATTATATAGAAGATTGTCTGGTGACTGGTGTCGCACCGTTTCCGTGGTTCTTCGTGGATTTGGAACATTGGTATTGGAATTTGGATAATTGATACTGCTTACAAGGAGATGCACCCAGGTGAAATTCGCATTTTGATAAAGCTTCACTGGTGTGTAGAATAGGCAAAAATAAGGGACCCGTATTTTTTTTATCAGCCATCTTCCATGTTTATGGGGTAGAACCAGCCCCTAATGATCGGAGTTCAAATCGTATTTCTTAAGATATCTCGAAAACTATAAGAGATAGAGGAAAACTTTAAATGACGAAATCTTACTCTTTGAAAGACCTATTACCTGTCCTAGGTTAAACCAGGGACGGGTTTATAAGAGGGGCTAGAGGAATGCTAATGGGGGTAAATTTTCTTGTGCAGTCTGAGTAGTTCAATGTATCAAATTTTTGCCATCATAAATAGAAAGAGCACCAAAAATTAGAGGATACGTGTTTTTTGCGTTTTTCAAAATATGTGTGATATCCAAGACATTATAAGGAAGAAAATACCCCTGTCGCAGCATCTGCAATAACATTAAGAACAATTATAAGAAATTATAAGTATATACTAATTATTATAAGAAAATTATAAGAACAATTTCTTCATAATTTTTTTTTTCGTCATTTCAACGATGTAAAAATCGAACTGTCTTATGATAGGATCGAATGATAAAAAATGGCCAGCAAACCTACTTCTGGGCATCCGACGTGTCTGGCTGACGAACTTAGCCCAGCCAATCCGGATTTAGTTCGCACACAAATTTCCGTTCCAAGTTATCGAGGCGACATATAATATATATATATATATATTATATAAATTATATATATATATATATATATATATATATATATATATATATACTCCTCAAAACAAAATAAGGGCCACTTGAAAGTTTGTATTTTAAAACTGATTTATGTCGATCCACGTCAAAATAACTTTTCTAAATGACTGTTGTTATGATCTTAAGTGGTTGAGTAAATGATAACAGTTAGGTTTAAGTGATATTATTGTTGAGGGGAAGATTTTAAACGTTTTTTTGTCTCGCACAGCGTCAAATGGTAGTTTACTTATTTTTTTGAATTTGTTTTTAAATCAGTTTGCGCTAGATTATTGATTGCTGAGGTTGTTTTTTGAAGTTTGGCCGTGTTATTCAATCATTTATTTTTACAATGCCGAGAATTCGACACCATATGGACGAAGCTACTGCTACCCAGAGCCGTAACGATGATTGGAGGGTGGTCAATCTCAACGTTCCGTGGCTCTGCAGTTGGGTCGTTCACGAAGGGCTATTCAAAATGTTTGGAATCGGTATCAGCAGACCGGTAGTGTAACCCGGCGCCGTGGCTCAGGAAGAGTTCGTGCTACCACTGCCCCGTGAAGACCATTACATTCGACTGTGTGCACGACGTGAGCCGACTGTTACCGCAGGTACTTTGAAAAATCGCTTACATCGATCTACTGGTACTGTTGTCAGTAATCAGACCATACGAAATCGTTTGCATGAAGACCAACAACGTTCAAGAAGACAGCAATCCGTACCAAACTGACCGGAGCGCATCGTGCAAACCGTTTAAGATTTGCACGTGAACACCTTGAATGGGGCTTGGAGGAATGGCGTCACGTACTCTTCACGGATGAGTGCAAGGTGAAGTTTTTTAGTGATAATCGACGTGTAAGAGTGTGGAGAAGAAGTGGGGAAAGGTTCTCTGATCGTCACATTCATGAATGCGACAGATTTGGCGGTCCTAATGTCATGGTCTGGGGTGGAATTAGTTTGCAAGGCAAAACTGAGCTTGTTTTCCTGAACGAGGGTACTGTAACGGCTCAAAGTTACATCGAACAGGTTGTCAGACCCCATGTGATTCCCTTTGCACAACGAGCGGCCGACGGATTTATCCTGATGTAGCATATGCCCGAGCGCATACCGCTCGAGCGACGACAACTGTCCTTAGGGAGGCCAATATATAGGTTTTACCGTGGCCTGCAAATAGCCCTGACTTGAACCCAATAGAACATCTTTGGGATCAATTAACTTTTTCGCTACGAATTTTAAAAATTTTTAAACGTCAATGAGCATACTTTTGTTCAGCATACTGGACAAAGATTTAAACAAGCGTTTATTTTAATTAAAATTTTTAATCTTACGTCTTTAAACAAGCGTAATTTAGTAATTTTAAATAATATAGAAGTTTTTAATTATTTCTCAGTTAAAAATAATGTTAACATAACCTAAATTTGATGTACAATATATTGTACATTGGTAGCGGAGAGGTTAAAAACGGCGAGTCAGAGCAGCCGGAGAAGACGTGCACATCCAACAACAACTGATTGATGTTTTGAGAAGATGTTGGGAGGATATTCCTGATGAAAACCGTTAGGCATCTTATTGAAAGCATGCCGAGGAGGCTTCAAGAATGTGTTTTAAAAAGAGAGAGGGCATACTCGATATTAAATCACCGAAAAGTTGCATAATGTGTGCTTTTACTCAAAGCGTGAACGTTTGTTGATGACTGTAAAAATGACTATAAAAATGATAAAATCCTAAAAAAAATGTAATTATGGATTAATTTTTTATTTAATCTTATTAAAATTAATTTTATTTAGTAAAAAATTAGTTCCTTAATTAAATGTAAGCATACCTTATACTGTAACTTATATAAAAATAAACTTATGCAGCAAAACATGAGTGGGCCTTAATTTGTTTTGAGTAGTATATATATATATAATATATATATATATATATATATATATATATATATATAATATATATATATATATATATATATATAAATGTTAGTGAGTAGAGGTGGGCTTAGTAGCGATTTTTACTGAGCAGTGATCGCTGAGAGCAGTTAAGCTAAAGAGCAGTTTATAGTAGCAGTGATCATAGTAGTGATATAATCACAGTTTTTCCTTTATATATATATACGTATATATATATATATATATATATATATATATTATATATATATATATGTTTGTGTGTGTGTGTGTGTGTGGTTAATAAAATGAAACAGAATAGAGTCGAACATTTTTAATATTATTAAAATAAAATTCTACAGTACAAAAAATAACAAAAAGCATAAATATGTAGAAAAATTAACAATAAATATAATATTTTAAAAGTAATGTAATAGAAATCAAATATGTAATAAGGAACATTTTATTTAAAGTTAAAATTGCAATACATAATTAAAACAAATAACAGAAAAAATCCCTGGAAAATTAACATTTTTTATATTTTAGAAAAAATCTTACCAAATAACCAAAACAACAAGTAACATTTTTATTTAAAGTTAAAATTACAATACATAAAAAAAAACTAATAACAGAAAAAAATTTCCGGAAAATTAACAGTTTTTATATTTTAGAAATAATCTTATCAAAATAACCAAAACAACGAGTAACATTTTTATTTAAAGTTAAAATTGCATTACATAAAAAAAAAAAAACTAATAACAGAAAAAATTTCTGGAAAATTAACAGTTTTTATATTTTGAAATAATCTTATCAAATAACCAAAACAAAAAGGAACGTTTTTATTTAAAATTAAACAATTATTATATTTTAAAAATAATAATTTATTAATTTTATTGTCGGAAAGCTTCGAGCGACGTTCAGAGATTATTGCTCCAGCTTTAGAAAACAATCTTTCACATGGTACACTGGTTGCAACCATGCAGCCTTTTGTTTGCAACAATTCACTAAGGTTTGGATAAATATGTTTGTTTTTTTTCCACCAAAGTAATGGGTCTTCTTTTCTGCTTATTGCTTTGTCATTTAAATATCGTTGTACTTCTACAACTGCATTAGCTGCGCTGTTAGTTACGGGTTGCATTTTAGATATTTTATTATCAAATTCAGCCCAGTAAGAATCTGTTTCCAACATCTCGCTTCCCTCGGTTTCAGTAATACTGCAATCCCAATCAATTTTTTGATTAAGTTCTATATTGGCAGTTACCAGATCTGTTATATTTTTTTGCACCGAATGTAAAGCTACCTCATCATCAAAAACATGTTGTTTAAACCTAGGGTCTAAAAAGGCACATGTTGCAATAGTACTATTAAATTGCAAATTTGCATAGCGATCTTTGAGTTCTTTCAAAAGGACTTGCGATACACTTCGAACATTTTCTCCTTTTTTTTCATCAATAAATTTTTCAGTAATTTTTATTAATCCTGTGGCTACTGGAATTATTTTACTTGCCGATAAATAATTTTCACTACTCATTTCTGAAGTAGCTTTTTCAAAAGGTCTTAGTAAGTTACATAATTCCTCTGCTATACACCATTCTTCTTCTGAGAGCATATTAATGTGTGGAACGTTTAAATTTACAAATGTAATTCTCAACGCTTCTTTAACTTGAATAAAACGTTCTATCATGTAGAATGTCGAATTCCAACGTGTCACGACATCGTTTATCAGTGATAAAGGCTGCTGTTGATCTAACATTATTTGACTATATAAAATTTTTCATTGCTTGAGGACTTCTTTTCATATGATTAACTATTACTTTTATTTTATGAATGGTTTCTTTTACTTTTTTTTTATTTTCAAAATTTCTGTTGAATGTTCCGATTCTTTTAATTCAAGAGCTTTCTTCACACATAAATTCAATTTATGTGCAAAACAACCAAAATGATCTTTTCCCATTTCTGTAGTCACAGCTTTTTTAATATTTGGAGCATTATCTGTTACAATAATTAAAATTTTGTTGTAAATATTCCATGATAACAACACTTGGCGTAATTTTTCAGCTATTGCACATGCGGTGTGCTCACCTTCAAACTTGAGACATTCAATAAGAATGTGACATAATTCAAAATTGTCATTAATGTAATGACCCATAATACCCATATAATTTTCATTTTTCAGAGATGTCCAGTGATCTGTTGTTATACATATACTTTTTACGGAAGTTAATTGTTCGTGAACTTTTACTTGACACTTTTCGTACATATCACTCAATAAAGTGTTTGACAGGTACTTTCTGCTGGGAATTTGATAATTTGGTACTAAATTTTTAATTAGATCTTTAAAGCCTTCGTCTTCCACAATGGAGAAGGGCTGATAATCTTTAATACATAAATTCAGAATCAACTTATCAATGCGATCTTTTAGTGTTACTGTAATTTTTTGCGGTATGTAATTCATAATGGTTCCTTGTTTTCGTTTATTCGTAGTATTATTGCCGCCAGATTCCGGAAAATTTCTCATTTGTGTATTAGAACAATTGTTTTCTTGTTTTTGTTGATCATCATTGTCTGGGTCTTTTACAGAATAATTATTAGTATTATTACTAGTTGTTGGCACAGGGCTACCAGGTTTATTTTTATTGATTATTTCATTAGATCTCATTAATTTCGTCGGATGCCGCACATTCATATGTCTTTTTAAATTTGTTATTGAAGTTTTATATGATAACATTTGTGCACATATATTACATTTAGCAATTTTAGTTTCATTGTTGGAATTAAAATACAACCAAATTTCACTTGTTTTTTTCCTCTCCATTTCAGTTCAAAGAAATACGCACCCTTTAACTAACTTTAAACAACTGAAAAATATTAAAAAAAAAAAAAAATGTAGAAAGCTAAAACATTAAGTTACAATTCTCAGTTCTAAGAATTGAATAAGGGCAAAGTGTAAAGTTATATAGTGCAAACTGTACATAAATATATACTACCTACCGCACTAAACTCCAATAACAGCTGAAAATATGTAAGAATACAGATGTGCCGTGACTATTTGGACCTGATTTCGTCGGGTGAGTGACGAAAGAGAGGAGGTAAAGCAACCATACATAACATAGAAAATAATGTCTTACAGAATTGCTTGTACACTTACACATAAAGTTAATGTATTTTCCAATTACGTTTATAAATATAACTTTAATTGCAAAAGGAAAAGGTTAAAAACCAATTTTATTTAACTTGGTGTAGTATGTCTTGCGAAAAGTATTTTTCTAACCGAAATTAAGCCTTTTTAATTAATTTGCTTTGTAATCTTATACAGCTATACAGAGCGTGTATGGCTGTTACTATAGTTATAAAATTATGAACAGTTTGAATAGTGAATACAATAGTATGAATAACCCCCAACAGCGTACACCAAACATTGTATCTGTGATTACCAATCGGTGGGCCAGCTGTACATATTATCAATAACATATGTATTATCAGTAATAAGCTGGAATACTGATTTTGAAGTTAAATCAAATTCTTATTTATTAATTTTTTATAAAATAATATTATTTTTATGAAATGTTCTTGTTTTTTTCATTTTCGTTTTTAGAATATTTGAACAATGATTATATTTAACATATTTATCATAAGTTTTTTCAGCTTTTGTTAAATATCATCAAAAACAGGATAATAAATTGTTTTATTACCCAACCACTTTATACAATTTATTTCTGGGCTTTTTTGAAAAATTTTATTACATAGTTTATTGATAACATGATGATAACTGTGTTGGCAAGTGTGTTTCCAACGTATGAAGATTATGAAGAAGAAACAGAAATTTTTTGACTTTTTTAACTTGAAGATATTTTTGTGGTTTTTGTTTATTTTGTAAATATGATTTTGATGTGCAAATATTTATTTTAATTCGTTTTCAAACCAAACTTTTTTTAATATTTAATGGATATTAACGTTACTTTATGAAATTGAGTTTATAAAATAATACTTAATATTTTACTATACTGTGTTTTATTAAAGTAAGAATATAAGGAACAGTAAATTAACAAATAAGAGTAATCTATTTTTTTTTTCAAATTTCTATTCACAACTGTTTGGTGGTCACTGGAATCTAACTGTGGCAACTATATAAATATAAAAAAAGACAAACTGCAAAAAAAGGATAGATCAAAGTATAGAGATAAGGTATCGGGTCCTTTTAGTCACGGCAGATCTGTACATAAAAAAAAATTTTTGGCGGACAAAAAGACAAGAAAAGGATACAAATGACAGTGTTCTAATAGCGACAATCACTGTAGGAGGTATAACACCACATTTCAAATAAAAATTAAAAAGAAAAAAAGTTTAAAGGAACAGTTCCAAAAGAGCAGTTAAGAGAACAGTTAAGTTAAAGAGCAGAGCAGTATGTTCTCTGCTCAGTGCAAATCACAGTGTTCTAAGTAACAGTGATCACCTGAGCAGTCACATCTATATTAGTGAGTATCATTTTTGTGTTCTGGGAACCTCAAAACGTATTTCTGTTATGCTCCCGGGCTTAGGTCGCGTCATGACACCTGCCGTAAGAGTTGAATTTCGAGTTTTCGAAATTCGCTAAAAATAGGGTAGATTATTTTGCATTATTATTGATTGCAAATACGTTCTATATTTTTTTTATTTTTATGCTTATTTTCATCATGAAAATATAAATTTTTACTTTCCGATAAGGATTCATGTATTTTGCAGTACTTACTTAATTGGTAATTTAGCCATGTGTATATCTGGTTACTCATATTCGATATTTTTTATACCTATTTCTACCAAAGTTCTCTGATCTGCAAGTGTTAATGAATATTCAACAAGAAGTAATAATCTTCCGTGAAACAACTGCCTTTATCTTCTTACATATTTGTTTTAACCAAATAAACGCGGTTTATTTCTTTCTCAATATTCAAACTATTTTTCTTTTTCTTTTTGTATGTTTTATAGCTCTCAACCCCATTTCCCAAATCCAACATTTTTTACATAGCACCTGAACAGTGAGCGAAAGAGATTATTGGTTCCTGTCGAGCATTCATTAACACAACCACACAAGAGAACTTTAACTTTCGCAGAAATAGGTATAATAAATATCCAATATGGGTAACCAAATGTACATATGGCTAAATTACCAATTAAGTTAGTACTGAAAAATATATGAATCATTATCGGAAAGTAAAAATTTATATTTAGATGACGAAAGTAAACATAAAAATAAAAAAATATAGAACGTAATTGCAATCAATAATAATGCAAAATAACCTACCTTATCTTTTTCTTCCTTATATGGCTTGGATACCACATATATTTTGAAAAAACGCAACAACACGTATTCCCTAATTTTTGGTGCTCTTTCTATTTATCATGGCAAAAATTTGATACATTGAACCATTCAGGCTGTACAAGAAAATTTACCCACATTTTCATCCCTCCAGCCCCTCTTATGAACTCGGCCCTGATTTAACCTATACGGGTGAATAGGTCTTTCAAGGAACAATCTCTATCTCTTATAGTTTTCGAGATATTTTAAGAAATACGATTTGAACCTCCAACTTTAGGGGCTGGTTTCACCCCGTGGAAGATGGGCGATAAAAAAAAATACGGGTCCCTTATTTTTACCTATTCTATACACCAGCGAAGTTTCATTAAAATTGCGAATTTCACTCTGGGTGCATCTCCTCGTTAGTGATCGCAATGTACAATTTCTGTTGTGAGTGCATCTGAAATTTACGGAACATTGGTAATTAAACTATTGAATTTATTTAAGGACTTGTTGGTAAAACTTATGTTAATTGTTTGTTAAAAATGTTGTAGTTGTTACGTCCTGTAAAAATTGGATGAGCGTAGCTGGAAGTAAATTTCAATTAAAATAATGTTTTTTTTAAATTTACGGATTTTACGGTTTTTTATATTTGCTTTTTCACCTTGAGCGTTATCTGCGTGAGGTACTGACAAAGGGAGAGACATCGAGCATTTTTTTCAATATTTTTAGCACTTTAAAAAATATTGTGGCGCCCTATTTAGGATAGTGTTGTTGAATAGTTAGTTAACTAATACGAGTAAATAGAAATTTCTATTTTCTCTTAGAGGATATACCATTCATCCCTCCCCTCAGCTCTACCGAGCTAGTCGTGTGTTTCTTCCTGTGTGAATTTCGCCCTTTAAGTGGTAACAATGTTAGAATGTCGTAAATAAACTTCCAATTTGTGAATGAATCATTCTTTTTTATTTTGACGAAAAATTGACGAAAACGTGTTAAATTTTATTGGCTTTATTTGTTTTTCCATATTTTTTATTGCTGGTCGCTGTTAATTACATAAGTGTAGCTTTGCTTTCGTTACCATTTCTGAGTTTTACCAGGAATTTTTTTACAAATATATATATATATATATATATATATATATATATATATATATATATATATATATATATATATATATATATATAGTGTCTTTAATAAAGTTCGCACCATAGAGAAAACTTTTTGCTATTGATAGTTTGAGAAATATTTCAGTGGGGTTAGTTGGTGCATCGGTTGGAATGAAAAAGTAGCTAAACACATTTCACCCGCACTTACTATTTGGCGGGAAACTGGAAATTTCAAATTTGTGAATTACGAAAAATAATAATAATTTGAAAGTTATTGGTCACTTCCTCATGAAATTTTGGCGTCGTATCAAAATTGGATCTAGTAAACATATTCCGACAGCTAAATACCATAATCTGCAAAAATAACGATTAAAATTGAGATTTTCCAAAATACGACTTTAAGTAGCCCTAATTTCAAAATAATTTTACGTATTCTAGCAAAATATAAATTTAAGCTTCTTTGAGATCTACTTATTCATAAAATCACAATTTCATCAAAATATTGTCACAAATATTGGTCTTTCAATAGAAAAATTTAGTTTCGTACCAAAAAAAAGATGTCTCTGTACGTCTCTGTAACATTAGATTTTTAATAGTTATGAACAATTATTATTATTTTATTTTATTTATAGTTAGTAGCAAAGATACTTATTATGCTAATTCCATAGAAAAATTTCCTAAGAGTAATTCAAATAAATGATATCCCAGTCCTTTAAAATTACTAGAATTTTTCGTAATATGTAAAATTTTATTAATAAAATTTATTATCAATGTAGCCATGATAACGTAAAACTCACAGCAATACTGATAATATTA
The DNA here is from genome assembly GCA_035578155.1 of Brachynemurus nebulosus. NCBI lineage: Eukaryota > Metazoa > Arthropoda > Insecta > Neuroptera > Myrmeleontidae > Brachynemurus > Brachynemurus nebulosus. Next base: position 116,602,313 of record JAPWDM010000001.1, on the reverse strand, counting down.
ATAATAATCAGTTAAATATTAAGAAAATTTCGAGCAGATTGAAAGGACTGGGGTCATTTATTTCAATTATTCTTAAGGGATTTTTATATGGAATTAGCGTAGTGCATATCTTTACTATAAATTACAAAGAAAATAAACTGATAATTCTTCATGCTCATTAGAACTCCAATGTTACAGAGACCTGTTTTTTATGACAGAATTAACTATTTTTATTGACCGACCAATATCTGCGGCAATATCTTGATAATAACTGTGATTTTATAAATAAGCAGACTTCAAAGATTGGTATAATTTTTATTTTGCTACAATTCATAAAATAGTTTTAAATTAAGGGTCACTTAAAGTCGTATTTTGGAAAAGCGAATCTTTGCGCTTTATTTTTCCAGACTGTGGTATTTAGCTATCGGGATGTGTCAACTAGAGCTAATTTTGACGTAATGCCAAAATTTCATGACGCAGTGATCAGTACTTTTCAAATTATTACCATTTTTCATAATTCACAATTTTGAAAATTCCGGTTTCCCGAAAAAAAACAGTGGGTAAGATGTGTTTAGATACCTTTTCACTCCAACCAATGCACCAACTAGCTCCACTAAAATATTTTTCGAAAAATCAATAGTAAAAAGTTTCCCATATGGTACGAACTTTACGAAAGACACTGTATATATATATATATATATATATATATATATATATATATATATATATATATATATATATATATATATATATATATATATATATATATGTCGTGCCCCGAAGAAGCTGAAGCGGTACTACAAGAAAGTATACTTGACTCACGGTCGTCTTACGATCTCTATACCCAGTAACCTTCTTCTACGACGATTTATTGGGATCCGCAGTTAAGAGTGATCGCCACTCAAGTTTTTTGTAGAAACAGGAGAACCCGAGTTCTGGATTAGGTTGATGCTTTCGGGCTTATTTGCGTTGCTTAAACTTTTGCTTGATGATCTTCTTTTAAATACTTCTTATTTTATTTTAAATAATTAATAATTTCGTTGTTTAATTGTTTTAGATTTATTTTGACTTCCTTTTTTATTTAATTATTTTGTTACTTGTTTTATTTACTTTTAGATTTTAATTATTATTTTATTTTAAAGTTTTAGTTTTAATTTTAGTTTCTTTTGATTTGTTTTAATTTTATGTTTAAGAAGTTTGTTTCGGTCGAGTTTGTTTTTAAGTTTTTTATAACAAATAAGTCCAAATTTATTTAGAATCAAATTTCCATTTATAAAGTTGAGAATTAATTTTGAGATCTTTTGAAATTGGAATAATTAGTGATTTTATATCTTTTATATGAGTTGGTGTTAAATATTCAATTTTACTGGTATGGTTATTGTTAAAATGATTGAAATCTTCAAATGATTTGTCTTTGTTCGTCATGAAGTATAAAATTGGTCTACTTAGCAAGTCAGCTACATGATTAGTTTTTCCTGGAATGTATTTAATTTCGTAGTTATAATTCATTAATTTTAATCGCCACCTAACTAATCTGCTAGTTGGATCTTTTACATTATAAAGCCAAACAAGAGCCCTATAGTCAGCTTTTATTTCAAATTTTCTACCGTAAAGAAAATGATGAAAATGCTTGACTGTTTTTATAATTGCAAGACATTCCTTTTCTACTGTGGAATAATGTTACTGTGATTTGTTAAGTGTATATGAGTAGTAAGCACAAGGCATGTCAATACCGTCGTAATTTTGGGTTAATACGTCACCTATACAATTTTTAGAAGCTTCTGTAGAAATCGAAAACATTTTGCTATCATCGGGATATTTTAGGATAGGAGCAAGGTTAATTTTTGTTTCAGGGTTTCAAAAGCAATTTTATATTTTGTGTCAAAGTGAAATGCTACCTTCTTTCTTAATAAGTTTGTTAGTGATTTTGCAATTGATCCGTAATTAGAAATGAATTTTCTATAATAACCTGTCGTTCCAAGAAAACTTTGTAATTGTTTGATATTTTGGGGTTCTTTTAAGTTTGAAATTTTGTCAATTTTGGAAGTTTGTGGGTGGTAACCATCTAAACGGATTACATGCCCTAAATAATCTAATTCTGTTTTTAAAAATTCAGACTTATCCATATTTATTTTTAAGTTATTATCACTAAGCAATGTTAATACTTCATCAAAATTTTTAAGGTGTTCTTCGAGATTTTTACCTAAAATTATAAGATCGTCAAGATAACACATGCATTTTTTCTCTCTTATTAAATTTTGGAAAGTTTCGTTAATTAATGTTTGAAAAGTAGCCGGAGAGCTGATTAGGCCGAACGGCATTTTTAGGAATTCATAATGAAATAGACCGACACTGAAAGCAGTTTTGGGAATATCAGATGTTTTAACAGGAATCTGATGAAAGCCGCTTGCCAAATCAAGGGCAGAAAAATATTTGTTGTTACCTAAATTAGATCATATTTCATCAATACGAGGGATCGGATAATTATTTGCGACCGTCTTCTGGTTCAATTTTCTATAATCAATAACCAATCTGTATTTCTTTTTACCTGATGCGTCTGATTTTTTATGGACTATCCACACTGGACTATTTATACGGACTTTTAGATTTACGTATTATGTTATTAGCTAATAAATCTTCTACCTGTCTTTGTGCTTCTTCTAATAAGGGTTTTGGTAAAGGATAGATTTTGCTTTTTACTGGAATATTATCTGTTAAGGGAATTTCATGCTCAATTAAATTAGTACAACCCGGTGGATCGTTTTCTAATTTAACTATTTTATTATGTTTAAGAGTAATTTTTTCTAATAAAGATTTTTCGTTTGCATTTAAATGATTAGTTCGTAATTGTTTTAATATTTCACTATACCTATCTGTTAAGGAAAAAATTTTACTTGTATTTTCTAAAGTAATAGTACTGTTTTTAAAATTCATAATAGCGTTATATTTACTTAAAAAATCAACTCCAAGAATTCCATTTAGAGGAATGCTATCGTTTGTTACCAAATGAAACTTATGAAAATATTTTTGTTTATCAAATTCTAAATTAATGTGTACTAAACCATATGTGGGGATAATTTCGGGTGTTATACCACTTATATTAATTTTAATGTTAGATTCTATTAATGTTTGATAATTAGGGTTTAAACTACATGATTTTATCAGAGACACGGTTGCGCCACTGTGTAACAAAAATATAAAATAACCTTGTACAGAATGAGGAGAGAAAAATTTTATTTTTCTATCATTTATAACATTTGAAATGTTTGTTGTTGAGCTGAAGCCGCATCGATAGAACTCGTTGTTGGGGCTTCGGTCAACCCGAGTTTGTTTAAGTTTAAATCCTGAAGGTATTTAGTAATATGCGCCACTTTAGTATTAACGTTATTTAAATTATCGTTAAATTTTTTCTTACGACACTCATCAACTGTATGTCCCAAAAATTTACAATAAGTACATTGTTTAAATTTTTTATTTTCGTTATTTGTAGAAAATGAACTATTTTTATTTCGACAATCACGAGTGTTGTGATTTGTCTTTTTGCAAATTTTACAATATTTTTTATTACAATTATTATGTTCTTTATTAGAACTTTGCGATAATAAAAATGCTTCTTCCTCGCATGCGATTGCAAGGGCTTCATTCATAGACACATAAATTTTGTGTTGTAGAATGTCTGATATTTCAGGTTTACAATGATGAGTAAACCTGCGTAAAGCGATTTCATTTATTAAACCTAATTTTCCTACTAGCATTGAATTAGAAATTGTTGTTTCTTTAATTTTTTGAATTATTTTAGCATTTAATTGCTCGATTCTAAGATAAAAATCTTTAACCGATTCGTTCGCTTTTTGTCTACAAGTTTCCAATTGTTCCTGTAAATGTGTTAGGCTTTCCGTAATTTGAAAAGCTTGATTTAATTTTAATTTTAAATCATCAAATGTGTTTATATCCGTCGCGTTAATTTTATTTTTAACTGTCGCGGATATTTTTGAAAAAATTAAAGCAATTAATGCCCTATATTGATTTTCATTAGCTAATGTAAGAGCGTTTTCAGCATTTCGAATAAAATTTTGTAATTCGGCGGGATTACCATTAAATGGAGTAATCATTTGTGCCAAAAATGTTAAAGGAATATTTTCAGTAGAATCAACGACATTACAATCGTTGTCCTCTGATAGGACTGATGGGGTTGGATTTCCGTTTTCCTCAGTCATTGTTAAAATAAAAAATTTAAATAAAAATAAAATAAAATAGAAGCAACAATCAAAACTTGCCTACCTTGTAAGCTCGATTCTTTTTTAGAACGTCTAGACCCACTGGTAGCTATTTGTTGTTGTAACTTTCAGATCACTACGCCTTAAGCTGGTAGCTGCTGGAGCCGTCTTAACCTAGGCGTAGATGACGATGTTTTCTTTCAGGCCACTTCCGCTGGGCTGGTAGCTATTGAACCGTCGTCGCACAACGGGAATGTGGTGCTGTTTATTTTTCTTTCAGGCCACTTCCACTGGGCTGGTAGCCATTGAACCGTCGTCGCACAGTGAGAATGTGGTGCTGTAGTGGCCCTAGTAGCTGCTGCTGGATCCTGAACAGCTGCTGTTTGCTGATCCTGCCAGGATCGCCATTAAATATGTCGTGCCCCGAAGAAGCTGAAGCGGTTCGACGAGAAAGTACACTTGACTCACGGTCGTCTTACGATCTCTATACACAGTAATCTTCTTCTACGACGATTTATTGGGATCCGCAGTTAAGGGTGATCGCCACTCAAGTTTTTTGGAGAAACAGGAGAAACCGAGTTCTGGATTAGGTTGATGCTTTCGGGCTTATTTGCGTTGCTTAAACTTTTACTCGATGATCTTGTTTAAATACTTCTTATTTTATTTTAAGTAATTAATAATTTCGTTGTTTAATTGTTTAGATTTATTTTGACTTACTTTTTTATTTAATTATTTTGTTACTTGTTTTATTTACTTTTAGATTTTAATTATTATTTTATTTTAAGGTTTTAGTTTTAATTTTATTTTCTTTTGATTTGTTTTAATTTTATTTTTAAGAAGTTTGTTTCGGTCGAGTTTGTTTTTAAGGGTTTTTATAACAAATAAGTCCCAATTTAAATTTAACAAAATTTATTTAAAATCAAATTTCCATTTATAAAGTTGAGAATTAATTTTGAAAAGAAATATATTTAAAATTAAAGTACAATTTACAAAAGTTTAGAATAAATTTGGAGAAAAGTCTTTAAATTTACAAAAACACAACAATTACAAAAATGATCAGAATTACGTACAAAAATCGAAACATTATTACTTTTACAAATTTTCTTTGAAAATTTCAAAATACCGACGGACAGAGTAACGAGTTAAAATTGACAAAAAAATTTTCCAGAACTAAATTTTTGTTTTTTTGAAATTACAAATTTATAGAGATATTATTGCTTAACTAGCAAAAATGCATAACACGCGTTTTTTTGGAACGAACCTTCTAGAACATTGATTTATTATTAGTTAATAATATATATATATATATATATATATATATATATATATATATATATATATGTATCTATCTATATATATATATATATACATATATATATATATATATATATATATATATATATATATATATATATATATATATATATATATATATATATGTATCTATCTATCTATATATATATATATATATATATAGATAGATAGATAGATACATATATATATAGTCATGTAATGGACACATCCACCCTAACACTTAATCAATACATATTATATTTTTATATTTTTTATATATTATTAGTTTTGTAACATTAAGAATGTACAATGTATGTAGATAATGAGTAATAATTCAGTCTATACAAAAATTGTATCAACAGAATTTCATAGGAAATTCATATAATTGTTTAGTATTTCATGTAACTAAATACAATGTATCTAAATTAACATTTGTATCCGTTTAAAAGCTTAATCATTAAAACAGCTAAATGACTAAATTCAATGTATTAAGACAATAGGGCTATGATGATATCATTTTAAAGTTACATCTTTTTGAAGCTATCTCATTTTTGCCTATTCATAAATTCTATTGTCTAATTTATGTATAAATAATGTTACTCTAAAACTTGTCTGATTTTTTCGATCTAGCTAGAAGAAGCTAGATCTAGCTCTCTAGAACACTGGAGATTCCAGTGATATATCTTTGTAACAAAAGACTACATCCTAGAAATTTCATTCTTGACATAGAAATAGGCTAACACAGCACACTTTATTACATAAATTTACAAAAAGTAATTAGTAAGAAAAACTGTTTAAGTATTTATAACCATTTTGAAAAATAAACAGTAAGATAACAACGTAACAATCAGATGCCTACTTTCTGGAAAGTTCACCTTTAGACCTTTAATATCCTTCCTGTCCGTACACATAGAGTAAAAATTGAATGAATTGCATTTTGATATGCAGGAACAACCAAGAGTGACTTAGAATAAGGCAATAAATAAAATTGTCTGACTGCATGGCTGCGTTGACTGCCAGAACAACTGAATTCATCGCAATTTACCATCAGAAGACGGGCGGAAGTCGGGATGAGTGGCAACTCTAAAGTATATAGGGACGATATAGCGACCATAAAAGAAGAGAAAAATTTATCTATAATTCGTTAAAATAAGTATGTGATTAAATCTGACAAAAAATTGTTTTGTTTTGAACATTCGATACTACATTTCGGTAAGTCCATATCAAATCAACCAATAAAAAATTATTTTAAACATCAATGTTCTTAAAATGCATGATATTTGGTGAAGAGTTTCTTCGAATCTGTGTAACCAAAAATACTCAGTTTTATATTTTTTTGAACATTCGTGTTTGAGTTATCACAATTTTTAAAATAAAAAAACCGCAATTTTTAGGAGCGCTTTGAAATATTCTAACACATGTACCTCAACAACTGTACCCCAGAAAGGTGAAACTGGTGCCATTAATTTCAGAATTAAAAGTGCTTTAATTTGACATATGACATGATAATGGAATTCAAATTTAACTCTTTCTCCACAATCCAAAAAACTGATTTTTATAAAAAATCCAAAATCGGAATCTTTAATTTTTTTTCAAGAGGTGAAATCGCTCTTCAAAAATTGTGGGAAAATTTAATTTTTCAAATATCTCGAAAACGGTAAGAGATAGGAAGAGATAGAATAAAAGTTTAAACTGATGATATTGCTCTTTTTTAAAGAGCTATCTATTGATATGCAATTTATTCAAATTACACTCACAGGAGTAGTTGGGGGTTAAAATTTGGGGGTTAATTTTGCGAAAGGCGGTTAAAAATTAAATATCTTAAAATTTTGTTTGCAGATTTCAAATATACGTAAAAAAATCTAATCGGCCTGTTTTTGTTCAATTTTCTAATATTAAGTCTAGAAGTAGTTAACTAGGAGGTGACTGTGTCATCATAATCGTAGGTATTCCTGGATTATTTTAATTACTTTAAACTATTTGAAAAAGAAGTTTTAGATAACTCAAATAGTAGTAGAAAAAAATTGAAATTGAATTTTTTTTCGAAGTCCGCCATTTTGTTAATTTTCGATGAAATTTCATAATTCTCGTTCCGACCAGAATGACATATCTATAGATTAAGACTAATTAAGAAATTTTGATTTCAGGTGTTCCCAAGAGTCAAAATCACGCGGGCCATCCAGGTGCTCTTTTTCGAGGCGCCAACTTCAAGTGATAATAATAATAATAAAACAAAATTTAATTTATTCAAAAAAAATTTTTTTGGTACCTTAAGATGTAAATAAAAACATATTAAAAATTCAAAACTTTTCATTTGTTCTTTCTCAAAAAAATACCCCTAAAAATAGGTATGAAAAACAGCGCGAGTTACCAGACTACTACCTTAAATATAATGATAAATATACTGAACATTTTAACTAAATCTAAATGTTTAATTGTAATAAACGGTGATTTTAATTTAAAATTTAACACTACTGATCGTTGAACTGTATTAACTGTAGACTTCGTTGACGTTCTGGAGTCCTACGGTTTTTATCCCACCATATTTAAGGACAAACATCAGATTTAATTCGTGCCTGGATAATAATATATAATGATCAACTTTAGGCAAGTCTGTCATTTAGCTGTTTTAATAAGTCTATGTGTAACCCGTCTCTCTAAAAAGCCGGTAAACATTTTTACTAAACCCATTACTAACAGGGGGTTATATAGCTTAAATAATTATATTCAAAGCAATAACTGGGACTTTGTAGAATGATTTAGATATTGATACTAAATTTAGCTATTTCCTTGATCATATTACCCACGGAATAAACACCTCTTTCCCTACCAAAAGAATCAATGTTAATAGATACACTGTTCAAGTAAGCTGGTTTAAAGATGAATTAAAAGCGGTGCGAGATATGTGTATACCCCAGTTAATATATGACTTAGCTAAATCCTTCAATTCACTTAAATTAGCCCAATTAACGAAAAAATATCGTGCCAAGTATCGAAACGCATTAAACACAGGTAAGCTAAGCGCACATAACGCGTACATTGCTAACTCTAATAATACTACCAAATCTACCTGGCAACTTGTAAATAGTTTCAGAGGTGGTTTCAAATTGCACCAACTAGATGATTCCGTGTGTGTTTAATATTTTTCAGCAATATAGCAGAGAATATTCTCAATGAGTCGTCAAGGCATGGTTTGCAGTCTAATGTTAATCTCAATAGTCACACCTTTATAAATGCCAAGCGCAGGGTATCCCAGACTTTGATTTCAATGAAGTTTCGTTTATTGAAATTAGAGATATAATTTTTGCATTAAAAAATTCTTCTAGTAAAAATATGTACGGGCTTAATAGTAAAATTGTGAAAAGTATTGGCAACGTTATATATATATATATATATATATATATATATATATATATATATATATATATATATATATATATATATATTGTTAGATAATTCAAAGTAAATAAAAGAAATTTATTTAAAATAAAATTTTAAATATTTGAATTAAGAAAGTTTCTTATTGCATTGAAAAAAAATAAAAGGAAAATTTTAAATAATAGAAATTTTCAGTCTGAAATTAAAATTTATTTTTGCCTTAGCTAGTTCAGTCTTACATGTGAATTTTTGTTTTAATTGTTTAATTGTACAATTTTTGGTACAATTTCAGGGTCGTGAGAGTTATTTCAGATTGTTCCCAATATGAAGTTTTATACAAAAAAATTAGGTAATTGAGTGATAAAATTATATGATACAAGTAAATAATTAACAACAATTTCTTGTTGCAATAAGAATTGTCAATATAAATTATTAAAATTTAGGAAATTTGTAAAATAGCAACAAATTAGTTTAGAAATAAATTACATAATATTAAAAGTTTAGTTAGTCAGTCAGTAAATATTTTAGCAAGATAAAATAAGAATGTAGAAAATTAGCATAACGCAAGAAAATATAGAGAAATTAAGAAATACAATAATTTTAATAAACTACAAAAGAGGCAAAATATAGAAAATTTACGAGATACAAATATCTACTAACCAATACAAGCATGCTATAAAATTAAAATTATGATTAGGTTAGGCCTTAAATTACAATTAGTATGAAAACTTTAGAACATTATAAAGAATTAACAAAATTTTGATTGACAGAAAAGTTAATAGAAATTCAACTGTTTTACGTTAAATGAAAACTAACACATTACAAGGAATTAATAAAAAATTGAATGGCAGAAAAGTTAACTGTTTTACACTTTATTAGGCTCACTAAGCAATGTTAATTTGTTAATTAAAGAAAGCACCAGACACCGCGTTGCAAAAAAGGTATAAGAGCATGCCAAAAAGATCACTTAACTAAAGGTTTCCACTCCAAAGATGGTGTTAATTGGGCTTTAATATGCTGAAATGATGGTGGTTGTCCAGGGTTGAAGCGAACTCATGGCAGGTAGATGTAATTTACATGAGAAACGTAAACTCCCAATTGAACCACAGCGAGTTGACTACATCCAGAATTTGTTCATTAAAAGTAACGCATGATTTCAGGTTAACAAATTTCCACAATTGTCATATACGCCACTCAATGTTTCCACATTACAAAGTTTATACCAAATTGTCACATACTTTTGTTACAAAAACTCCTGTATAGGGTTGCTCGATATACATCGATGCATCGAAAACATCGATATTTACCATTCGATGTATCGAATCAGTCCGATACATCGGTAACAGTCGATGTTTTACGATATATCGATGTATTTTATTCAATGCATCGAATATACACCTCATACAATTATACGTAAACTTGTACAAAATTGCGTATAAATATTTAACTTTAGTGGCCAGTGTGACCAGCTCCGTACCATGCGAAAGACTTTTTTCTAAAGCTTCGCATCAGAATACAAGTACAACAATACGACAACGCACCAGAATACAAGTAAAGTGAGTAAATGAAATTCTATTTCTATGCAAAGTTTAGAAAGAAAGTATTGGAATTTGTAATTTTCTCACGTGAACTTCCCATTAAAATAATCAAATAGAAGTAAGGGAAATAAGAGTATTAAAATTTTAGATTGTGTCTCATTTTTCTGATTTCATATTTTCCTATCCTATTCTGTCCTGTATTTTGAGCTATCAGAATCTACATATAATCGTTCTTAAATTATTTGATGTTTTCTATCGATGCATCGAAAACATCGATGTTTCAATTCGATATATCGAAAAACATCGATGCAACCTTTCCGATTGATGCATCGCAAAAAACATCGATGTATATTTTAAATCAACATCCCTACTCCTGTAGTCCGGTCGGGATTACGAAAAAAAACCAAATTAAATGAGAATTAACATAACTGATCAACTGATATATATATATATATATATATATATATATATATATATATATATATATATATATATATAGCCGGAGTTTAGCGCAAAAATTACATTACCGCAGTAATACCAACTCGAAAAAAATGTAATATATTTGACACATTATACAGTACAGTCCGCGCCAGCAGCGAAAGTACACTTGGCGGCAACAAAACATATATAATAAAATTAACTTTGAAAATTATCAATTTCTTTATTATAAATTTTGAAACGTTGTACAAAACCTAACAATATGTGTATGTATATATGTAAAAAGGTCTTTACAGCACCTTTAAGTATAAGCAATCCCTACATGCTCAATAGTATCATGCAATCAGCTTGAGCAATTTATTAAAGTCTTCTTCAGATGATAATAAAATTGTTTTTGATTCAAAATGATGTAGTTATAAATTTTGAAAACGTTGTACAAAACCTAACAATATACATAATATATATATATATATATATATATATATATATATATATATATATATATATATATATATATATATACAGGGTGTAAAATATATAACTCTCCGAAAAAATAGGGGAGAAAGGTCTCAATTTACTAATTAAGTTTTGCAAGTTAAATTGTACCGATCAAGTTTCATTTCAGAAATTTTCGATTGTCAAAAACGTGTTAAAAAATGGCCCCTAGAAAAAAAAACTTAATCAGGCTCTGATTACTTATCATTTTTTTCCTTTGCTTTTTGGAACGTAAATTTTTTTGTCAACAAAATATTTTTACCTGCTTGTTTACGGAATCTTTTTAAAATAGCTATACAGCAGTGTCCATAAAAATTTGAACATGATTTTTAATGAAACAATCTACGTCATATTTCAAAAAGATGGATTTCGTCAAATCTCATTAAATTATTTGGAAATTTAACAAACACCTGCAATCGATTTTAGTAATCACTGACTGTCAACTTTAATCCAATTCTTTGACACATTTAACACATTCAGGGCTGCCTCTAACATTGGCGTAGTTCAGAACAAAATTAAAACTAAACACCCCTCAGAATAAAGATGGTTTAATGGTTAAGGGCGCTTTTCTAATCATGGGACTGGTGACATGAAAATATTTTTTTCACTATAAAATTTAGTTTTTTACGAATTATGACACAACAATTAAATTTAAAACATTTCTAAAATATACAATCGGTTTATTATTCATGCACATACAAATACTTTTAATTTTAATACTTTGATTTAAAGAAAATCCAGTACTTCTATTGTTGAAAATATGGTTATTTTCGAAGTGAAAAATGTACTGTTTTATTATTGATAAAATGATAATATCAGTCGTACCCATAGAGCATCTAGAGAGAAAATACATATTTCCATACTACGGGAACCTGTGTAACCACTTGAGATAGAAAATATGTTGTATACGTGCACGGTGTTTACTTTGTATTTGTGCGGTAAACTTTGTTTGTGTGAGTGGTGATAGCCGTCACGTGACCTTTGGTTCACATACATGTATGTGATGTGTGTGATACCACAACGCTACTTGTGCCGGTTCAACAATCAAATTTATTGTTGTTTGACTGACTTACACTGAGCAACGGGTACTGTGCAACTGACACCTAAGCAGCCTAAGATGCACATCATAGAACACTAGAAGCCAACTAACATAAAAAAAGTGAAATTCGCTTGGAGTCATTTGTAAGCCAGTCACAGCTTAAGGCATTAGTCCGTCAGTAGTCGTCGTCGAGTCAACACACCATTATATTAACAATATATCCATTGTTAGTTGAACACGTTGAACAGCTCTCTCTGGTAATACGTGTGTTGTGTTTGTATGCGTGTATACACATACTACTACAAAAAACCAAACTAATACACTGCAAACAGTGTGTATGTACACAAACAGAGTACGTCACAAACTCATTACAAGTGGAACAGAGGCAAAGCCAATCTAGTTTGTCCCCTTGATGCATATACTTCCACATAAGTGATTGCAGAAAAGAGACAGTTATATTCGTTCTATTTGTTCTGTGGTCGTACCCATGTGACAAATATGTATAAATAGGTTACTAGTGTTTTTAATAAATAATAAAATAAATTTTCAGAACAGTATATGTATAAATATCCAAATGACAGGTACCTAATAAATAACTTGAAAATATCTTTTTTAAAAAATAACTAATGGTCCAAGAGCCCACCGTATGCAAAACCTATGATAAGATACCTATGTATTTTTTGTAGGTAGTACTAGAGTCCCTATAATAAATAGAGTCGTGACATGTGTGCTGAACGCTGATTGGTTCCGGCATTTTGTATCCAATGTTTTCGTAAAATACATTGGAAATAAATTAAATGTTAACAAAAACCATTTAGTTTAACTTAGAAAGAATAATTAAATTAAAAATTTTTAATTGTTCATTAATTCATAACTTATTAACAATAATTATGTACTCAAAAATATTTACTCAAACATGTGATAATTAATTTTGAAGCTTCCCGCTCTGTTTTGGATACAAAATGGATGACATGTCACGACTCTATTTATTATAGGGACTCTAAGTAGTACTACCCCAGACCTAAATTTTGCCTGCATGATAAAAATATGACGTCACTTCCGGTTATGGTTTTGTTACGTCATCAAATACATTGATGATATTTACACAAAAATGAAAGCTGCCAGATCTTAAAAATTCGTAAAAATATGGCTGTCTTCATTGAAAGGTTTTTTTTTTCAGTGAAAGCAGCCTCATTGTTGCGAATTACTAAGGCCTGGCAGCACTCAATCTTTTTATTTTGGACTTCGAAACCTTCGTTTTGGTGTAAATATTATCAATGTATTTGATGACATGACAAACCCATAACCGGAACTGACATCATATTTTTATCATGCGGGCAAAATTTTGTAATTCTAAAGAAAGCTACGAAATACATACGTTTTGCATACGGTGGGCTCTCCGGCTATAAGTTTTGTGTACATATTATGTGCAAATAGAATATAATATCAATATGTATATGGACATACACACAGTAACACTCACACACATACATATGTATTACATATTTCAGTCTTTTTTTTTAGGGTTCCGAAGAACTCTAGAAGCTGTAATTTTTTAATGTGACTGGGTTGTAACATTTTCAGAAATTCTACGCCTTTGGAACACGAAATTTTGCAAATATAATACATGCTACAGATAGATATCTCAACTAACCGTCAATTTTACGTTAAAGTATATTCTGATATTTGTTAACATTTCCAAAAATTCAAATCAAAATTATTAAGAGAAATGTTGAAAAATAATTCTACGTATACTGTTTGCAGATTATCATTAGAAAAATCTTTTAAAGTTAAAGTTCTTTTAATCTTTACATCTCGTTTCAGAAATATTGTGTTTCAAAGTCTATGTGATTTGTAAGGAATCAAATTACCACTTAATTGACCCTTAAATAACACAAACAGAAATAACATTGTGATTGTCGAATATATTTATTTATTTTCATAGTAAACTGTACAAAATAATATAATGCCACCTATTTTATTCGGAAACTACAAAAATGCAAATACATAATTCAGAAGCCTTGCTTAATGTGTGTATAAAACGCACTTGGACAACTCTTTTAATAAGTGTTGTATATGAATATGGAGATTGTATGTGTGTGCTATCAATGCTATAGTTGTTTATTTATTTAAAAAATTTTTGTCTAAGCGTGTGACGATGATATGGATGTCTGTGTGTTTGTAAGTATGCGATGTCTGTTTGTCTACTGAAACTTGAATTCGCTTAGGTCGGGTTGCAGGTAAATTGGTATTTCAAAGTGTTGCTGAAATAAAAGAATAAATTTGGTAAAAAATTTATAGCGGTGACTTTCATGTGGACATTTAAAATTTTACGATAATGATAACTGATGCAGATACTTTCGCATTTTCCGTTAAAGTTTTCCTCTAAAGTTACTCAATTATGAATAAAAAATTTTCTTTTAGATAATTGAAATAAATTTTTGTTTGTAATATAATTGGCCTTTCGTCACATCTGTTTTTCTTTACAAACTTTTAACTATACCCCTTTTCAAATACAATTGATTATGAGTTGTCGTTAAAAAATTAAATAATTCTTATATTCGAAACAAATCAATCTTCTATTCTTTTCTAAAAACAAACTGCAAATTTAAAATTTACGCATTTGAAACAATGAAAGAGATAAAGCTAAGAAAACGGGAATTACTCAAACTCGTAAGTGATGACTAATGTTTAAATTTAAGTGAAATAGATTATATTTAAAATCGTTTAAAAATTAATTTTTGATCTTAGTGAGAAAATTGAGAGAAGAAAAAATAAGTCGTTATCAAACATTGTTATTAATTTCTGTTTTTCTCTTATGTACTTTAGCTGCAAAACTATCGAATATGGAACACATTGTACAGATTTGACATATTATGTACATACCAATACATAAAACGGGTACATATTTAGTTTTTATAGATATGTAGTGAAGAAGTTGTGTACCAATGTATCAACAATTAGAAATTCATGTTTTATGATAGTTAAAAGAAAATGTTTTTAATTTTTGAAAAATTACAACTCATGGAAATTTTTCTTGTGTATTTTTTTCATTGTTCTGTTCTGTTCTCTTTTTATTTGTTTGGTAATTTATTTATAAGTGTAGTTTTTAATGTAATTTGTTACTAAATTAATAATGTGCAATGCAAATATTGATATCAGAGTTATGGTTTTTGCAGTATTCATAATGCACTGTGATATAAAAAACTAAAAAATTTTAAAAACTAAAAAAATAATTCATAAACTTATTTTAATCAAAATTTATGAAAAACTGTTCACTTTTCTGTGTACAATATAGTACTTGTAGTACTAGTTCGACAGTGAACACATGTTTACAAGTAAAATAAAAAAAATTTTTTTGTTTATTTTTAAAAAAAATTTTATTATACAGGGTGCGAATAATTTTAGTTTGGTCAGAGGCGTATTCAGGGAAATTTATATTAAACGA
Source organism: Brachynemurus nebulosus (assembly GCA_035578155.1). Taxonomy (NCBI): domain Eukaryota; kingdom Metazoa; phylum Arthropoda; class Insecta; order Neuroptera; family Myrmeleontidae; genus Brachynemurus; species Brachynemurus nebulosus. The sequence goes on along the minus strand of JAPWDM010000001.1, from coordinate 116,586,488 downwards.
TGAGTTGGCTGGGATGCGATTTTTTCAGATAGCGAATTCCGAAAAAAAATTTATGTCTTCGGCAATTATACACCGAGATAAACCATCTGTTAAAAGGAAGAGAGTTATTTACTTTACACCCTGTATATATATATATATATATATATATATATATATATATATATATATATATATATATATATATATATATCCATCTAACTAAACTTATTAATCAATGTATCAATCATAACTACTTTCCGTCGACTCTAAAAATTTCTAATACAGTGTGTGATACCAATACACAAAAATGGCTCAATGAACCTATTAATTAACTATGGACCTATTTCCTTAATACAGATTTTCGGTAAAATATTTGAAAAGGCTCTAAAGGTTCGCATTTGTGACTATCTAGAATACAACGAAATTTGACACCCTACTCAGTACGGCTTTAGACACGCTGCTAATCGACGACGTTGACTATTAGTGACCTAATTTCTAATATATTAATGAATGTTTCGGAGAGCAACTTTGTCGGCTTGAACTACTGTGCAGTGTTGTGCAATTACGCGTAAATGGTCAAATTTACATTTACACAATGCGTAGACAATGTTGACAATGTAAACAATGTCGACTATGAGTAAAGAATGTCGACAATATGGCGGATGACAGTAAGTTGACAGGTAATTTAGTAAAGTGAATAAATTCGGTAGTCCTCAAATTTGGATAATTTGTAAATGAAATATGTCCAAATGATAATTTAAAAATGCCTGGGGACCAAAAGATGAAAAACTTGATAAGCTGGAACTTTTCTTATCTAGATTGAATTGGAAATATTGTACGTTGTAGTTCGTAACTATTGCGACAAAAAAATAGCGAATACAGCATCAACATCCTTAGAGGTGCACAGATATATGCATAGAGAAAAATGTTAATTAACCCTAGAACGACAAACCGGGATAGATGTCTACCGCAGGTAAATTTAACCACTCTTTTAAATTAGTCAGTGACGTTATCGACTGGACACCTATAACATAATTTAGTTCAAGGTTCTAACAGTAGGGTGAGATAGGGAAATCCTTCAGTTTCTTGTCTACTGTGACGGAGTGAAGCTAGTGTGGGGTTGATATCTACCCCGGTTTGTAGTTTACGTCAGTGTTTTGTTTAGGTAAGTTATTTTTATTTTTCTTGCTAAAATAATTTTGATTCACTTATAATAACCTAATTTTGCAATAAAACACTAGATATATAATTTTTGGTGATGATTTTCATATTTTAGCCTTTTTAAACAAACAATATGGAAAATTTTTTTTGTCTCAAAATGCCGGACTTTTTACTGCCAGTAATAAGTACAATAGATAAGGTTATAAAAAAAGAAAAAGAAAAAAATCAAAGATCCCAAGATCAAAAAAGTGAAGCCTAAGAATTTACAAAATATAAATTATGCTAAACTATGTTGATAAAATTGAACATTATTTATAATTATAGCGTATTTCAGAAAATCTGTCACAGATGGCGGCACCTGTACCAGTGAATATATACATATCACAGCATTTTGAGCATATTCCAGGACGAGTTAACTCGTCTTAATTAATTAAATAGTTAAGTACCGATACACTGGGAATAGTAATGAAATTGATACGTGTTGCTTTTTTTTGGCAGATGATAACGACCTGTGAGAATCATAGAATATTATATTGCAGCGATTGTAGCACCTTTGAATAAGTTAAATTCTTTTTTTACATTTTGCGTGACAGAACCTGAAATATATTCTTAAAAACCAATATTTCATGCATTTTATTTGATTTTTCCACATATAAAAATCCCAATTTTTTTTAATTTTCAAAATCCCAAATAAGTAGACTTTTTTGGCAAAACATCATGATGTCATTTTTTTCTTCAAGTCTTTTGTGTCCTCTTTAAAATGCCGTCTCAAATTTGAAAATCGGTTCATTAGAAAAATAGTTGTTTATTAAATGACAGTTTGACCGTTTTTGAACACTTTTAGCTATTTAAATCGATTTTATACCGACTAAACTTTAATCAAATTTAATTTTCTCTTCACCATTCTCTTTAGCATAAAAAAGCGAACAAATTCATGTACCTATAAGTGAAATTACTGCTGTCAGAACGATTTTACGATCAAAAATCCCGCGGGGTAAATATATACCCCGGTTTGTACTTTAGGAGTAGAAAAAATAGGTTTGTTGTTTTAGGGTATTAATTATTCTTGTCTCTTTTAATTAATTTTCTAAATTTTTGAAACTGTGTTTGAAATTGAATTATATATGAAAATTTGTATAAACAGTTGTATAAAAACAACTTTAGTACTAAAAAAGAAAAAAAATTATAAAACCTCTACTAACTAGTGATGTCGGATGATTAATCGATTAATTGGTTTAGCCGACTAATTTTGTTTACATTTAATCATTTTTTAGTCGACTATTTTACCTTCGACTAAATGACTAAAATGATTAATTTTTTTTCAAATGACGAAAAACGACTAACAACTTATTAATTTTTCTTTATTATTTATTGGACTTCAAAAAATGAAAACTTAAAAATGATCCATTTGCATGATTTTTCACTTTTATGTGATTACACATTATGACATGTCAAATTTTCCCTTTTCTTAAAAAATATGTTAAAAGTCAATAATTAAATTTTAAAAAAAAAATATAGTTTTTGAAAGAATTACATAGGTTATTGCAATTTATAAATTCGACAAAAAATTTAGTCGATTAGTCAACTATTATATGCTCGATATTTTCGACTAATGACTAATTTTGTCTGAAAAACAATTTTAGTTGATTAATCGACTAACTTCTCCTCGACTCAACATCACTACTACTAACATGTATCTAAAATTTGGTAAATTTTCAAAATTTTATTTTATGCATTATACAGATTGGCAGCAAGCAAACCGCTTGCTGGAATATTTAAAAATTGACAAATTTTTCTGTGTAATGTTTAACAAATTTTAGTGATAATAAATTATGGTTAATAGTGGGTTTATTATTTTAGTTATGAAATTTCGCCTAATATTGTTTTAGATACGACGGTTCCAAAAGGTTTCTATTACCATAGGAACTAGTTTCTTAATACTATGTTATTACCCAGCATTTAAAATCGTCAATACATTCAGTTCTGACATCAGAAATTTCATATAACCTTTTACATTTATCATTTAATTTGTTAATTGCAAATCTAACAATAAGTTTGAAATTTTCACCAACGTTTAATTGTTCAAAATAAATTTCTAGATCTGTTATAAATAAAATGGGATGATAAGTTCTCAAATTGTTTTCAAAAATGTTTACCTCAAAGTTGCAATCATTAACTTAAGTCGGCACAAAATAATTACACTGACCACTACATTGCTCACTTTTCACTATTTACCAGAGTAGTAAGGATTGGCCGGAGCTGAGCCCTCCATCCCTCCATCCGACTTTTTGAGCGACCTCGGATCGCGGAAAACTACCGAGGCGGTTCTAGAAGCCTCCGGCGGTGGGTGGAGCAAAATTTGGTCTCCAGCCTAACGATATCTAGTGAAATTTTTTCTAACCTAACAGAACCCAATGGAACTTGATCTCACCTAACAGAACCTAAGCGAACTTAGATTAACCTAACAAAATTTTTTCTAACCTAAGAACTGAAAAATTACCTAACAGATGGCGCAACTACCTTCGAGCTTTGTAAATTCACTGCTAGATGGCTCTCGTAGTTTGGATAATAGCGATCTCTGTGTGTAAGTTTGAAAATTCCCCTAATAGATGGCGCAGTCACCTTTGATAGCGTTGCTAGTGACGAGGTCCGAATTTGTATTCAAAACCAAGATTTTATTTATTACCATATAAAAGTTATCTATACATAGAAGGACAATTTCTGAAGAGTGAAACTGTATCGACTACAACGGAATTAAGTAACAATTCAATGGCGTACTTGTTTGAAGAAATGCGATATGAACTAAATGATGTGGGAACTGACCAATGTAAATACGTAGGCCTAACAACTACGTTGAATTATCTGTCGTTAAATCAAAATCAAAGTCAACAACTCTACAACGCTGGTTGGTGTCCGGATGAAAATATCAAAGTGTCTGACAAAGGTTACTTTAATTTCTGTCTACCGCTGGATCGGGCGTTTGACTTCGCTAACCATTATAAGAAGGTTATTGTCAACGCAAAACATCAACTAATTCTAATTCGCGCACGAACGGATTATGATGCAGTTGTATAGCGACTGATGACGTCATATTTCGTATACAAAAAATTCAATGGGTGGTTCCACATATATGTCACAGTAGCTGATGAGGTGAAACTAAAGTTGATGAAATATGTTGAAAATAGTCAAGATATATCCGATATCCATGACTTTTCGTATGTGGGATATGCACATTCATCCCACGATTACAACAACGAAACACAACATTTGGACGGTGAAAACAATATCACAAGTTGAGAAACCACGTTATATAATATTTACATTACAAACAGATCGACGAAATAAAAAAGAAAAAATCCAGCTATTAAAAAAGAAAAAAATCCAGCTAATCTAATTCGATCATTGTGAACTGTTTGATATCAGAGTGTATTTCAATTCGGAAAAATATCCATATATGGATCTGAATTTGGATTTCACTAATGATAGGTATACCTTGGCATATTATATGTATTCAAAATTTCAAGAAGCCTACTACAACTCTAACAAGACTGAACCACTGTTCAATCGGAAATAATATAAAGTTATTATTCCTATCATTTTCATTGACTCAGAGCGAGATTTTAAAAATTGGAGCTGTTGACATAAGAATCGAATTTAAAACTTCGAAAGAAGTACTGCCTAATACATCAGCGTTCTGTCTCTTGCTACGTGATCGTGTAATTAAGTACAATCCATTGACAAACATCGTTAGATAAATTTTATAAAATATAGTACTTTTCTACAAACCAGCTGATTTGTACGCTAAACTTTGCATACGTATCAATAGTGAATATGACTGACGCGGCAATTGTTGATTTCCAAGGCTTTCCAAATACAACAAATTGAAGTTCTTATATAAAAGAATTCGCTGTATTGAAATTTGATTCTTGGAAGCAAAATTACAAGGATTAACAATGCGTTACAACATTATATTTTTAATTCACCAATGCCGATTTGTGATCTAAGTGCAAAAGACCAAAGGACCGCACGATGGCTTCCAACTAAACATCATGGTTTTTCATGGATGGACGGTCATATTGATTATGAGCGAATGCAGCATATTTTAATGGATGCGCTGCGATCAGTTGGTGTCATTTATGTCAAGGGTTTGCAGAAGATCCGACATCTTAAACAATTTTTTTCAATGGCAACCATTATGAATTTGGAAGGTGTACTCATTTGACCTAAACTGGCGTTTATAGTGACAAAATACAATGGTCCCTGGTGTTATAATCATACTAATGGATGTTGTGCTTTAGAAAATGTTGTATCTTTATATAAATGTTATAATAATAATAATAACGTGTAATTTTATACATTTATTTTATTGTTGTAAATATCTATTTTTATAAATAAATATCTATTTTAAAAGAAGGTTTGGGTTTTATTTTCTGGGGGAAATAAAGGGTAAACGAAAATAAAAGAAATATATTTTTTTTAGATTTAATTTTATTATTAGCAATTTTTAATACAAGAGATTTTAATTGCTACTTTAACTATTACAATATAAAGAAGAATTATAATATTCGAATAAATTTATTGGTTTAAATTCTATGGAATACGTCTTGCCATTTTCACCGTTGTTGACGACACCTAGTTGGGGCGAATATTTTAACAGGTTAAGTCTCTCCTCATTAATGTGTCGAATCAGGACGGGAGCGTCAGAAATCCATCCTCTAAATCCAATACGGTTTTCATCTTTGATGGCTCAAATTTCGATTCTAGTTGATTAGCGCCGAAAATGTTGTAGATCTTATTTACTTCCAGATCACTCATTTTCATCCATGGTTTTATCTTGCCAATTTCATTTAATTCACTTATAAGCTGGTCGATAACATTCTGAAATTGGTCACAAACCCGTTGGACAGCAACGATATTGTTTATGGTCTTTTCTTCAAATTTCGTTATTCCGATAAATGCTTCTGCAAACATCAGAAATTACGATAATTAAGCAATTTAAAAATTAACTGGAAACATTGAAATTTTTCGAACCAATGATAAAAAATGGTTATAATTAAAAACCGATAACACAATTAAAAAGAAAAATTGATAATATCTTTATACTTACAAAAGTTGAATTTCTTGCTAGCTGCTTTGATCTTGACAACATGAACGATTGAATAAAACCGTACTTTTCCTAGTCTAATGCGGCTCTTTATATACCCAAAAAATATATGACTTTGAATTACGGCAATCAGAAAAGACGCTGAACTCAGCAGTACAAACTACTAAATTCTTTGTAAACCAGCATACTTAGTTTTGAAATTTTCGTTTGTTGGACTTTGGATTAGTACACCCTACAGAAATTCATTTTTTGAAATTTGTCGATATTTCATTTTCACTGGACCTAAGTCAATCAAGATTCTTAATCAATATGTAGGGTGCAAACATACACAATTTTGTTTACGACACTCGGAAAAGAGAATGAACTTTACACGTACAGACTTGTCCTTTAAAAATGAGGGCATTTTTTGAAATTTGTCGGTATTTCGTTTTTGTTAAACTTTCGACAGTCGTTGAACTCAGTAAGCAATTATTTTTAGGTTCTTTGTAAACGAACGTATCTGTTCTTGAAATTTGTCGATTTTTTTTTTTTTTGTCGAACTCAGGCAGTCGCCGAACGCGATGAATAAACATTTGTAAGTTCTTTCGAAGCAAGCACATTTATTTCTGATATTTCTTAACTTTACGTTTTTGGTCGACCTTGATCAGTTATGCGTATACCAAGAGGTATACGTATAATATGCTTCGTTTAAGTCTATATCGAAACAACACCAATATCGAAACAACTGTTACAAATTTGCTTATTCACGAACACATGGTTGCTCAATAAATACTGTATAATTATGTACTGTGTAATTATGTACTGTAGATAATGCTACTATAGAGTAGTGGTTATAACACCCGTTCCGTATACAAACAGAAGCAAGTCCGCCTGCCGACTTAAAGAAGAAGAAAAAAATTACGTCACAACATGGCCGACATTCGACATTAGAACATCGGGTCTTACCATCGCGGACATCTCGAAGAAAATGACGTCAATTAAAAATCAGTGAAGAAGAAGAGAAAATCGTCAACGACATTGACAAAAAAAAAAAAAAAAACGGTCAACGACAGTGAAAAAAAAATTGTCGACGTAGATCAATGGCATCGGAAAACACGTCTGTCGGCCTCACCGACCGATATTGCCAATTACCACCCACGCAACTTCACACGACCACACCCAAAAAAAAGTTATCACGCTAGGGTGCCCCATTACCTACTTATGTCGACACAGTTACTCCCTACGTAACTACCCCTAAACTTAATATTAAAAAACTGAGCAAAAACAGGTCGATTAGACTTTTTACGTAGATTCGAAATTTGCAAAAAAATTTTAATATTTTTTTAAATTTCACCCTCTTTTTGTAAAATTAACTTTCAAATTTTAACCCCAAGCCACCCATGTTGATATAATTTGAACAAATTAGATATCGGTAGATAGCACTTTAAAAAAGAGTAACATCATCAATTTAAAATTTAGCTCTGTCTCCTACCATTTTCTAAATATTTCCAAAATTAAATTTTTACCCTAGTTTTTGAAGAGCGATTTTACCCCTTCAGACCAGTTTTCCGCAGATAAAAAAATACGGCTCCCTTAGATTTTAACAAAGAATAACGGTATTATCAAAATCTGCAAAGGACACCTTGGAATGTTTCCTTGTTAGCAGCATATTATATTCTCATTTTAAAAATTAATATAATCACATACCTACTGTTGGAGATTCAGAAACTTTCAAAATGGGGCTTGAATACACTTGAATAAACATCTATATTTTATGGTCTGTAATTAAAAAGTTCTAATTGAGGGGTATAAAAGCAAAGTCTGCAATCTCCACCTGCACCATATTTCGAGTAATCATCTTTTTTAAATTTTGATCCTTTTCAATTCATAACCAATAAACTGTTGTTATCAGTTGGTGACAAAACATTTATTAAACCTGTTATTTTAAGCCTGACTAGTATTAGTAAAGTAATTTAAGAGTAAAATCAAATTTATTGATGGAGGTTGCTGGCTTTGCTTTGAACATAAGGAGATTGTAGTGTTTGCTTTGAAAATACAAGGAGATTGTATTTTCAATGCATGTCTTTTGCATTGTTTGGTAAATGAAAGAACAATTAAACATTATTTTATAAAAGTTGATAGTAAATATTTTTCAAACAAAAAAAAAATGTAAACAAAAATATTTTTTACTGAATCAAAGTAAATACAAATTTATATCAAATAATCATACGTTTATATGATTAAATCAGCAGTCTCAACCAAAATTTCACATAAAGATTTTCCTCTGGTGGATTGTCTTCCACGGTAGTATCATTATTGAGTACATTGTGCCTATAGAACACTCTTTTGTAATATGCAAGCTCTGGTTTAACAGAGCATTCTTCCCCAAAAAATTTCTTGAGTAAGTTGTCCACGTCAGTTAGTTTTGCCGCACTGACTAGTACTTCATTAATTTTATTTTTTCCAGCTCTACGTTTTTTATACTTTTGCCACTTTTGAGAACAGTTTGTAAACTCCGTAATCATTTTTATAGAAACGTTCCCCTTTAATTAATACAGAAGTTTTGGTAACATTTCATTTTAAATAGAATCGTTTCGTCGGTTGAAACTGAAAATGCCAGTTACCCCATTTTTTCATAATAGCATCTGATACTTTTTTCCAGTCGAAAGCATTCGGATCCAAGTTTTACTACAGTGGCATGATTTTTTATAATTTTTACGTAATCAGCAGGGGAAACTATTGTTTCGTGACGTTCTAATTCTTTTTTCAATGTCTCCGAAAACTCTATCAGGAGGAATAAAACAATGTCCGAACACAGAAAAAATCAAATCTATGTTTTTGACATGAAGGTGTGAATAACTCCAAAGACAAAAGTACTTTATAGAGTGTCTGTTGTCTTTTATTTGAAAAGGCAACAAACACCTTAAATAAAACAGTAAAAATGGAGATTGCTAAGTTTGCTTTAAGCAGTTGAGTGGAGAATGTTAAATGAATTTTTCTATTGGAGTTTGAAGTATTTGTCATGAATTTAATATTTGCATATGTATATCAGTCTATGTTCTTGCCTATGATACCATTAACTCATTTTCGTTAAAAAGTGGAGATTGTAGACTTTGCTTTTATACGCCTCAATTATCGGTTTTTCCACGTATACAAATATTCGTTGGTGATAAAATTCACGTCATAGAAATACGGAGTGCTTAAGTTCTAAACTGTATTTAATTCACTTAATTAAATTCAGAATATTTAAAATATGTCAAAAAAACATAAAACTTTCATGTTTTATTGTTGACTGCAGTAATTTTTAAAAATCGATATTCCTTGATTTCATATATTTTTTTTTGTAATAAGTAGGTGCCTGTAGAATGTTATTTAAAATCAATGCTTTTTTGACAAATAAATACAGTGACATTGTGATAATACTGAAATTAGTTCTAATTTATGTTTAAGGGGATATTTACGAATGAAAAAAAAACATCAAAAATAGGCGATTTTACTTTTCTATTTTCTCGGCGTAGAATTAACGTATGAACTTCAAATTTTCAGTGAGTAAAGACAAAGGTAATAAAAAATGTTATTAGGAATTAGAATTTCAAATTTCCATTTTTAAGTGGGTGAAAAACGAGTTTGAAAAGCATCAAATATAGCCTTAGTTTCAGTGCAATTTACCAACGATTGGAAAGTTTAAAAAAAAATCTGATTCCTAATAACATATTTTATATGTTTTAAGAATGTAATTTTGAAATAAAAATTACTCTCGAGCTACCCATTACCGCGTAAATAGAAAAGTAAACTTAACATTTGCGGACATTTTTCTGAGCTATTTATATTTAAAAATATGTTTTCTCTTTATTTTCGTTATACCAAATATAATTGAAATCGGAACAGATATATTTAAACTTTCTTTAAATGGGGTAGTGATCTTTTTATTTTCTGTCTAAACTTCAAACATATGTGACAATAGTAAAAATATAATAAAGGACCTTGAAGGCCTTGTTAAGAAAAACGTTATAAAAATACATGCAATACGTTTTATGAATAAGTAGACAATGTTATATAATTGTAGGGACCCGTAAATTGTAATATTTTAATTTTAAAAATTTTTACCATAGCACAACAATTTCCCTGGATTTTTTGATTTTTCGGTACCTTGTCTATAAAAATTGAAATTTTTATGAAATTTGTGAAGAAAAGTATAATAGAAAGTCTCGGAAATTTAAAGGGTAAAATTAGTGACGGATTTACCGTTGGGTTACTCGGATTTACGAGTAGGCTCCAGCCTACTCAGCAGGCTGAGTAGGCTGGAGCCTAGGGCGGCAGATTTTAATGGCGGGAAATTTGGGCCAAAAAGGGCGGCAAAATGTAGAATTTGTTTTTTGTTTTTTTCTTTGCTCGTCACTTACGTTTTTTAAGAAAGGTGGCAGATTTTCGGGGCGGCAAAATGTAGAATTTCAAGTTTTTCTTTTTTTTTGCTCATCACTTACGGTTTTTAAGAAGGGCGGCCGATTTTAGGAGCGGCAAATTTGGCAAAAAGGGCGGCAAAAATTTTTTTTAGCTTTTCAGGGGCGGCATTTTTTACTGAGCCTAGAGCGGCACTTAGAGTAAATCCGCCACTGGGTAAAATTTTTTTCGCAAGTCACGTCATTTAGAACAATTTTAATTTTTTTTCTATTAAAAGATCCTAAGTTTCTTATTAGAAATGAAAAATTTTTGAAATTTTCTAGCAAGGTGGGAGTCGTAGGATACATCTAGTCGGCAGTCGATTTTTCTTAAATTGGCATCACAGTGGCTGGAGGTGACTTGAAATACAAACTTTTTGCCCTGGGGGGAACCAGGGGCAAAATTTCGAAAATTTTATTAAATATAATTTGTAGAAATTTTAATTTGAAACAATTTTGTTTCCGCAAACTTTCTTAGAAATGGTTTTCTTCACTGGCTTTTTTTGCTAAAAAAAATTAAATTCGACTTTTATTTGGTGCATATTCAAGCTACAGAATAATAAAAATTGCATACACAATATTAAACTTCTTTTTACTGGACAAGTGGGTTTTTTTTTCTGTTATATCTTTTGTCATTTCTATCTTTGACATTGATTATAACCGATTTATTTTCAGTCAAGTAAAGCTTCGCCCGACCTGCGGGCAAACGTATCATGCCTCATAATGACTGTAAAATTTCATTGCACTACAGTAGAATAGCTGTACGGGTTCTGGGCCACCGCAAAACGGAGTAACTTGAACACCTTTGACGATGTTTGAAAGCGTGTGACTTACGGTCCTATTGTACCCATTTTACGGTACTACACATTCCGAACTGATGAGTCATCAAACTGTATCGATGTGCAAACCTTGACCTTTGACCTGGCACGTACTGAGTACATGTATTTAAAATTTGTTGTTGACATTTGACCCCAACACTCGCTTATACTGTTAGCCTTGAAATTCCTAAGAGGTGAGTCAATACCAGCGACCAAATTAATTTATGTTAACCCATTATGCATCATCACAATTTACTTATAACAATTTCATTTTGTGTTAACCCATTACCAGCCAAACCTAACGCATGCGCAGACTGAACTTAAGTACACGACGCATGCGCAGACTGAATTTTAGGTTACAATTTGATAGATGGGGCACACTACCGCGTCTAAAATGTTGGGGAATACCCTAACTCGGGGGTGGCCCCAAATTTTTGACACCGTACTGTACTTAAATTTTTGGTACACTGCCATGTCAAAAGTGTGGACCCCCCCTGGCCAAAAAAGTATCCTATCACTTTTTGAAGCGTACTGTACGTGCAAACCTTGACCCCAACACGCGCTTGCCTTAATTGCGTCATCTTAAACGAACTATCACGTCAAAAAATGTGGGGAATACCCTAACCCAGGAGTAGCCCCAAACTTTTGACGCCGTACTGTACTTAAATTTTTGGTACACTACCGTGTCAAAAGTGCGGGCCCCCCTGAGCAAAAAGGTATCCGATCACTTTTTGAAGCGTACTGTACGTGCAAACCTTAACCCCAACATGCGCTTACCTTAATTGCATCATTTTAAACGAACTACCAAGTCAAAAATGTGGGGAATACCCTAACCCAAGGGGTGGCCGCTAAATTTTGTGGGGCACTGTACCAAGCGCTAGATTTTAAAACCAGACTCCGGGGTCCAGATTTCTGACCGCTACTGTACTGCCGGAAATCGAGTGTTAACTGTACCTTATGGGGATTTTTGGTATATTTAACCTTGGAAAATTCCAGGAATTTTTATCAGTTTTAAAATAAACAAACAACTAATAATTAAATGTTTATTTTAGCTGAATTATGATCATATGACTCATATATGGAGTTTTTTTTGGTATAAGAAAGATGACGTCATGGAATATTAATGAGTTAAAAAATTGTTTAGTAAAAAATATCACCCATTGTAGGCCTCAAGCAAGAAATTATTTTTATCAGTTTTAATACTTTAACATTTAACCTACAGTGACCAATTTTTTAGTTAACTAACAAAAATTCTTGAAATTTTAACAAGTTACAAAAAATATTACTTCTTATGGTGCACAACACTTTTGAATTTGACTGTAGCACAAAACTGTTTCTATATCAAACGAAAATTATCTGAAATAATTCAGTATGTACATATGTATAGACTCTATATATTAAAAATATTTTATGTATACACTCTGTATATTGAGAATAAGAAAGAAAATTTGTATATAATTTTAATTTTTATGAATGCTAGTAAACGAATTGTATAGCCATTTATGAATAAGTATTAAATCTAATTATAAAATAATTTATAAATATTGCAAAAAATTTGTTTAATCAGCAAAATCAATGTATATCATTTTAATACTGATACATATTTATATTAGGGTATAATAGTATTGTATTTAACATTTTTAAACAGAATAAAAGTTCAATTTTTGGTTTTAAATTACTATAAACACGTCGCTTAATATAAAAATGATAACAGCATTGAGTTTTACTAAATTTTTAAGTCTGTAAAATCAAAATTTTTATAGACTAGAACATTTTGAATTTGATACTTTATCAATCATTAACATATATATAATATCATGTATATATAACTGGTGTATATTTAGTATTTTTAATAAATATTTTAGTATACAGGGTGTATCATGAAATATGCTTTTCAATTAGAATAATAAATTTCATAAGATTTTTGTTAATACTCTTATTGGTTAACGAAAGAAACTTTTTGCTGTAAAAAAATAGGGGAATTCCGGGTAATAATTAAATAAAACGCACATATTTTTCTTTTTTTTAAAATTTTATTTATAGAATATGTATACAAAAAATTAAATTGCTTAAATGTATATATTACTAAAAATCTATTTATTTTTCATATAAAATTTTTTTAAAAGAATACAGTTTTCTAATGAGCAAATTTTATCTGAATGGATCATACAGCGTCTTGAATAATATTCATCTCGCAGATTGGAAATCTTCGATACATCAAATATTTCCTCCAAATTCAAAATCCACGACCGGTGTTCGGTGTCATCAAACAAATTTGAAATCCATTTCTTCTTTTCACCGCCCTTGAAACTTCTTTAATATAGGTTTCAATATGGAATGAAGTTTTTTGTACGGAATAAATCCATATGACCAAGGTATCCCATGCCAATTTTGGCAAAGCTAACGTGCAGCAACCCGTTCATATTTCTTCGGCAACTCGTTGAAATCAAACGGTGCATCGAATATAAGATGTAATATTTCATCCGAATTTTCCGCAACGATACCAACTTCTTTAAAATAAAAAAGCTCCTTGATAGCCTTGTATATCAAGAAACGCTATTTTTTATCGCCGCTGTAGAACTGAATTTACTCACACAATCCACAACTTTATATAAAATAATTAAAATTGGTGAGGATAGTTAATTTGTGGGATGTATCCGAAAATGGATACTAATAGCTATTACTAGTTGACCATCAAATTACAAACTGTTAATAATATTTAGCACATTACTGAGTACCATGTTCTTTTGACTTTAAGACCTAGTGATTTAAGGAATGCTAAATTTTCGGGTGAAATGTGTTGTCGCTTAAAAGTTTTACGTTTAATGATCTTAGGTTTCGAAAGTCCTTTGCTAGGTTGTCTAGTGGTGGACTGCTCTGAATTGTAAATTATCATGGTTCGAAATGCAATTGTTATACCACGAAATTGTTTTTTCAGCGAAAGAGATGTTAACTCTTTGACAACCACCGGTAAATTGACAATATTTTGTGTAAGTTTAACTATTTTATACCCTTTAACCATGATAATGTGTATGAGCCCTTTAACCATGATAAGCTGTATGAGCTCTTTAACTATGATAAGGTGTATGAGTCACTCCGGGGGCAAAATAAGTCACCCCGGGAGCAAAATGAGTCACTCCGGGAGCTAAATGAGTCACTCCGGGAGCTAAATGAGTCACTCCGGGAGCTAAATGAGTCACTCCGGGAGCAAAATGAGTCACTCCAGGAGCTAAATGAGTCACTCCGGGAGCAAAATGAGTCACCCCGGGAGCAAAATGAGTCACTCTGGTAGCTAAATGAGTCACCCCGGGAGCAAAATGAGTCACCTCGGGAGCAAAATGAGTCACTCCGGGAGCGAAATGAGTCACTCCGGGAGCAAAATGAGTCACTCCGGGGTAAAATGAGTAACTCCGGGAGCAAAATGAGTCACTCCGGGAGCAAAATGAGTCACTCCGGGAGCAAAATGAGTCACTCCGAGAGCAAAATGAGTCACTCCGGGAGCAAAATGAGTAACTCCGGGAGCACATTGAGTAACTCCGGGAGCAAAATGAGTCACTCCGGGAGCAAAATGAGTCACTCCGGGAGCAAAATGAGTAACTCCGGGAGCAAAATGAATCACTCCGGGAGCAAAATGAGTCACTCCGGGAGCAAAATGAGTCACTCCGGGAGCAAAATGAGACACTCCGGGAGCATGTGAGTCACTCGTTGGAGTCAAATGAGTCGCTCGGTGAAGCAAATGAGCTAAGTATATATATGAAATTGTCTGAACCGGAATCAATGGACTGGGATAAAATAGATGTTTCAATTGGTGTATTTTTCGAACGTGAACCAATGCTGCTGAACGAACTGACTTTGGAAACATTTCTTTAAATCTACAAGTGAATCAGTTTGAATGTGCTGAAAAGTTATGGTGCGAAAATCATACAACGCGCCTGGATTTGGTTACCAGCCGATTATCAAGCCATGTTTCAAGAATGTGAACCATGTTTTGAATATTATAATCGACCCTGGCAACAAGATCATATTGATGGACCACCTGGTTTGAAAATTCGCTGTGAAATGTGCAAGAATGGCGTGAAAATGGAGGAAAACTTTCAACCACCCGTTGGTGAACCATTGACATCTGCAACACGGATTTCACACGTTGAAGACATATTTCTGACTCATCCTTATTTGTATACAAAAGTCAGAAATTTCGATATGTTATTATACTTAACAAAACAACTATTGAAATATGATATTTGGGTGCAACATCTGTATGCATATATGATACCCGAATATGCACAACGAATTTGTCAAGTATGGGATCAGTTACCTGAAAACATGAAACAGTTACGTTCGGGTGTTATTGAATATATAAACAAATCATACAATTTTTAATATTTATTTATTGTAAAAAATATTTCATATACATTTGTTGTAAAAAATATTACATATACATTTATTGTGAAAATATTTTGTATTCATACTTATTTTTTAAAAATAAAGAACAATAATTATTTACATATATGTGTTATTTATTTGAAAAAAAAAAAAAAACCTTTTTATCTTACAGGGTTAAAAAATATAAAAATAAAATATACACTTCAATGAGGGATAACTGCTGCTTCTTATACGGTGGTGTTCTTCAAAATTCAGTAAATTCTTAGTGTGGATAATCAATTAATCATCATCATCATCATCATCATAATCGCTAGCATCTTCTTTATCAGTTTCATCCAGATAATCACCTAGTGGTTCAATAACATCAGCCTTTTGAAGTTCGCGAAGTATAGAGAATATTTCTCGACCAACAGTAGTTTCTTTTAAAGCATTTAACTCTTTGATTAAATCTTCTCGATCGTAAACGTTAAACAACAACATATTTTTATTTTCCTCTAAACTTCGAATAATATTGAGTATTTTTTCACCAGTCTCTGAAGTCTCGTATAAACGTTGTAATTCATCTATTAAAGTATTAGGATTATGCCAGTATTTTATTTTTTTCGATTGTATGTTAACATTTCTACACTCTCTCAAGTTGTCTTGCTTAAAATGCTTAGCTAAGGCCCCGTTTTCGACATTTTCATTTGAAGCTATATGACGTTTTAAGCTTATTGGTTTAACCTGATTGACAATTTTCGCTTCATTTTCCGAGTCAACGTTTCGAACCTCTTTTAACATTATAATATCTAAAGCAGTTCCTAAAAGTTTAGTTAGTTGTGAAGAGGAGGTTGTTTCATTGCAATTGTTATTAATTGCTGTTAAGTGATTTACTTGCTTACTTTCATTAGACCAACTATCTTTCTCGTTTTCAGATTGATGACGGTTTTCTCCTCTTTTCAAAGAGTTAAATTTGGTCTGAATGGCTTCAGTTGCAGCATCTATCCTTTTTTGGTCAAACGGATTCAAGATTGCTTCAGAGTAATCAATATCATGCTGTAGTTGAGATGTATTTTCATCATCATTATCATCAAATCTAGATATAGAGATATCAGCAGGTGTTTTATTATTATTAGCATCATATGATATGAATTTGCTTGGTGAGTTATCATTCTTTCCAATCGTACCATCATTAATATTGCTTAACGAATTATGTTGAGCATTTAAGTGTCTAGAAAGATTAGACTTTCGCGTAAATGCTTTACCACAAAAATCACAATTATACATCGTTCAGCGGGAGGTCTGAAGCGTTCGCTAGTAAATGAATAACTGTTCAAAGATTTATTGCTTCTCTACTTATATATACTTAGCTCATTTGCTTCACCGAGCGACTCATTTGACTCCAACGAGTGACTCACATGCTCCCGGAGTGTCTCATTTTGCTCCCGGAGTGACTCATTTTGCTCCCGGAGTGACTCATTTTGCTCCCGGAGTTACTCATTTTGCTCCCGGAGTGACTCATTTTGCTCCCGGAGTTACTCAATGTGCTCCCGGAGTTACTCATTTTGCTTCCGGAGTGACTCATTTTGCTCCCGGAGTGACTCATTTTGCTCCCGGAGTGACTCATTTTGCTCCCGGAGTTACTCATTTTGCTCCCGGAGTGACTCATTTTGCTCCCGGAGTGACTCATTTAACTCCCGGAGTGACTCATTTTCCTCCCGAGGTGACTCATTTTGCTCCCGGGGTGACTCATTTAGCTCCCGGAGTGACTCATTTTGCTCCCGGAGTGACTCATTTAGCTCCCGGAGTGACTCATTTTGCTCCCGGAGTGACTCATTTATCTCCCGGAGTGACTCATTTTGCTCCCGGAGTGACTCATTTAGCTCCCGGAGTGACTCATTTTGCTCCCGGAGTGACTCATTTAGCTCCCGGAGTGACTCATTTTGCTCCCGGGGTGACTTATTTTGCCCCCGGAGTGACTCATACACCTTATCATAGTTAAAGAGCTCATACAGCTTATCATGGTTAAAGGGCTCATACACATTATCATGGTTAAAGGGTATAAAATAGTTAAACTTACACAAAATATTGTCAATTTACCGGTGGTTGTCAAAGAGTTAACATCTCTTTCGCTGAAAAAACAATTTCGTGGTATAACAATTGCATTTCGAACCATGATAATTTACAATTCAGAGCAGTCCACCACTAGACAACCTAGCAAAGGACTTTCGAAACCTAAGATCATTAAACGTAAAACTTTTAAGCGACAACACATTTCACCCGAAAATTTAGCATTCCTTAAATCACTAGGTCTTAAAGTCAAAAGAACATGGTACTCAGTAATGTGCTAAATATTATTAACAGTTTGTAATTTGATGGTCAACTAGTAATAGCTATTAGTATCCATTTTCGGATACATCCCACAAATTAACTATCCTCACCAATTTTAATTATTTTATATAAAGTTGTGGATTGTGTGAGTAAATTCAGTTCTACAGCGGCGATAAAAAATAGCGTTTCTTGATATACAAGGCTATCAAGGAGCTTTTTTATTTTAAAGAAGTTGGTATCGTTGCGGAAAATTCGGATGAAATATTACATCTTATATTCGATGCACCGTTTGATTTCAACGAGTTGCCGAAGAAATATGAACGGGTTGCTGCACGTTAGCTTTGCCGAAATTGGCATGGGATACCTTGGTCATATGGATTTATTCCGTACAAAAAACTTCATTCCATATTGAAACCTATATTAAAGAAGTTTCAAGGGCGGTGAAAAGAAGAAATGGATTTCAAATTTGTTTGATGACACCGAACACCGGTCGTGGATTTTGAATTTGGAGGAAATATTTGATGTATCGAAGATTTCCAATCTGCGAGATGAATATTATTCAAGACGCTGTATGATCCATTCAGATAAAATTTGCTCATTAGAAAACTGTATTCTTTTAAAAAAAATTTTATATGAAAAATAAATAGATTTTTAGTAATATATACATTTAAGCAATTTAATTTTTTGTGTACATATTCTATAAATAAAATTTTAAAAAAAAGAAAAATATGTGCGTTTTATTTAATTATTACCCGGAATTCCCCTATTTTTTTACAGCAAACAGTTTCTTTCGTTAACCAATAAGAGTATTAACAAAAATCTTATGAAATTTATTATTCTAATTGAAAAGCATATTTCATGATACACCCTGTATACTAAAATATTTATTAAAAATACTAAATATACACCAGTTATATATACATGATATTATATATATGTTAATGATTGATAAAGTATCAAATTCAAAATGTTCTAGTCTATAAAAATTTTGATTTTACAGACTTAAAAATTTAGTAAAACTCAATGCTGTTATCATTTTTATATTAAGCGACGTGTTTATAGTAATTTAAAACCAAAAATTGAACTTTTATTCTGTTTAAAAATGTTAAATACAATACTATTATACCCTAATATAAATATGTATCAGTATTAAAATGATATACATTGATTTTGCTGATTAAACAAATTTTTTGCAATATTTATAAATTATTTTATAATTAGATTTAATACTTATTCATAAATGGCTATACAATTCGTTTACTAGCATTCATAAAAATTAAAATTATATACAAATTTTCTTTCTTATTCTCAATATACAGAGTGTATACATAAAATATCTTTAATATATAGAGTCTATACATATGTACATACTGAATTATTTCAGATAATTTTCGTTTGATATAGAAACAGTTTTGTGCTACAGTCAAATTCAAAAGTGTTGTGCACCATAAGAAGTAATATTTTTTGTAACTTGTTAAAATTTCAAGAATTTTTGTTAGTTAACTAAAAAATTGGTCACTGTAGGTTAAATGTTAAAGTATTAAAACTGATAAAAATAATTTCTTGCTTGAGGCCTACAATGGGTGATATTTTTTACTAAACAATTTTTTAACTCATTAATATTCCATTACGTCATCTTTCTTATACCAAAAAAACTCCATATATGAGTCATATGATCATAATTCAGCTAAAATAAACATTTAATTATTAGTTGTTTGTTTATTTTAAAACTGATAAAAATTCCTGGAATTTTCCAAGGTTAAATATACCAAAAATCCCCATAAGGTACAGTTAACACTCGATTTCCGGCAGTACAGTAGCGGTCAGAAATCTGGACCCCGGAGTCTGGTTTTAAAATCTAGCGCTTGGTACAGTGCCCCGCAAAATTTAGCGGCCACCCCTTGGGTTAGGGTATTCCCCACATTTTTGACTTGGTAATGTACCTTTCGTTTAAAATGACGCAATTAAGGCAAGCGCGTGTTGGGGTTAAGGTTTGCACGTACAGTACGCTTCAAAAAGTGTTCGGATACCTTTTTGGTCAGGGGGGCCCGCACTTTTGACACGGTAGTGTACCAAAAATTTAAGTACAGTACGGCGTCAAAAATTTGGGGCCACCCCCGAGTTAGGGTATTCCCCACATTTTTTGACGTGATAGTTCGTTTAAGATGACGTACTTAAGGCAAGCGCGTGTTGGGGCCAAGGTTTGCACGTACAGTACGTTTCAAAAAGTGATCGGATACCTTTTTGACCAGGGGGGTCCACACTTTTGACACGGTAGTGTACCAAAAATTTAAGTACAGTACGGTGTCAAAAATTTGGGGCCACCCCCGAGTTAGGGTATTCCCCACATTTTAGACGCGGTAGTGTGCCCCATCTATCAAATTGTAACCTAAAATTCAGTCTGCGCATGCGTCGTGTACTTAAATTCAGTCTGCGCATGCGTTAGGTTTGCATTCAAAAACTATGGCGGGTAATGGGTTAACACAAAACTAAATTGTGACGAAAATAGTGATGATGCATAATGGGTTAAGATAAATTAATTTGGTTGCTGGTGATGACTCATGTGTTTGGAATTTCAAGGCCAACAGTATGAGCGAGTGTTGGGGTCAAATGTCAACAACAAATTTTAAATACATGTACTTGGTACGTGCCGGGTCAAAGGTCAAGGTTTGCACATCGATACATTTTGATAACTCATCAGTTCGGAATATATAGTACCGTAAAATGGGTGCAATAGAACCCTAAGACACACGCTTTCAAACACCGTCAAAGGGGTTCAAGTTACTCCATTTTGCGGTGCTCCAGAACTGTCCTAGCTCTTCTACTCACTACTTAACTCAAATTCAAACTTAAGTGGTTCATAATTTCTGACCGGTAATAGTTAAGTAGATATTGGGTTTCTACAAAAATAATTTCATATGAGTTTAGGATAATATCACCTTTTCTTTTTATATCAAATATCATAATATAATTATTTTATAATTCCACAAGTATTGCGAGCAATGATACGGGAGACCGTACCGGTCGAGCTAACACTTAAGGTTACAAAATTCAAAAATATCCAATCCTTGAACTAAAATCTATATCATGCTGTGAGGGACTATTGTGTAGGAGAATAGGTACAACATAAATATGTATATGTATTAAATTTCACATCCTTCTAAGATTCATTGTACATGCACATGTAAAAAAGAATAAGAGATACTGTCACCTTAAACTTTTATATTTACATCTTTTTTCCTTAAATATTTTCAGTATCATTAGAATATTGTTATTGGCGGAAATAAAATTTTAAATAAGACAAGCAATACTATATTTACGGAAGTTTTAATGAGTCTGTTCTTTTTTAAAGTGTATGTAAGAATTTAAAAATAATTTTCGTGAATTCTGTGTGCGGTAGAGATAACATCAAAATGTTAAAATCTTCAATTTGCTGTTTTATTTTTTGAGAATATACCCTTAATATAAAGTCTGTGACAATAGTACCACTCCTTAATAAAATATTTATAGATAAATACTTAAAGCTTCTTCAAGAAATTGTAAACAATTACTTTTTGTTGTTATATCTATTCTTATAATATGCATATGCAGCATGCCTGTAAATGTATATATTACGGTTAAATATTAATATTAGAGACAATCTTAACCTATTGTGTGCTAACGGTATTCATTAGTATCATTTTATATTCCCGAAAGTTATTTTTTAATCACTAATCAAATTATCCTGCATAGATTATTCTTTATATGTAGGTATTAGAATAATTTTACAAAAAAATAGAGAAAATTTGGAAAAGAGTATAAAATATTATATATCGCGCGTTTTCTGTCTCTAACTCGTATATCAAAAATCACAGTTCTCAGGAAACACAAAAAACATATTAAATACTGTATTTTCATCACTATGAATTTAAGATTTATGTATGTTACACTTTTTTCGATGTTTGCTACCTATGTAGACATGAAGCAGACATTTAAATATTTTAAATTACAAGCTATCGATGTTTTTAGTAAATACGAGTTTGCTGCCCACTCTTTTTTTCAATATACGAGTTTGTGAAATAAATCGATTTTTTTTTGCATATTCCGATAGTATAACCAGTAACTTAAATTTTAAACGCGTTTTTCTCGAAACTACATTTTTTCTGATAATTTTCTGACAAAACCTAGTATATGGTATACGAGTTTGTGTAAAATTATTTTTTGAAAAAAGTAACATTTTTATCAGCATACCCTCGTACTTGACCAAGATACAACTATCTGACACTAGAGTTCGCAGGTGCTGTACACAACAAATCCAATGGTAAGTAGTGGTCGGTGCAAATTTAAGGGGAAGTACGTAAAGTCGGAAGATCAGGAGCGTCGGTAAACTTTTATTTGAGGGGTTGGTAAATATTATTTATTATATAGACAAGTACATATTATATATAAATAAGTACAGTACGCGTCAAAAAGTGATCGAACACTCTAAACCGGGGGGGGGGGTGCCCACACTTTTAACGCCGCACTGTACTTAATGTTGTGGTACACTGCCGTGTCAAAAGTGTGAGCACCCCTCCCCCAGGTTTAGGTGTCCGATCACTTTTTGAAGCGTACTGTACTTATTTTGTTTGTGGACCACAACATTAAGTACAGTGCGGTGTCAAAAGTGTTGGAACCCTCCCCCCTGAGTGAGAGTGTTCGATCACTTTTTGAAGCGTACTGTACTTATTTATGTACTTGTTTATATAATAAATAATATTTACCAACCCCTCAAATATCTTGATCAAGTACGAGGGTATGCTGATAAAAATGTTACTATTTAAAAAAATAATTTTACACAAACTCGTATACCATATACCAGGTTTTGTCAGAAAACTAAATTTAGTTCATGTGGTACAAGTTTGTATTAAATTGAATAATTATTTTTCCATTAATTATTTTGAAATATTTCTTAGTGCATCATATGAAGAAGTGGATTATGTACATGTATGACTTTCTAACTCAAAACCGTCAACCGTCATACGAGTTTGAGACAGAAAAGGCCCGATATGGGGCTTAAAAGTACTCTTAGCAGTAATACAGTTGATCCTTTTTTTGTGCGGTGGATAGGGACCGCATAAAAAAAATATATTAAAAAATATTATAAATAGCTATAAAAAGTATAGTTCAATCCAGATTGTACAAAAAACTTATGTGGTTGGTCTGGACCGCATAAAAAAGGTTTCATCGAAAAAACAGAACTCAAAACGCTCAAAACTTAAAAATTTCTTTAGAAGTTGCGTCTATAAACAAGATAAAGCATTAATTTACACGTAGAAACATTTTAAATCTATTTTATAATATTATGAAAATTTTGAAAAACACATCTATAAAAAAATTAAATGATGTAATAATTTATGTCCTTATGCAATGTATTGATTAAATGCTTAAAAGCCGTTAAAAAGTATTTTTATCAAAGAAAGATATTATAGTAAATGCTTAAGTATCTTACTGTCTCTTGATTTTGATGTATATTATGAATTTTAATGGCCATTTTTTTAAAAACCGCATAAAAAAATCGCATAAAAAGATCGCACAAAAAAGAACCGCATAAAAAAGAGTTCAGTTGTAACGTAAAAGCCCCCATTGAGGAACGGCCCCCAATACAAAAACAGTTTTGACATTTACATATTAATGAAGTTATTTCTGAAAGAAACGTCTGATAACAAAAATTATTATTAATAGAATGATTGTTTTCCAGTTTAAATTCACCTCGCATTTAATGTTTCCTTACTTAATTAAAGAAATACATATATAAATTAAACAGTTTTTGCTGAATGTGTCTCTTTTGCGTTTGATCAATGCTTATTTATAGAAACACATGCCTTATATTTTTCAATATTTTCCAGTTAATTTTCGAAGTTAGCGCAATAAAACTACAAATAATTTTACTAATCCAGTTAAGAGATTATAAGAGCTAAATCACCATTTTATCTAGTTTAAATATGATTTATATATATGTGTATTTCTATGGAGTACAGATATAACCTCTGTATGTAACTAAAATCATGTACGTAAAATGAAAAAATTTATATTATAAATAACTATAGGAGTTTGTGAAATAAAACGATTTTTTTTTGCATATTCCGATAATCTAACCAGTAACTTAAATTTTAAACGCGTTTTTCTCGGAACTACAATTTTCAAATTTGCTACGCTTAAACTCGAATTAAAATTTAGTTTTCTGACAAAACATGGTATATGGTATACTAGTTTAAGTGAAATTAAAGGGAAGTACGTAAAATCGGAAGATCAGGAGCGTTGGTAAACTTTTATTTGAGGGGTTGGTAAATATTATTTATTATATAAACAAGTACATATTATATATAAATAAGTACAGTACGCTTCAAAAAGTAATCGAACACTCTCACCCCTGCAGGGGAGAGGGTGCCCACACTTTTGACGCCGCACTGTACTTAATGTTGTGGTACACTGCCGTGTCAAAAGTGTGGGCACCACTCCCCGGGTGAAAGTGTTCGATCACTTTTTGAAGCGTACTGTACTTATTTTGTGGACGTACAAATTTTGACATTTGACTCCAACACGCGCTCGCTTAAATAAGTGCAGTACGCTTCAAAAAGTGATCGACCACCTTTTCACAGGGGGTGTCCACACTTTTGACACGGCAGTGTACCACAACAGTGCGGCGTCAAAAGTGTGGGCACCCTCTCACCTGAGTGAGAGTGTTCGATCACTTTATGAAGCGTACTGTACTTATTTATATATAATATGTACTTGTTTACATAATAAAATAATAATATTTACCAACCCCTCAAATAAAAGTTTACCGACGCTCCTGATCTTCCGATTTTACGTACTTCCCCTTAAATTTGCACCGATTACTACGTACCATTGGATTTGTGGTGTACGGCACCTGCGAACTCTAGTGTCTGTACTATTTCCAAAAATAATTTTACACAAACTATACGCGGTTTTGTCAGTAAACTAAATTAGGTCATTATTATACGAGTTTGAATTTTATTGGATTAAAATTTTATCCATTAACTATTTTGCAATATTTCTTAGTGCATCATATGGTGTAGTGAATTATGTACATGTATGACTTTCTAACTCAAAACCGTCAAAAAACCTTATACGAGGTTGAGACAGAAAACGCGCGATGTAACATATTTTCTATCTCTTACTGGTTACACTGGTTCCGGTAGTATAGAGATAGATATGTTGTCTCTACTTCTCTGTGGTTACATACGTGTTTTTTTTTAGGTGTCTGTGGTGATTTTCTAATGATACTAAAATATTGTATCCGTTTTTTTATACATGTCAACATTTTACAAGAGAAAAACTTTAATATCTCAAAATTTTTGGGTTATATTTTTTTAAAAACATATTCATTGGATTAAAAAAACTTGGTTTCATGCTTATTAAGAAAAAAAAATGGGTGTTTCATTTATTTAATAATTTTTGTAAGACAGTTTGATGAAATACCTAAAAATAGTGTTAGGTAATGGGGGCTTTTACGTTATATTCAAAAATTTACAATACATAAACAAAAGGTATTTTATAATGTACCGGACGCACTTTTCTACAGAACTGATATACAGGGTTAGTCTTTAATTGAAAATTCTACTGTAATTTTTTTAATTTTAAAGTTCGGCAGTAGGTGCAGACAGGATGTAGAATTGCGCAGTCGGTCTAACCAGAATGTAAGCCTGCGCAATAGGTGTAGCCAGGATGTAGACGTGCACACTAGGTGCAGGTAGGCTGTAGACATGCGCAGTAAGTGAAGTAGGTAGGAATAATGTTGTAGGAAGAATAAAAAAATGAAATTTTGCAAAGTTACCACATAAAATTGTAACCTTACAACATATTAGAAGAACAAGTTAGCCTATAGAGTCCAATATTTTAAAGTTACAATTTTATGGGGTAATTTTGAAATATTCCATTTTTTTTTCTTCCTTCAACCTCTCCTACCTACTTCACTTACTGCGCACGTCTACAACTTACCTGCACCTAGTACGCACGTCTACTTTCTGGTTACATCTACTGCGCAGGTCTACATCCTGTCTACACTTATTATGGAACGTCAAAATTAAAAAAATTACAGTAGAAATTTCAATTAAAAATTACGATAAAAATCAGCATTTTACCTTATTTTGACCTTAATCACTGACTTGATCAAGAAGATGCAGAATTCTTCGCTCTTTCCATTTCCGAGGCGGAAAAGAGGGTTGCTATTTAGAAAAACGGAGTTGACCTTGATATGACCTTGATCCTTGACCTTGAGGTCAAAGTCAAGATCACCATCGGATGCGCCGTAAAAAACGCTGAAACTTTTGTTACCATCATTTATCCCAAAAATGTTTTCCCGCTGAGATTTTTCACCGTTTCTATACTTTTAACTAACCCTATATAATAAAACTATAGAAAACTTAATGAGAGACATTCTAAAGTATGCTCCATGTGCTCATGCTCACTTTGCTCCATTTGTTCCATGTGCTCATGCTCAATTTGCTCCATTTGCTCCATGTGCTCATGCTCAATTTGCTCCATTTGCTCCATGTGCTCATGCTTACTTTGTTCCATTTGCTTACAATAATTTTCGTACTTACGTACATATATACCTACATTTTTTCCAAGTCTCCGTTGAAATGCATTCACTATTGTCAATAGTTTTATGATGGGTCATCTTTTGTTATATTTTTTACAACTTAGGCTAGTGAAGGTACATATTTGTACACATTAATTTCTTTTATTTAATAAAAACAGGTAAATTTTTAAGAAATTGTTCTAGATATTTATGATAATTGTGATTTTCTTATTTTTAATATGAATTTATTATATAAATATAAAATCCTTATATAGAGTCTATGTCAGACTAAACTTTTTTAGTTAGTTAGACTAAAGTTATATAATATTATGATAATAATTATTCATTCAATCATTTGTTGAAAGGTCTACCATTATGTATGTGGAAATATTTGGATAACTAGTAACTTTTCCTATAAATTAAAATAGGTATATCAAAGGATGGACTGATTTTTATTTTGTCTGTATTAATTCTTTTGAGTTTGCATTAGAAAAAATTTCATACAAATATTCAATACAGTCTAACATACAAATTTCGATGTCCAAATACAATATTTTACAAAAATAAAACTTTAAAAATTAGGGTAATATTTCTTAAACTCAAAATAATTAATACAAACAAAATAAAAATTTACCTGTTTTTATTAAATAAAAGAAATTAATGTGTACACATATGTACCTTCACTAGCCCAAGTTGTAAAAAACATAACAAAAGATTGCCCTTCATAAAACTATTGACAATAGTGAATGCATTTCAACGGAGACTTTGAAAAAATGTAGGTATATATGTATGTACGTAAGTACGAAAATTATTGTAAGCAAATGAAGCAAAGTAAGCATGAGCACAAGGAGCAAATTGAGCATGAGCACATGGAGCAAATTGAGCATGAACACATGCAGCAAATGGAGTAAAGTGAGCATGAATACGTGGAGCAAATGGAGCAAAGTGAGCATGAGCACATGGAACAAAGGGAGCACACATGAAGCATCCTTTAGAATGTCTCTCATTATATATGAATATTTCAACAAATAACACTGAAGTCTATCACTACAGTCCGCCTCATAATATAGCCTCACTAAGAATTTTTATATTTCACTTACAATATTTTAGAGAAACAGGTTAGCCAGTAATACGTTTTCGGATATTTCGAAAATGTTTTATTGTGTAGATAAAAATATGTAGTATTTGTTTTAATAAAATAAACGCACAAACCAATCGCAAAAGTTATATCAAAAACATATAAAATTAATATAATTTTTTGTCCCGAATTCTTTGCATTTTTGAAATTCCAATCATTTTTAAGTAAGAGATGCTAGTAACGACACACTATACTGCCTACGTTTATCGCCTACCTATTTTTTAGTTCTTGTCTAAACTTTTTACAATAAAACGTACGTCGTTTTGATCTGTGCAATATTCGCCATGTAAGTATGAAAATTTAATTAAAAATATATGAACATGTTAATATTTGTTTAAATTTTATTTTTAAATACTTATAAAATACCTTAGAATGATTTTTATTATTAAAATACGAGGGTCAATATTACTAGGCCCAATTCTAAGGGTATGACGCAGATTTTCACCCTAAAATTCTAACCTAAAACATGCGAGGTTATCTGTGTACTGACATGTACATAAAATGTAAAAATAGTTATTTTAAATTAGTTTTTGTTAGTTATTTTGTTATTTATAGTTATCTTCGATTAGTTTTTGTTATTTTTCATAACATAGTGATAAGTTAACATTAAACATTCATTTTTTTCACTTATTATTACACGAGAGCTTTGTATTTTTTCGAATAAATTTGGGTTTTTCTAAAGAAAATTTGTTGCCTAGCAATTTAACGAAAAGAATTGTCAACTAACAAAAACGCGACAGCGGACATGCCGACATTGGTATAACGCTTTTCGTCGTCGGAATTATTAATGTTTTTATTTTTCGTAGTGTTTTGTAGCATGACTTAAATTATTTGTAAATTAAATTTTAAAAAAAATTATTTTTTATAATAAATAAGTATTTAATTTAAAATCTAAGTAATGATATGATTTGATTTAAGCTTAGTAAGTACTCCGTAAGCTAATCATAATTGAATTTAAGGGTCAGAGAAACTAGGCCACTGTCAGGGTCAGAAACTGTCACATGAGAAATTCTAAAGGTCAAAAACTGTGTCCTTGGATGTCAATTTTTAAACATTAATTTAAATTATTAATTCAATTCATATAATTATTTTACGTACATGACTTTATTTTGAAAACCATAAACTCGTTGATTAAATTATTAATTGTCTCTTAAGTTAAAACTTATATTTATTATTGTCGTTTAACCTCAGCCGTCACTACAAAACGGTCAGAAACTAGGCCCTTTACCTTATAAGATTTTAGCGTTTTATTTTATACTGATACTCATCGATTTAAATGAAGAGCAACATTTCCAGTTGAAAGTCGGATCAAAAGGACATATTACTTACAAGAAATATAATAAATAGGTACTCGACAAAATGTTCGAGTTTCATGGACCAAAATCCGCAGTTTTTGGATCCATTGTCCGATTCTGATGATTTTTATGATGCCGACCCTAGTCATAGTTAATAAATTATACATGATCTATACATTATCGATACATGATCTAAAACGACTCTGAGTATGATTAGGAAGTATGATACAATAAAAATTTGAAATTGGTCTAACTCTTAGATAAAAAATTAGCATCGTTTGTGTTTTAATCAATTTATACGATTTTTAGACAATTCAAACCTATTCAGGAGACGAGTTAGAACTGTCGCGGTGAAAAGTACTTACATTGTTATAATTAAAAAAAAAATCATTTTAAAACAGTTTATATAATAATTAGAAGTAAGAGAGACACCATAATTTGTGTTCTACGTAGTGTCGAGTAAGAAACGATCTACTCACCAATAGTGAGCAGAGAACAATATACTGTTTGTATTAAATTTAAAAGTTATATGACTAATCAATTAATTAATTAAAACATAATTTCCATCAAAGCAATGTCGATACAACAACAAAATACTCAACAAATAATCTTCAATACTAATATAGGAAATAATATGTCCCAGACACAAACACAAACACAAACCCGAGAAATAGATCACATCTACGCCACATCCCTTTCTAAAAACACTTCAATCACATTTCCAAAAAAAAGATCAAGGTATCCTAATAGACGCCATTGAAAAGATTCCCGTATACGAATATGTGAATACACTAGCTCAATTTATCAACCCAACAAAAATCATTTATTACACAGTTCAAAAATTATTTATTACACTAGCTCAATTTATCAACCCAACCAAAATCACAAATTACACAAAATATAAAAATAATAAAAGTAAGAGGTATAAATGTGTATAAATGTTAGAAATTTTTTAACTCCTGCACATAGAATAATTATATGGGTCTTCCCTACTATACCAAATGACGTAATAATACAAAATCTTATATCGTTGGGTTTAAGACCCCTATCTGACATATATTTCCTATCAGCCGGCATGAGTAATCCAAAATTCTCCCATATTCAGTTTCAGACGATATATATATTTGTTAGTGCTGACCATCCTGATATGCCGGAATCGGTCCAGCCAACATACGATGATGAAAGTTACAAAATGTATATTTCAATCAATGAAACAAAATGCACTCATTGCAAAAAGTTTTTCCACTTACCTGAAAGCTGTAAAAAAATACCAATTCAAATTAACATAAACGAAAATCTAAATGAACCTAACTCTTCCACATTATGAATTACGCAGAATAATATAAATATCACAACAACCCATAATACTTTAACACAATCAACTAATAACCAAACCAGTTTAGAAAATGTACAAAAAGAACCAAAAAAGAGAGAACACTTAACTAGCCAGGAAATCCTGAAACAGAAATATCAAATCAACCATACAAAAAACAAATCTTACAAACCAGCTCTGTATCAGATGATACCTCAAGTCTAAATGAAATAAAAGACGACGACTTGCAACCCTAAAATATACAAATTATTACAACGCAAACCCCTGAAACAATACAAATTTTAACACCACCACTTCCGACCACAGCACAAAAATTAGAAACATTCCCAAAAAAATCAAAAATAAAACAGAAAAAAATACAATATTAGATAATATTGAGATATTTAAGCAACCACTTACAAGTGATCCTGATAAATATATTTTTGACTTTGAAGCACTGAAACAGTCACAGACGCAATTAGTAAACTCTATATATATATATATATATATATATATATATATATATATATATATATATATATATATATATATATATATATATGTATATGCCGCTTCATAATGACTGTCGTCGTCTTTCGGCTCCCACTTTCCACACTTTCCCACTTTCCACAATTGCGTCTTCGACCGCTTCACTCCAACTTTTTCGAGGTCGGCCTCTCTTACGCCTTTCTATGGGTGTCCCCATTCTTTGTACATGCTCATACCAAATCAACTGTTTTGTTTCTACAGTTTCTATGATATTTTTCTCATTTGCTACCCCCATTAGCTCCCTTATTCTTTGGTTCCGAACCATGTCACGTCTGGATACTTTTGCCGCTCGCCTCAGAAAGTCCATCTCGGTCATCATAAGCTTATGCTTGGTACTTTCCGTTAATTGCCAGACCTCCGAACCATATGTTAGTATGCTTAACAAAATATCAATATAATATTAAAAAAGTGGAATAAATCCTCTGATCATATCATACAATTATTGAACTATTTATATAACATGACTCCACAGAACAGACAACTAAAAACTGCTATTACCAAACACAAAAATAAAATCATCCAATAGTCTGAAACGACCAGTGACTCTGATAAAACATCCGTATCAGACAGAGAAATTGAAAAAATTCATCAATAATGAGCCACACAATAATTCAATGAAATGTAAACGGTTTTTATAATCGACTATCTGAAATACCGTTATTCATAAACGAACTCCAACCAAAAATATTGTATATCAGGAATTCCACCTTAAGCCAATTAACAAAGCCTTTTTAAAGAACTACATACAATTTAGACATAATTTTTTGGGAGGCGTAACAGCTTCCGGGGGAGTAGTAACATACATTCATCAAAACATTTATGCCCAAGAAATACAAATACAAACAAACTTACAGAACATAGTGACAAGAATACACTTAAGGAGAGGGTAAGGTTAATTCGTACAAAAAAGGCATGTTCTTGTTATTTTTTTGTGACGACACAGTTAAAATCTCTTTAATAAAACCAATGGTACATTAAAGTATAACATTCGAAGAATATTGTATAAAATTTTCACGAAGAAATATTAAAAAATACAGTAATGGCAGCAATTATTCGAACGTGTCTCAGAAAAAAGTAGAATTGCGGTGCCCCTCATAACTTGGTGCTGAATCATCCGAAATAAAAAAATTTAAGTTCATTCGTTAGATAATAGTTTTCCTCAGGTAACGCTGGGAGGGTTTTTCGAAATTTCAATTTTTCACTTTTTTAGAACACTTAGAACGGAAAAACACGATTTTTGCGAAAAAAATTGGCTAATTTGTTATTGTAAAATAAAAATTATTAACAAATTTGAAAAAAAACTCTGCAGCGTTACCTCGTAAATTATGTACAGAAATAAATAGTGTTCAAAATTTCAAATGGATCGGTGCTGCAGTTTTGAAGTTATGAGGGGCACCGACTTTGAAAACGTGAGCTGTGAGGAAAACGCTTTAAAGTTTTGAACACTTAAAAATTCTTGTATAAAACTGATATAGAATACTTACTGCTAAACTAAATTTTATACCCTACACTGACAAAATATACAGTACAGGTACAAATACGTTAGTACTTCCTTAAATTTCTATAATATAACTGAGAGAGAGAGGTATATAGAGAGCGAAACATCTGCCAGGTAACAACAAAAATGCTTATAACTTCGTCAATTTTGCTCCAATCAACTTGCAATTTTGAGACAATATTCTTGAGATATTATGCATTCAGTTAAAAAATAAAATGCAAAAAAAGTTATTTTAATACCTTACCCTACCCTTAACACAAACTGAAAAAATTGCCATTTGTAACTTATATATTCCACCTCTTCAACCTTTCTATACACATCATATACAAAATATTATCAACCAGTTACCAAAACCATTCATTCTTCTAGAGGACTTAAACACACACATGACTGCAATCGACAGCAATCAAACAAATCACAGAGGTAAGCAAATCGAATATTTACAGCTTCAAAATCAAGATATACATATAATAAATAATGGAAAAGCAACACACTTCTCGACTGCTACGGGTAACTGTTCCTCAATTGATATTACATTATGTTCCTCCAGTCTTACCTCAAAATTGGAATGGGACACTCATCACGATTTGTGTTCGAGCGATCACTATCCAATTTTAATCAATCACCAAACAATAGTAACAAAAGTACCAATAACAAATGCAAATAAAAAATACATATATAAAAAAAACGCCGTGAGCAGCGGGGCCCCATCACGGTAGTCGAATTTTCCCCTTCATCTTCGGTATTGAATGTCTACAAGCGAAATGTGATTGAAAGTCTACAACCGAATTGTCATTTTGTTGGTTTCAAAACTGATGATGAGTGTTCGGCTGATCGAGGCTTTAAAAAAAGGTTTTAAGTATTTAAGGGCTGTATCTCAGTAAATTTCAATTTTGTGCCGAAAACAGGTAGCAGAAAAAAAGCCAACACAATTCGTACGAGGACATTCCTGCCCATGTTTATCCGCTAATTGCCTTTATGTTTTAGTTTTAAAAATTAAAAAAGGACCTTAAATAGTAAACTGGAAGGCCTTTATAAAGATATTTTTTCTTTCCAAAAAAATCCAAAATTTCTATTTTATAAATACTAAAAATCCAAAATTCCTAATTTATAAATAAACAGTGACTTTAATAACATTTTTAAATTACTTAATATGTATGTATTTCATTTGTCATAAAAGTAAGTTCACTTTTTTTTAAATTTTTTAAAATTACTATTCGCCTACTTGTATTTAGAATAAACATAATGCTTTTAAAACACATTTAACAATAGCATTCAATTCCGATGTAAAAATGGGAGAAGTGGAGGGAAAAGTGATGCGGACTCCCTACAAGGTACTAGCTGGATACTAAATGAATACACGTACAAAATTTCAGCCCTCTAGGTTTCCTTATGGAGTCTCTAGACGTGTTAGAAAACAAGCAAAAAAATTAAGGAAATATTGGCGTAAAAATCGTGGGGGTAAGGGTTAAAAGTTGAAACCTCCGAAAAACAGTGTCTGGCTATTAGCTTAACCTGTACACGAAATGTCAGCCCTCTAGGTTTATTTGGGGAGATTTTGACCCGAACGAAACTGTTAAAAAACAAGAAAAATCATGTTCTTTTGGGTATAAAAATGGTGGGGGTAGGGGTTAAAAGTCGAGACCCCCAAAAGGCACCCCCTTGATACTAACTTAATCCGAATACAAAATTTCAGCCCTCTAGGTTTATTCGGGTGACCTGTGCGAGTGGTACAAACTTCGAAAACGTCGAAAATGCATGAAATTGTAGCTTAAAAATGAGGTGGGTGGAGGTAAAATATTAAAACTTCCAAAAAGCACAACCTAGGTACGAACTTTATCAACACACCAAATTTCAACCCTCTACGTTAATTCTGGGGGGCTGGGGGCCTGTTAGATCCAGCGAAAATCGTTTTTCCCCCCTCTACTCCCACCATATCATCCTAGGAAGCTGAATTTTGGATATGTTGTAGATAATTGACCGAAACATTATTTAAAACCGGTTTGGAAAAGTTTTATTGCTTTTCCGCCCCCCACCACCCCCTTAAAGGTCGGGTCAGAAAAAAAATTTGCCCAAAATTTGACCCCACTTTGATAGTATGAGGTGCCTCGAAAATGAGCCCCATTTACCAAATTTCATCTCTTAACTTCCATAGGGGGGTCCTACACAAATTAAAAGGTGGCGGGAAAATATATATATATATATATATATATATATCAGACATTTTTTTTTTTCTACATATTCGTGTTCTACGGGTCCGAAAACGGATAGCGCCCCTACTCTCGCCTCTCGCAGCTCTTATCGTATAGACTGTATAAGTCTAATTTTTCGGAGAAAATTCGACTAAAAACAGACTGGGAAAATTTTACAAAACTAACTAAAATAGAAACTGAAGAAATGCACAATATCAGTGAACTAAATGTAATAGACAACATCAACAAATTGTATACCACTATTCACAATGCACTTACGAAGTGTGTTCCAAAACAAAAAAAGCAACTATAGAAATAAACGAGTCTCCTGGTGGAATGAATGTATAGGAATTCTAATTAAAAATAGACGTAGATGTTTAAGAAAATATAAAAGATCTAAAACACAATATGATTTTGAACAATACAAGATAGCTCGAGCTAAAGTTAGTTACTAAAATAAATAAATAAGAATAAATTAGATCCATCGAACTACCGTCCCATATCTTTAACAAACCATATTACAAAAATAATGGAACGTCTGGCATATAACCGACTGCAATGGGTAATAGAAAGCCAGTCAAAACTCAGAAACAAACAATTTGGATTTAGAAGGCACAGATCCACTGTGGACTGTTTTACAATTTTGGACTCGGACATTAAGGATTGATTTGCAAATAATAACAATTTTTATGCCTATATATATATATATATATATATATATATATATATATATATATATATATATATATATATATATATATATATATATATATATCAAACACTTTCTAACAAATAGAACATTTAGTGTCCGAATTCGAAACATACTATCAAATGAATGCAAACAAAACAATGGAATTCCGCAGGGAACCGTGCTTTCGTCACTCTCATTTAACATTGCAATAAACGACCTGACTGACGAATTATCAATCCCAGTGCAGTCAATATTATATGCTGATGATCTAACAATATACATCTCTGCCTCAAACCCACAATATGCTCAAAACTATTTACAACACGCTATAAATAAAACATCAAACTGGTGCGATCGAAATGGTCTCAAAATATCTACTTATAAAACCAAATACATATGTTTTTACAAAAAAATAAACATAATTTAAGGCTTCTACTAAATAACCAAATCATTCAAAATACCACCAATCATAAATATAGATTGGTGGACTAAACATAGATGAAAAACTCAATTGGAAGACCCATATAGATACTTTGAAAGGGAAATTAATAAACAATCTAAATATATTAAAAACTTTATGTTTTTAATATATTTAGATTGTTAGACTGAACAAAATTAAAATTAGTGTACGAATCCATTATTAGGTCAAAAGTTGATTATGGATGTCACATTTATAACTCAGCAAAACCCTCCACTCTCAAGACACTTAACACAATAAATAATACTGCTCTTAGAATAGTTTAAGGAGCATATAGCACCACACCAATTAGTAGTATATACAATGAATCCGGACAACCAAAACTATCCGAAAGACGAAAATTTCTAACATTAAAATATTACATAAGTACACACGAAAAACAAAATAACCTCTTGATTAACAAAATGTGCAACAACCATTTTAAAAA
The DNA here is from genome assembly GCA_035578155.1 of Brachynemurus nebulosus. Classification (NCBI taxonomy): domain Eukaryota; kingdom Metazoa; phylum Arthropoda; class Insecta; order Neuroptera; family Myrmeleontidae; genus Brachynemurus; species Brachynemurus nebulosus. The sequence goes on along the minus strand of JAPWDM010000001.1, from coordinate 116,550,169 downwards.
CATATTCGAAATAAAAAAATCATTACCAAGACCAATTTCCCTCATAATAAAAGACATCCTAACATCACTAAATTTGAATGAACAAATAGTCACACAAATATATAGTACCCAAATTACACAATACATGACGCCGTGGCATAACATACCAATAAATATAAATTATTCTTTAAACGAAAAAACTAAAACAAATACACCTACCGAACTATATAAAATACTGTTTCGTGAAGTGACCGAACAATACATAAACTTTAAACAGATCTATACAGATGGTTCTCGAACTACTACCTCTAAATCATGTGTATATATAATAAACAATGAAACACACAAATTCAAACCTAAACCCTATGCTTCGAACTTGCAACTGCAATAATAAAAGCAATTACTCATATAACAAAAAAAACTACTCACAACAAATTTTTAATTATCACCGACTCAATATATGTATTAAAATCAATTCAAAACAACAAATCATAATGGTCCATCATACAAAATATCCAAGAAAAATATTACCAATATCAACTACACAGCCATAACATCAGAGTCACCTTCTTATGGGTACCTTCCCATTCAAACATCCAAGCAAACGAACTCGCCGACAAAGCAGCACAACAAGCACATAATGAGGGTACTTTAATCAACATTGCCACGAAACAAGATCTTCTACATTATATTAATCAAAATCTCATAACCCAGCGGACCGAGCACTGGTAAAACTTAAATGATAATAAATTAAGACGGATAAAAGATGACACTACTTTCTGGCAAACATCTATACAAAATAACAGAACGGAGGAAATAATATTAATCAGATTACGCACAGGATATTGCAGACTTACGCATTCATATCTGTTAAAGAAAACACCCCGACCTATATGTAGTTTGTGTAATGTCCCTCTCACAACGGAAGATATACTAATCACCTGCAGAAAATATGAAGAACAAAGGTATCAAACAAGACTACCTAATACAATTCAAGAGCTACTATCCAACAATCAAAATATGATCCATAAATTATTCAGCTACCTTCACCTAACTAAACTATACACACAAATATAATATGAATAATCTTAAATATATAACTGAATGCTACATGATTATATATATATATATATATATATATATATATATATATATATATATATATATATATATATATATATATATATATATATTATATGTATGTATGTATTAGTGTTGGGTCGCACATGTGCGAGTCACTCTGAAAGAGGGACTCTTTTAAGTGTGCGGTGTGCTGTGCGACTCTTACAAAAGGAGTCACTAGCACAGTCCGCCATTACCACACATAACTGAACACATTTGTGCATATGATACTGGACATCAGGATCAACTACATATTGCATATATTGCACAAACAAAAGAATTTCAACTTTTTCAAAAATGAAGATACAATATGCATTAGGTAATTTATGGGTTGTTGGGTTCACATTTGACAAATTGCTTTCCCAGTTTATAATGTTCGTACGAATTGAACAATATGACTTTTTTACGTACTACTAGAACAGGAAACTACCCCCGCAGGGTAAAGAAGTATATTTTATTTGTTAGTATTATTATTGCATTGTATTAACTAATTGTTTAGCAGTTTTTTTTAAGTTTTCTTTAGATGGATACTGACGTTACGTACCAGATATTACGTATTTTTTTCTATTTATTTAATGTCCTATTCCTTCCAATTCTTACTTACTTTTATCCAATCAATTCTGTAATTTTTTTTGGGTATTCCTGTTACTTGTATTTGCTGCCTCGTTATTTTAAATTTCGTGAATTTTCAAAAATAGTACTGACTTTATTTAATTTACTTTGAGTAATTGTGTTTATTTAGTTACCTTTCTTTATTAATACTATTTTTTATATTTATAAGTAAGTACTATTAATTTTTATATGTAATGGATCAAAAATTAAGAAAAAGAGACGTGTTGAGTTTCGTAACCGAAAAAAAAAAATGGTGTTACTAAATGTAATTTTGGCTCTAATATTAATGTTTGCAAACCTTACAAAGTTCAAAAAATAGTTGGTTTTTTAATGAACACGTCTGAATTCAATTTTTTATATAAACAATATTACACATATTTCTTATTTTGAGAATTTATACGTTGTACCAGATGGATTGAATTTAGTATTTACAAAACTTAAAAGGAGAAAGGAAAGGACAAATAAACGACAGGACAGCGCATACCACACTAACACAGTGTGCTGTGTGCTCGAAAAGAGTCGTCACTCTCGTTTCAAACTTAATCGCATATAACACAGTGTGCGAGGGTGTCCGAGTGTGTTTTACGTGTTGTGTGCTCCAAAAGAGTCGCTCGCTCTGTGCGGCACACCGCACTGTGCGGAGTCATGTGTGCTAGCACACATAAAAGAGTTGCTTCGACCCAACACTAGTATGTATATATATATATATATATATATATATATATATATATATATATATATATATATATATATATATATATATATATATGTATATATATATACATTACATATATATATATATATATATATATATATATATATATATATATATATATATGTATATATATATACATTACATATATATATATATATATATGTATGTATATATATATATATATACATTACATATATATATATATATATATATATATATATATATATATATATATATATATATATATATATATATATATAATGGGAGACTGATGATTGTTCACTGTAAATGAATGTTTAATATAAAGGAAAAATTTAAATATAATAACAATTATATTCGAAACAAATGGTCACTTTTACTTACAAATTATGAATTTTAGCTTGTTCGTTGTCAAGCTGGAAATATGCTGTTTACAGTCTCGTGATTTTAATTATCAAATTTATTATCAGTGTCAACTTTTCCTAAGTGTTGTTGACATTGAATAGGTTTTTTTTATTTTAATTTTAGATTATAAGTACTGTATTTTACAGCTTGGTCATATATACAGTGTATTAATATAATGTATATATATATATATATATATATATATATATATATATATATATATATATATATATATATATATATATATATATATATATATATATATATATATATATATATACTGTATATATAACCAAGCTGTAGAATACAGTATAATCTAAAATTAAAATAAAAAAAAAAACCTATTCAATGTCAACAACACTTAGGAAAAGTTGACAGTGATAATAAATTTGATAATTAAAATAATGAGACTGTAAACAGCATATTTCCAGCTTGACAACGAACAAAGCTTAAAATTCATAATTTGTAAGTAAAAGTGACCATTTGTTTCGAATATAATTGTTATTATATTTAAATTTTTCCTTTATATTAAACATTCGTTTACAGAGAACAATCATCAGTCTCCCATTATGAGATGACATTCAAATTACCAATCGTGACAGACACAAAATACACTCCTTATCAAATGGAGCACACTTCAGCAGATGGAGCAAAATTTAACCTCTTAAGTGTAAAGGTTCTTATACCAACCGAATATTTTAGAGGTACTTAAGATTTTTATATGTATATGTTCTTGTAACGTAATTTGTGCACAATTTCCAAACGTATCACACTAATAATTGTAAAAAATTTTGTTTTTTAGATATGGTTGAAGATTTAGTCAATAACAGCCACGACGAAAAGTTAAAAATTACTTTGAGACTGATAACTATTGTTTGCACTTGTAAGGCAATATCTAGCAAAAGCTGTACTCACGAATTCAAAATTAAATATAAAGTGCATTCAACAAAGATTATAAGTGAAAAACGTCACATATTTCTTTAAATACACAAGAATTAGAATAAATTCGAATATAGATATTAGTAAATTAAGTAAAATTGTTTATAAAATATTAACGTTATATCAATGATCAATCAGAATTATGCACAAAAATATTCAATATGTAATTCAATGTATTTTTAAAAATGTTCAACAAAATAATAACATTCAATAACCCAAATGACAAATAATTCGTATAAGTTGACATTACTTTTAGAATTTAATCGATCGCCAATTGAAACTAACAAAATTGTAATTCTTATAAATTTCGATATTGAAATTTCGAAAAATTTAAAATCAATAAGGCTAACACTAGAAATTGCCCTTGATTTTCGAAAAGGGGGAAATTTATCTTTGGAGGGCCGCAAATGTCAGATTTAAGCGAAAACTTACTAACTATATTAGGTTTATTATGGATGAAACTATTACAAGTATTGTCAGATGTGCAGCTGAACGTCTGAGACTTCTTAATTTTGATTTTATGAACAAAATTGTTAATTACATTGGAAAATTTTAAAATTAGTAGATATTGCTTTAGTAATATGTGTAATTGGCCTTCGTAAACTTCGGAAGTATAATCTATATTTTGAATAAAATGTTTAATGTTATAAACTGATTAATATTCTCATTTCCATTTGATGGGTTGCTGTCGTTAATTTTAAAATCGATTTTGTGAATGCGCCCAGCACTAATATTGACAGAAAGTGAATTACTTAAATTTTGTCCTTTAAAATTTGGTGTTTCAAAATTGATCAATTCTGCAACGTTCTCGGAAATTTTACCTCGGAGTTGGCATTTTCGTGATGTTGTGAACAATTATAATCGATAATAGTTAATTTTTTATCTAAATCAGATTTGTTAGTGCTAATTTTATCATAGAAATTTTTACCAAATTGATCAATTTTATCGGTTTGTAATTCAGAAATATTAGAAATACCGCGTTCTATTGCTAAAATTTTACTCATTTTAATTTCTGTTTGTTTTATGATTTGTGTAACCTCATCGGAAAGTTTATTAAATATACAATCTATTTTACTATCAAAGGTATCTATCTTATCATAAATTCTATCACTGAGTTCTTTGTTTTGTTCAGTTATTTCTTTTTTATTTTCCTCCAATTTTAAATTATTTTGTTCAATTAATTCTATTTTATTATTTTCATTCTGTTCAAATAATTCTTTTTTATTGTTTTCAAGTTTTTGATTTAACGAAAGCAATAATGAATGATGCATTCATTGAAGTATTTCTACTAAATTATTTGAGCTAGAACTGTCTTTTTTATTAGAATTCTCACTGAGAATACCTGATGACCCACTCTCATTGAATTCGACACGCTGTTGATCTTCCATTGCACCTTCCTCGGCGACTTCTTGAACAGCGTCACCTGGAGATGGTGCACTAGGTGATTTTTCCGCACACCTAGGTGTCGAAATTTCGAATAAAATTTTGGATATAAATGAAAATGATAGTACTTCATTTGTTGAGTCCTCCATGACGTAGAAACAACGGCAGACACGAAGAACATAAACCAGACGTTAACTGCTCGTGGAAATTACGGCAAATACGAAGAAGTCATACCATACGTTTGATGCTTGTAGGATTTACTGCAAATATGATGAATAAAACCATGCGTTTGATGTTTTAAAAAATCCATAGTGAACACGAGGAGCAAGCCATGCGTTTGTTGATTGCTCAAACTACCAGGAAATCGTTCTGTTGCATTAGGAGATGAACTCATAAAGTCCCAAGGGATGCCATTTCAAACGAACGGGGTTGGACGCGGTATCTAAGCCGGTGCTGGTTTCTCCCAGCACGTGGTTGATTGTTGAATTTCCTTAGGTCGTGGGTTCATAAGATTGTTACAATAATAAGATTTACGAATTTGTATAATCAATTTTATTTCCCGAATCATTTGATTATTCTATTTTTTCCATATAACGTTTACACAAAGTTAGAAAAAACTTAATACAAGTTAAAAATCATTTCACTTTTTAAAATGGATTCCCAAAACGCAATATATATTCTTTTAAAAATGTTTTTTTATTCATTAGTTTTAAGTTAGATTTAGTAATTTGTATATTAAATTGTTTTTTATTTTATTAATTTTATTTATTTATATATTATACGTTGTATCTTCTGCATATTAAATTTTTCTTTTTTTTATTTTAAATATAAAAATTATACGTGCGACATTTTTGTTAAGTCTAAAAGGAATCTCTTTCGTCATTCCTGTTCTCTTCCTACTTTATACTCTAGAAGACTTCTTCTCCGGCGTCATAAATGGGAGATTCGAGGGCAGGTCCAATGGCGTTCGAGGACCCACTTTAAACGGGGCGTGGGATTCAAAGGTGTTCATGAATTCCCGGAAAAATTCGTCTCGTACGACCGAAGCGTGAGGAGCGTCCTGATAATAACTGCTTTCTGCCTTGAGGCCACTAAAATGTTCGCGTGAGATCTACATACAAACCGGAATGATATTTAGGCTGCGCACAATTATTATTATTATTATAGAAAGTTTAACGGTAAAACGCGACTGCACTTCAAAAACCCCCAGGCGGAGGAAAAAGTATCCGTGCAGCGTACCAGGTCAGGTACGTAATGTCCATCATACAGCATCCCCTTCCTGGTCTTCCCTACCTAATAAATCCTCTAACCTCGCTGCAAGACACAAGCAGCGGGAAATTTGAGGGCAGGTCCAATGGATGTTCGAGGACCCGCTCTAAACGGGGCATGGGCATTCAAAGGTGTTCATGAACGCCCGGAAAAGGTCGTCTCGTGCGACCGAAGCGTGCGGAGCGTCCCGATAATAACTGCTTTTTGCATTGACGCCGCTAACATGTTGGCGTGAGATCTACAAGCCGGAATGATATTTAAATTGCGCACAAAGGAGTTATGCATACCCCTCAGACATCCGATTATAAGTACGACCAAGTGGACAGTATAGCCCAGGTACAGTTGTCGCAGTTCGTGTATTAGATCTTGATACTTAATTCTTTTTTGCTCCTCCTTTTCGACTATGTTAGTTTCCGCCGGTGCAGAGAACTCGATGACATACATAGCTTGAGATGTTAAATCTTGGAGCACAACATCAGGCTTATTAGCGCTCAATTGCCTGGTAGTTGCAACCGGCATGTTCCAAAAGATCTTACACTTTTGGTTGGCAACAAAGGATTCTACCTCCGCAGGATCGTAGGGCAGGACTGGTGTTTTGTCAATTTCGTAATAATGACGAAGATAAAAGTAGAGCACACGCAACGCTGCATTGTGGCGATGGATATAGGTGGATTTAGCATAATAAGAATAACCTGAAGTCAGGTGCATCAAGGTTTCCGGATATGCTTTGCATGCCCGACACGAGGTACTCGAAACCCTTTCATTACCCATCACATATTTTTAGTGTGCTAAGGTGTTCCACACTCCATCTTGAGCTGCAGTGATAAAGCCCTCCGTTTCCGATTTAAGCCCATCAGCTCTCAAGGAAGCCCAAGTGAGTTCGCTCGAAAGGCCAAGTTTGTCAAAATGACGGTAGAACATACCCTGGTAAACTTTGTCGCGATGTTGATTGAGCAGATGTTGTTGCTCGGCTCTCTTGATTTCCAACCTTTGGCGCGACTGTGATTGTGAAAGAATGTTAGCATCACCGTCGCGATTACGCGGATCGAAGGCTAAGCCCAAGATATCGGCGGCACGTTGCGCTGCTGTGAATAAAAATGCGCCTACGCCAGCAAGCTCGTGGTCCCTGACGAGTTACAAAAGCGGGTCTAAACTGTTAAATACACGACAAGCTGTACCTAAGACTGCACGATCATGTAAATGTATGTACGACTGACACGAGCTCCCTCCCCCCTGGTCTCGTGGGAGGTAAATGCGCGTGGGTGCAAACTACGATTGATGTTCATAACTTTACGCGTGTCTCGGTCTAGTTCCTCCAATTCATTCACATTCCACTTAATTCAGCCAAAAGTATATAAAAGGATGGCTAACATATTTGTAGCGCTGGTCTTATTCTTCACCGACAATTCGGAACTCCAAATTTGTCGGGAAAGGCGCTTATATCTACTACTTAAGGCGGCCTTCATGTTCTTCACGTCCTGGATATGACTTTCGCCAACACCAAGGTACATATAGGTCGCTCCTTCATCAAGATGTTCTATGATGCTTCCACCAACTAATTGGGTGTGTGAATCAAAATTCGGATCTAAACCATGCTTACAGTGTACCACTGCGCATTTGTCCAGTCCGAACTCCATACCGATCGTGTGCGTGTATTCGTGTGTTAATTTTAGAGTGCAGTTGAGATCACTCTCTGACGAAGCATACAGTTTTAAGTCATCCATATAAAATAAATGTGTGACTTTATGCTCGCGATTTCCTACCGGGCCACACAAGTAGCCGGGTTCCACCCTCAGGCTGATTGACAGGGGCAACAACGAGATGCAAAACAAAAGGGTATACAAAAGGGTAAACGTGGTCGTTTGTGAAAGTCTAAATCAAAAACAATAGAACAATCAGACCCTGCCATCCCAGGCTCTAGTGAAACGCTCGATGAGGACAGGCTATGACGACATAATGGGTCAAGCAAATATGGTGGCCTGTCCTCTCTTTAGCATTATTACGGTCTTCGAAACATAACAACAGTCAACATAATAACACAATTACAGTCTGCGGCCACTGAACAAAAGAGCAATGGTCAATGGTGCGGAGCAATTTCACAATATATAACTATAGATTTTATTTATTTTTTTTCAAAGTTTTCAGAATTGGCTGGGGGCCTAAAACCGCCCAGCAACATTAAAGACGACAAAGAAAATTAAAACAATACCACCAGAGGTGTAAAGAGCCTCTGATGGCATAACAAATAATAAGAAGTAAAAGAAAAGAAAAGCGCGTAGATAAAAAAGGACTAAAAAACAAAGACATTTAAAAACGAAGAATTAATTATTAATAAACAATCTTACTAAAAAGCAGAAAACAACAGTATCACAGATTTCGGAAAATTTCGAGCTCTGTGACACGATCCTGCTCACTACAGTCCCGACAATTCCGAAATGGCTTTGTCAACACCTAGGAACTCATCCGTGTAGGGACAGTGACATCTGATTACTGAGCAACATGTACTGTTATGTCAGATAACTGATTATTGGGTACATGTGTCGTTCTGTCAGATGTCGGGATCAACCCACACGGGAGACCGTTACGATGACTAGGCCATGTTCGTCCGAGTCGAGGCTACAGAGAACGGGACAGTGTTACAGAGTATCACAATATATCTGACTTATGTCCCCATAACCTCGACGGGGCAAAAGCGGTCCCAGGAAGCTCAAGCGCGCATCCGTATGAGGGAATACGACATCTGCTTACTAAGCGAGCTCGCTCAAGATATCACTAATTCGACTAATCCGAATTCGAATCACGACTTCGGTATTCACTCACATATGGATACTAAACACATTTGACATTATAGCCAGACATCAGGGCGTGAATTCCAAGCATTTAGCAGACGATGGTATTTTTCACATACGGTGGAAACCTCCTACGACGTTCGTCCTCGTATTATTTTTTGATTAAAATTGGAGCACTGCCGTCGGTGAATGGCACGGTCAGCAGCGGAGGACATGCGCCGCCATATACGGTAAAAATAAAAACATACAGAAAACAGACAGAAACCCACAAATGCGATAGACAACGGACAAACATAGACAAATAGAAATCCATCCTGAAGACCATCGCTGCGACTCCATCCGAGTTGTAAAGAGGCGCCGGAGTGGAGATAATCGACTAGAAAAAACAAAGATTAGAAATATAGATCACAGAAATAATCACAGATAAGACTCATTGCGTCACTGGGAAGCTAAAGGTCGACCAGTGAAACAATAAGGAGTTAAAACAATACCGCTGTGGAGCCATAATAACAGGCCCACAGCAGCATAACAACATATCGCAGATAAATATAAACAAATGATGTGCCACCTTGCGTGTACCACCGAGGCATCGTTAAAAAACAATAACGGAAACAAAACAACAAAATATAAATAACAAACAGTACCACTAAGGGTGTAAAAGGCCCTTAGTAACATAAAAACAAAACTGAAAGTACCCTGTCAGATCAGCTGAAACAGGGTATTGGTAATAAATAAATAAATTAAGACACAAAATCTTTTGAACACATAAGATAAAAATAATGCTGAAAAGTAAAAGTTTAAAATATCGGGAGAGAATCAAGAGACGACTTCCAATAAAATTAAGAGATGTAATGCCCCTAAAGTCTCTGAAGAAGTTCTGAGAAATTTAAGCATCCTTCTTTCAGAGACAGCATCATAAGCAAGAGCTTCAGCTACACTATCTGGGAGCTGCAACCTTTGGCGCAATGGCTCAAGGGTTACACATTCCTCAACTATATGCCTCATGGTCAGCGCCGTCCCGCAGGCGGCGCACCGTGGCTGATCTTCACCGGCGAGAAAATAACGATAGGTTAAGGCTGTGTGGCCCAAGCGTAAACGCGTCAGAACCACACTTTCTCGCCGGCTCAGATTTACAGGTGCCGGAGTTCTTCGGACCTCACCTGTCTGAGCTTAGCTGAGTTTCACCTGTCTGAGCTTAGCCGTGAGGTTGTTCTACTCACGTTGCCATTTCTGATTAACCGCGGATCGTATGCTCACTCTCAGATCCTCTGAGCGTATGACAATGTCCTGTGGCTCACCGACTTTGGCTGCCTGACGTGCTGCCTGGTCGATAAGTTCATTGCCAGGTATTCCCACATGCCCGGGTATCCAGAAGAAGGTGATAGACTTCTGCCGGAGCATGTAGAGATATGTCAGGATATTCTGCACCAGGGGATCGGTGGTGGCAACGCGCTCAATGAGTCGGAACAAATGAGGAATGCGCTGTCTTCGCATGTTTGACAGAATCGTAGGGCTTGCAAAATCGCATATAATTCCACAGTATACACAGTGGTCTGGGGAGGAAGTAACCAAGTGTGAGGATCGTCACGATTGACGATGACGCTTCCCACACCCGTAGCTGTTTTGGAACCATCTGTGTATATGCAGAGAGAGTCAGTTTCGCTAATAATCTTGTAGAAGCGGGATCAGTAATCGAATGAACTGGTCTCCTCCTTGTTGAGGCCAGTCAGGTCGAAACGACACCTTACCTTAAGGATCAGCCAAGGAGGTACTTCCATAGGACGTTTGGGAAGTACCTTGCGAACTGTAAGTACAGACTTTCTAATAACTCCTGCATTCGAGCGGCCACTGGTCGACTTATGGTGGGATGTCGACCATAGACCCCTGTAAACGGTAACTGAATAGATCTGAATATGTGTGGGTATTTCATATACCCCTACTGCATAACTGAGTAAAAGACCTTCACGTCTCAGTCGCATCAGAGGCAGACTCGACTTTACGCAGAGGTTCATAAAAAGGCTCTTTCGAAATGCTCCCGTAGCCAGTCGTATGCCTGCATGGTGAACAGGATCTAGGAGAAGAAGCGTAGACGCCCGGGCGGAGAAGTTAGCAATGCTGCCGTAACCAATCCTAGTTAGAACTAGCGATTGATACAGGCGAAGTAACGACTCCCGGCCCGCACCACACGATGCACCAGCCAAGCACTTAAGCATGTTTATTGTCCTGTGACAATTCGCAGCTAAGGCTTGGAGGTGTGTGCGCCACGTAAGTTGTTTGTCAAAAATAAGTCCTAGAAACCTTTGGATCCTTTTAATGTGAAAATAGGATCCGGATGTGCGCTGCGCTTTCTGCAGAAGTGCACTACCGATGTTTTTGGGGTAAGAATCGACAACCAAGAGCTTCTGCAGAAGTCGCCACTTCGTTGATGCCTAGTTGCAGCCGTTGTTGGATATCATCGATGGAATCGTCTGCATAGGATATGGTGAGGTCATCAAGGTAGAAGCGACGACGAATTGGGGCTGAGGCTGCGATATAACTGACTGCGATGGAAAACAAGGTGACACTAATGGTGGAGGCTTGAGGAACCCCATTCTCCTGAGAGTGGGCCTCAGACCCAGTGTCACCTACCCAGACACTAAAAGAACGATCAGTCAGGAAACTTTTTACAGACTGAGAAATGTTACCTCTTAAACCCCAATCATGCAGCTTCTTGAGAATGCCATACCTCCAGGTCATATCATAAGCTTTCTCCAAATCGAAAAACACGGCGCCGAGGTATTTTCGTTAGAGGAAGGCGTCGTGAATGGCATTCTCGAGGCGAACAAGGTGATCCGTAGTCGAATGGTATCGGCGGAACCCACATTGATGTTTAGGAATGAGATTGTGGGATTCCAGCCACCAAACGAGATGGTCGTTCACCGTTTTTTCCAATACGATGAATACAAACATACAAACATACGTTATATGAAAGTATAACGAGCAGACGCTTTATTGACGTCGCATGGCAAAACTCTCGTTGAATTTTCTATACAATCATATTATATAGGATGTATTATTATTATTATTAGGAATATTTTTATTGTGTCAAATTATTTGGTAAAGATTGCAATTAAGCATGTTAACTTTTAGTTACGTTTAAATGTGTTATTTATCAATATTTTTGTAAATAATTTATAAAAAAATTAAATTTTTAAAATTTTTCCCCTATATAATTAACAGTATAATTTCCATAGAAACCAAAAAATAAATTACATAGGTTACATAGTGCAATATTACTGTTTGTGACGTTCACAATTTGTTTTTTCTTTTTTCTGTCCCAATTCAATTTTTAACGAAACCTTTATTAATTGATATGTAAGCAGACAGTGATGTGGAGAATTTACTTTAATAGAATCTGGTCTTACTTATTGATTAAGAGGTTACATGGTTAGAAAAAAAAACATTTTCGTTTTTTTTTTTGCAATATAAAACAATACAAACAATATAATTCAATCCAACATGTGGTATATTATTATACATTATTTTAAGATACCATAAAAAATTTTGATGAAAAAAAAATTAAAATTAGGCCACTGGCAACTAGTTGTCAAAAATCGCTGATTTTTCGCCGTTGGCAGAGTAACTCGTGAAACCCTTATCAGAAATCAAAAACAAAATTTTTTCTATTAGTAGATGCTTATGGCTTGTACTTGAACGAAGGATTACTGTTTCCGTTCATTACATATCATTTTACAAGTAGAAAATCAACGAAAACATGAAAATTTTTACCGAAAATCAAATTTTTTTGTTTAAAACGCTGTGAAAAATTAAAATTTTTGAAGTGAAAACTTCTTTAGCGGCGTTGTACACTTTTTTTTTAATGGGTAAAAAATGTTAAACTCGCGTCAGGTCACGTGACCCGATCGAAAATTCGTAAGACCTGATCGAAAATTCGTAAGACGGATGGAGAGTGGACAGTCAGTAGAGCAGACAATAAACTGCGTTGTACACTTTTTTTGTAATGAGTAAAAAATGTTAAACTGGCGTCAGGACACGTGACCTGATCGAAAATTCGTAAGACGACAGTACATAACAGTAGACAATAGTACAGAATATAGAACGAACGGTAGTATCTCTATACTAGTTATGGGAATAATCACTCTTTTTAGTGTGTTGAATCTGTTGAATCCGCTCACTGTGGTGAGTCGATTCAATGAATTGAATCACTCACTCACTTGACACAATTCGCTCACTCGTTTTTATGAATTGAATCACTCATTCCACTCACTCACTCACAACTGAGTGATACAACTTCAAATACAAATCAACACAATAAATACACTCATATAGTTACATGTGAAACACTCACGTCAGTAAACGAGTGTTTGGATACAATTATTATATCCGAATAAAATTAACAAATTAAAAAATTAATACAGCATTAAAAATACACAGTTGAAAAGACATAACAATGAAAATTTTGATTGTGAAAATCTACAATAATTTTATGTAGGAATATATCCACTCATTGCTGCTTTGAAGAAAAACTAATTTTTGTAAACGTAATAATCTGACAATAAACTGGTAAATTTTATTTTAAAAATTAGAAAATATTGTAAAATAAAATACAAATAGTTTTTCTTAGAATTTTTTTAATATCCATACTTATAGCACTTATAGTGTACATAAAATTGGGTATCATGTATTCACATTATGTACATTATACACATATTATTATATCACAGTGCCAATGGCCTTAGATGCTGAGGCACTATAATAAAAAAATAAAAAAAAAAAAAAAAAATTGGGTATATTTTTTATTTAGATTATTTTATTAGTTTATTAGACATCTGGACTAAGTTTGATTTAAAATTTGTTTTATGCATTTTAAAAAAAAATAAAGGATAGTAAAAAGAAAAATTAAAATATTAGTTCTTATAAAAAGAAATAGTTATACCTTCCATACAATGGTATTATTAGTAAATACGATATATACACGTTATGTTATATGTACACAGTTGTAAAAAACAGATGTTTGTGGGAACAAGTCTCTGTTGCTCTGTCTATTGTCATAAGTAAACTGAAACAGAGATTGAAAATTGAATAGAATCTTATATGTTATACATTCGTAAGTGAGTGAGTGAGTGTATGACATATATTATACTCTTTCAACTCACGAGTTGAAAGAGTCGATTCAATTCTTTTTGACTGATTCAATTCAGTCAGTCAGTTGGGTGATTCAACTCAGTGAATTAAATCACTCACTCACTAGCCATCTCTACTCTATACTACTGAAACTAGTGTAACGCGAAAGGACAGATATACTGGTTTAGTCCAATAGCACTAATTTTAAGCCCTATCTCACTAAACATTAATTTTAGAATAGATATAAAAAATTTTTAAAAAGAGATTCTTGTAGGGATTACCGAAGAGAACATTTGTGCAAAATGTGAACTCCCGGAAATGTTTTTGTATATTGTTTAAACAATATTGAAAATTCATAAATAGCGTTTTTTGACCTTTCACCGCTTACGTAGCGAAAACGGTGATAGATACATTAAAAAGAGCGCACCTTGAGTGCAATAGAGAGCACCTGTCTATCTTGTACAGGTAAAAAGATACAGCGCTCCAAAAGCGCACTCAAAAATCCACTTTTTCTAGCGTTCCGGCAGGGTGTGCTGTCCGGAACCTTGCCGGTCATGTTTGTGTACGATAGCGCAATAAATAAATATTGTATTCTACCACATAAATTATAGTACTTTTATATTGATAATTAAAGCAATTCGTGCAAAATTATTCCCTAACCATTCCAAAATATCAAAAATGCACAACGTTAGTATTCAAGTTTTCACTTCTGCCGGCACTCCCGGAGTGCAACCCGTCTTTTTTTTTTAATCCTTCGTTCAAGTACAAGCCATAAGCATCTACTAACAGAAAAAACTTTGTTTTTCGATTTCAGGTAAGAGTTTCACGAGTTACTCTGCCTACGGTGAAAAATCAGTGATTTTCGATTACTAGCTGCCAATGGTCTAATTCTCATTTTTTTCTATGAAATTTTTTTTTCAGTTTCTCTAAATAATATGTAATAATATGCTGAAAGATGGAATAAATTATATTTTCTTATATTGCAAAAAAAAAAATCGAACAACTAGTGTGTTTTGCTAAAAAAGAAAAAAAAACACCGTGAGCAGCGGATCCCTATCACGGAAGTCGAATTTTTCCTTTCATCTTCGGTATTGAATGTCTACAAGCGAAATGTAATTGAAAGTCCACAAGCGATTTGTCATTTTGGTGGTTTCAAAACTGATGATGAGTGTCCGGTTGATCGGGGCTTTAAAAAAGGTTTTAAGTTTTAAAGGGCTGAATCTCAGTGAATTTCAATTTGGTGCCGACAGCAGTTAGCAGGAAAAAAGCCAACACAATTCGTACAAGGGCATTTCTACCCATGCTTATCCGCCAATTGCCTTTGCGTTTTATATTTAAATATTAAAAAAGGAACTTAAATAGTAAACTGAAAGGCCTTGATGAAGATATTTTTTCTTTCCAAAAAAATCCAGAATAGGGAATATGCATGTTTTTCATTTATTTCAAAAAGAGTTTAAGGTGATGTCAAAAAATCACAAAAATATATTATGAGTACAATTTGCGCCTTTATTTCAGAAAAATAAAAAAATTATTTTTCATTTTACATTATCATTATTTAAACATCACAATTTGGCGCGCTGACGTCACTTGAAGATATTAAAATAAGAAAGTTATTACCACCCAGGCCAGCAGCATTGTTATATAATTCGTTCTGCAGATGGCACTGCTTCTGATAATATCAAAAATCTAATCGTTTATTCTCCACTGCTTTCGATATCTGCCAATATTTTAATTTTTTTGACGAATAAAATTTAGCAAATATATTAAATAGTGAATGAATTAAATAATTAATTTTCAATTTAATTTTTAAGAATGTTTCCTCTTACGAATTTTTTCAAAAATTAAAATCGAATATTTTTTTTTCATAGCAACTCCTTTTTAAAAAAATAATGACCAATATTTAATATTTTCCTAGTTACGTAAATTAATTTATTTTAACAATAATAAGTATTGATTGTGACAAGTTACAAAATATTTTTAAATATTCAAAAATTAATTTTTATTCTATTTGATATATGTTTTCGTACCAGTGACAAAGTTTATAGTGTGTATCCTATTATTTATGGTACTCTATGTTATACCTTTAGTGCATATTTCATTCAGTATATATATCTGGCATATTTGGTGAAACTTATACATTAAACGTCACAACCAATAGGATCGCTCATTGCTCAAATGTACCGTTTTGGCGGAATTTTTATTTAAGGTAGATAATTTACATTAATTTCGTTATGAAAACTAAAATTAACCAAACAAAAAGAACTGTCATAAGAATTTGTGACATGTATAGAATATTCCAAAAAATGTTTCACAATTTTCTAAAATACATGCATATTCCCTAAGTCGAATTTTTCCTTTCATCTTCGGTATTGAGTGTCTACAAGCGAAATGTAATTGAAAGTCCACAAGCGATTTGTCATTTTGGTGGTTTCAAAACTGATGATGAGTGTCCGGTTGATCCGGGTTTTACAAAAAGGTTTTAAGTTTTTAAAGGCTGAATCTCAGTAAATTTCAATTTTGTGCCGATAGCAGTTAACAGGGAAAAAGCCAACACAGTTCGTACGAGGACATTCCTACCCATGCTTATCCGCCAATTTCCTTTGTGTTTTATTTTTAAATATTAAAAAACGAACTTAAATAGTAAACTGGAAGGCTTTTATGAAGATATTTTTTCTTTCCAAAAAAATCCAAAATTTCTATTTTATAAATAATAAAAATCCAAAATTCCTAATTTATAAATAAACAGTGACTTTAACAACATTTTTAAATTACTTCTTAATGAATTTTAAGGGCGGTTTATTCAAATTTAATACGTAATTTAGACTAATTTTACCCTTCAAAAACGAAGTCAACTTCAGTCTTCAAAACTACCGCTGAAAAAACAGCCAATTGCAAGAAAACATTGAAGAAAACAAGAACAGATTGAATTATCCACAATTTTATTGAAAATGTCGTATTCAACCATAGTGTAATATCTTGAATATTTCGCTTTAGTTCTAAAGCTTCATCAGCAAGTTTATTAATCTATCCAAAAAATACATAGTTTAATAAAAAATTTTAATAGAAAAACCGTAACATGGTTGTCACCTCCAAAAAAGGGGGGCAACTAAACATTCTACGTCATTCTACGTTATATGACGTAGAATGTTTAGTTGCCCCGCCGTTCTTGTCGTATTTTTTCAAGGAAAAATTCGACTAAAAACGAATCTCCTTTATATAGAAATATAAAAATATTTTCTTCTTTCAGTTCTCGTATTGGTTGGTTTTTAAAGTCTAACGGGCTTACATTCTAAAATTGAAATAATTGTTCTATGTTAATAAATAAATTAAAAGAGATTTTATCAAAATAGCAGAAATAAGAATAATAAATTAATCAGAGACTGAAATTGAGCAATTTTTCTTAGGAACAAAACTATTTAACAGCTAACTAGGTTGATTCAAATCAGTCAATTTAAAATTACAAAGGAACGTGTGGCATGATATTAAGCAAAATAAAATTAAATAAAACTCCGCTATTTTTCATTAGATTTCAAAAAACTTAAAATAAATAAATACTTAAATAAATAAATTTGCTCTCCTCCAATCAGTCCAGTATTACTCCAAAAAAAAAGAACAATACACTCTTAACTTCTTAGATCTAACTACATGGAGTGTAATTTGTCAATCTTCCACCAAAATGGATGACATGGTGTTGAAATAGGTACAAGTCACCAACCTAGGGACTTTTAATTTTATTATGTTGTATATCATGTAGTACTTATGTTATTATTCTTTATAATATAGTTCTGTTCTGTTATTCAACGAAGATACATGTGTATAATAAACAGTAAAAACTGTTAATGAAATAATATGTTTTTACAAAAGTAATCACAAGTTTCATTTTGGAAATCCTACAACATCAAATACTGTATCGTAAATACACTGTCAACTCAATAGGTTATGGGCCCAGGAATAATAAAATATTCTAGAAAAAAGCTTATTTCTGGAAAATAAAAGAAATTCAAAGCACGTGTTTTTCTCACACAAAATTTTGGAAATATATTCAAAGCTAAAATTATAAATCGTGCAGTATGGAAGAGGACAAATATAAAATCACACCGCTTGATGGAACGAATTTCGGAAACTGGAAATTCAGGATGAAAACACTTTTGGAAGAACAACACTTTGGCAGAAAATAATAGGACTAAAAAATTTCTGAGACAAAATTAACAAAAAAAATAATAAATTGTACTTCTATACCGTGGACGACCAAAAAAAACCTCAACGGGTTTTATCGATATGGTGTTTAAAATTAAATAATATCTAGTGTTTAGTTCTCGGGGGTGGGAAGGGGGGGGGTCACGACCCCTTGATCCTTCCCTTGTATACGCATTTGTTATGAAAAAATAATTTCTAAGAAGAAATATCACAATAACAAATTATAAGTCAATCTATAAATTTATGAGTAAATAATTAATTACTTAATTTACGTGTAAATAGTTAAGTTGAAAGTTTAGATATAACGATTTTAAATATAAGTAGTTATAAAAAAATAATTGAATGGGTCAGATGAAAAAGGTACATATTCCAAAAACTAGAAAAAACTTTTCGGAAAACTAAAAAAAGAACTGTTTTATATGAAAAGTAATTTTTTCACAGCAAACTTTTCTATAGGAAAAGTGTTCATCTAGATTAGTAGCCCATGTTTTGCCATGAAAATGAAATAAATGTTTTAAAGTATATAAACTATTTACATAAAAATTCCGTGGAATATGTTCCTTTTTCAAGTCAATATTTACAATGAATAATTACTATAACTAAATCAAAGTCCACTTTACAGTACTCCGTTAAATAAATGAAAGTAAGGGTCTACACCATTAAAAAAATCGTACTTATAAATACCTAAATGAATGTATTCAATTTTATTGAACTACCTGATGCAATCATAAAATCTACTTTTGTAATGTTATTATTATGAATTTCTTTATATTATTTATTTAATTTAAAATTACTTATTTAAGTAGATATATTATTGTATTACTATATAAATAAGCAAACTATTTCAAGATCTATTACTTTTTTTTTACAACGTAGTGTATTTTTATACATTGTATATACAGTGTAATATTACCTGAGTGAGAGATATAAAAACTAATAGCGGGAGTTTAGATATAATTACTTACTCTATACCCATCTTAATTGCAAAAGTATTTTATCTTCTTAATGTAACAAAATATGTATATCTCTTATTAAAAATATATCTTTCCTTTTTGTTGGACTTTGATCCCTCTGGACATTGATACTTTTTAATGTTTTTACAAGATTTGATATATTTTAATAGAATTATTTTACTTTTTTGTTTGCTATTTCAAAAAGGATGTTAAGGCTATGTAAGGTCTAATTAGGTTATATCGTTTACCAAACAATCTAATTTGGACTATTGGTCCTTTATGTGAATAGAATATGGGTTTTTTTACACCCACCAGATGGAGGCTGGTCTAAAGTAAAATGGCTATCTCAACTCATTTTGTCATTTTTATGGAATATGTACTTTTTTCAACTGACCAATTCAATTTATGAAATGAAAACATCAAGTAATCAATTGTAAATTGAAAGAACAAACACAAGTCAGTATATGAATAATGAATGGATCGATTACGCGAATATGAAATTGATGTGATATAAAATCGAAACAATTTACCTCATAACAAGTACATAACGTTGGTAGGAGAGAGGCAGGCAAGTTGGAAACGTTTTAACTTTTACAAGAATGGAAGGCAAAAATTACATGTTAGTAAAATTTTTATGAGTTCGGTCTAAAATTTGGTTATTTTTGGTATTGGAGTTAAGTAGACATTTTAAAAAAAAATTGCATTTTTCCATCTTGCCCGCTATGTGAAGGTAAGATGGAACTTGACGTTGGACAAAAGAAAACATACATAAAACACAAAAATAGATTAACAATTATTTACATTTTTGCAGTTAATTCAACAAACGAAACATTTTTATGTCTAAATTTTGATCACAGATCTAAATATGTTATAATTCAAAACGGACAAGTTATAGATTCAAGTATGCTGTATTTTTATTTTTAATTTAAAAACAATATTTCTTTAAAAATATTGTCATAATTATTGTTAATTTTTTTAAAATATCATACCTTCTAATGGTCACAATAATGATTATGCTTGAGGAGTCAGTGTATATATTGCGTGCACATATTGCACTGTATCTATATTAGTGGAAACATTTCCATCTTATGTGCAATTGATGGTTTCCATTTTACTCGAAACGCTTAACCCTCAAATTTTAATTTAAAAAACAAAAGTGTTTGAATATTTTGAAATTATTAAGAGCAAGACTTATTTTTAAAAAACTGATTATTTTAGCATAACAAAAATTTTTAATCTCAATAAAATACTATTTTTTGTACAAATATTGAAAAAAGACTAAAACTTACATTTTTATTATATCAGTCAATTGAACAAAAATGGTTACATGTATTTACACAACTTTAAAGACATCGGGGTATTTTTGTGTGATTTTCATTACGAACAAAAATATTTACAATTATCAGATGATAAGATTCCATTTTGCCTGCCTCTCCCCTTTTAAATTTAAGTAAGTTAAATACAGTTTAAAACTTAAGCACTCTGTTCTTTCATGACGTGAATTTTACCACCAACGAATATTTGTATACGTAGAAAAACCGATAATTAGAACTTTTTAATTACAGACTATAAAATATATATGTTTATTCAAGTAGTGTATTCAAGCACCATTTTGAAAGTTTCTGAATCTCCAACAGTAGATATCTGATTATATTAATTTTTAAAATGAGAATATAATATGCTGCTAACAAGGAAACATTCCAAGGTGTCCTTTGCCGATTTTGATGATACCGTGATTATGTTATTCTTTGTTGAAATCGAACAAGTAAAATTACCCAAGTGCCAATCGCTAATCTTCTTGAAACTTTGTTGGTGTGTAGAATAGGCAAAAGTAAGAGACCCGTATTTTTTCTATCGGCTAAGACCCACGTTCCGGGGGTGAAACCAGTCCCTAAAGTAGGGGGTTTAAATGATATTTTTTAAGATATCTCGAAAACTATAAGAGATATAGGAACGCTTTAAATTGATGAAATATTACTATTTGAAAGATCTATTCACCTGTATAGGTTAAACCAGGGTCTGGTTTATAAGAGGGGCCGGAGGGGACAAAAACGGGGGAAATTTTATTGTATAGCCTGAATGGTTCAAAGTATCTAATTTTTACCATCATAAATAGAAAGAGTACCAAAAAATAGGAGATACGTGTTTTTGCGTTTTTTCGAATTATGTGTTTTATTCAAGACAGATAAGGAAGAAAATAATTGAATAGACTATATTGCATTATTATTGATTGGAAATACCTTCTATATTTTTTTAATTTTATGTTCAATTCATCACGAAAATATAAATTTTTACTTTCCCATAATGATTCATGTATTTTTCTACTCCTGTTGAAGAACACACTCATTATATATCTGTTAATTGTTGAGAAAGTTAGACATTATTCAAAGGTGTGGAGGAATGTTCATTACTCAATACCCTCTTGACCAATGAAATCACAGTATTAATCATTATTCCATGGGTTTGCGTTTGTTTTGTGTATATGTGTATGTATCAAGTTAAATTTAATATATGTTGCCTAGTAACGTTCAAGTAAATAAAGTAGTTTGTTTTGTTTTAATCGTTTTATACATAATATTATACAAACTTTTAATGAAATTAGAAATAGATTAAAAATTTGATTTAAAATTTATATTCAATTTTATTTAAATCAAAAAGGAAAGAAGTCGTAGAAAAAATATCGTATTCTACTCGCTTGCAATGGCTATTACTCACTCAGATGCATTACGACACTCGTCTCTCAAGCTCGGCTCGTGTCGCATTTCATCTTCGTGAGTAATAGCTATCATTACTAGCTCGTTGAATAATATACTATTTTCAGTACTTACTTAATTTGTAATTTAGTCATGTGTATATTTGGTTATCTATCCTATTCTATATTTTTAACACTGATTTCTCCCAAAGTTCCCTGATCTGCAAGTGTTAGTGAATGTTCGGCAAAAAGTAGTAATCTCTTCCGATCAACAAATCAACTACGTTTATCTTCTTATAAATTCTTTTTTAACCAAATAAACGCGGTTTATTTCTTTCTCAACATTCAAACTACTTTTCTTATTCTTTTTGTATGCTTTGTAGGTGTCAACCCCATTTCTCAAATTACAAAATTTATTACTAAGCATCTGAACAGCAAACGAAAGAGATTACTGCTTCTTGTCGAGAATTCATTAACACAGGCAGATCAGACAACTTTCGCAGAAATAGATGTAAAAAATGTAGAATAGGAATAATGGAATATATACATAACTAAATTACCATTTAAGTAAGTACTGGAAAATACATGAATCATTATCGGAAAGTAACAATTTACATTTTCATGATGAAATAAACATAAAATTAAAATAATATAGAAAGTACTTACAATCAATAATAATGCAGTATAATCAATTCAATTTTTTTCTACCTTATATGTCTTAAATAAAACACGAATTTCGAAAAAACGTAGAAACACGTATCCCCTATTTTTTGGTCTCTTTCTATTTATGATGGTAAAAATTTGATACACTGAACCCTTCAGGCTGTACAGGAAAATTTGGACCGATTTTCACCCCCCCAGCCCCCTTATGAACCCACCCTGATTTAACCTATACAAGTGAATAGGTCTTTTAAGAGGGAACATTTCGTTAGTTTAAAGTATTCCTCTATCTCTTAAAGTTTTCGAGATTTAAAAAATATGATTTGAACCCTCTATTTTAGGGGCTGGTTTCACCCCGTGAATGTGGGTCTTGGCCGATAAAAAAAATACGGGTCTCTTACTTTTGTCTGTTCTACACACCAACAAAGTTTTATGAAGATTAGCGATTGGCACTTGGGCACTTTTACTTATAAAAGACCCGTATTTTTTAGTCGAATTTTTCCTTGAAAAAATTAAACTTATACTGCCTATACGATAAGAACGGTGAGAGGCGAGAGTAGGGGCGATATCCGTTTTCGGATCCGTAGAACACGATTCTGTAGCAAAAAATGTCGGATATATATATATATATATATATATATATATATATATATATATATATTAGGGTGGTCCTACCTGACACTGAGAATTTTTTTTATTTCATTTCGTATGGTCTGACCACCAAAAATTGTTCTACGACTCGAAAATGTAATGTGTGTAAAATTTCAGCAGTTCTAATCAACATTAATGGTAGCTCATTGGAGTCGAAGTTTTACATAAAAGGTCATTTTTGCAATAAAACATCAATGAACATGTATGAGTGCTCAGAATGCTTTTATTAGTTATTTAGAAAAAATCAGACGCAAATTCTTATACATAATAATAAAGTATTTTCCCTTAAGGATCCACAAAAAAAAAGAAAATTATTATTTTTTAATATTAAGTATGTATAATCCAGCCCACAGTACAGCTCAATATAGTGATTTAACAAATTCCGTATGACTAATTGCCAAAATTAGAGATCAGTTTAACTTTTGTAATGTCTGTTTAAAAAAATTATTTTAAAGTTATTTTTTACCTATGTTTTTCCACCACTTCTAATAAATATTGTCTTTCAGTGTTGTCATTAACAACCCTCAAATGAAGGGTGTTAGGAGAAAACAAGGAATGTCACAATTTTTCAAAAATTAAGCTAATGATGCCGTCTAGTATTTTATTTATGTCTTATTTAGGTGCACTTATCGTTCTAGTAGAACATCAGATTAGTCGCTTATAAATCATTATTAAAAAAATACTACATAGGTAGAAAACAAGAGATGTCAAGATCTTAATTGTTGAAAACAAGGAATGTCCAATTGTCATTTTTCTTGTACCACTTCCATCACGTTCAAGTTATCACATTGTGTAACGTATTTCTTTTGGTTTAAAGGTAATTGTGTGTAGTGTTGTTTGTTACAGTTACAACAGTTTTTTTTTTTAAATTTAGTTTATACAATGTCGTCAGATTCTGAAAGTAACAGTAATTATGCTAAAATTCCAATTAAAAGAAAAAAACAAGGCTGTGTTTACGAAGTAATGAAAAAACTTCGAATTCAAAGCCACGAACATGGTACTTTTTGTCAGTGTAAAAGACTCAAGTGTACAGAAAACGTAAGTGAAGATCGTAGAAAGGAGATTCTAAAAAATTTTAATCAAATGGATTCTAATAATGAGCAAAATTTATATTTAAGTAGTTTGATTGCCACCGTACCAATAAAAAGGCGTCGTCCAAGAAAACAAGAAGAAGAAGCTAAATTTCATGACTGCTCATACAAATACATCGTGAAAATAAAGGAAAATGACTCCGTTAAAGAAGTTCAAGTTTGTAATAAATTCTTTATTGCTGTTCATGGTATTACAAAGGGAAAACTGGAATATGTACAAAAATCTTTAAAAACGACTGGATATGCACCAAAGGACAAAAGGGGTGGAATATGTTATCGTAAACTTAGTACTGATACTACTGAACACATTCACAGGCATATTGAATCATTTAAAGCAAGATAAAGTCATTACAGTCAGAAAGATAATCGTAATAGAATGTATTTGCCAGAAGAACTAAATATTAAGAAAATGTATGATATGTTTAAAGAATTATATCCCCAAGATAAAGTTTCGTATCAAACCTATAGAGATATTTTTAGATGTGATTTTAATATAAAATTTGGATACCCACGAAGCGATACATGTAGCCAATGTGACGAAATGGTAGCAAAATTAAAAATTTTGAATAGCCAAAAAAACGACTCTAAAATTAAAAAACTTCAGTTGGCTCAGGAACTTCATTTACGTAAGGCTCAAGCTTTCTATAGTCGCAAAAAGAATGAACGTAAAGCAGCTCGAAAATTAGTAAATAAAGAAGCAATCGCGATAGATTATCAAAAGAACGTGTCCTTGCCAAATATTACAACTAACGATGTTTACTACCGAAAACAGCTTTCTATGTTTACTTTTAACATTCATATACTTTCGTAATCGTATTTTTATACCTATCCGGAGACAATAGCGAAAAAAAGTCCTGACGAAGTATGCTCTTTTCTTTATCACTTTATAATGAATTTCCTTCCTCGAAATGTGGAACATTTGCATATTTTCTGTGACGGAGCTGGAGGTCAAAATAAAAATTATACACTTATACGTTTTATTCATTATATGGTAAATGTTGTACAAATCTTAAAATCAATTACAGTGACTTTTCCAGTACGAGGCCATTCTTATTTAGAATGCGACAAAACATGGGCCTTATTAATACAAGCAAGCGGATGAAAGTACCTAAAGACTGAGAAGAAAATATTTCTTCTTCTAGATGTAAACCGACGCCATTTTCCGTAATATCTGTAAATCAAACTTATGTTAAAAAGTGGTCTGTTTTTTTTTTTAAACAGAAATATCTGAAGAATTGTCCTTTTCCTATACAAAAAATAAAAGAAATTTCGACTACTTGCAATCATCCTCGTTTAATATTACATCGAAATTCATATCATGGAATGATAGAACAAAGCCCACTTCTTTCCGCTGCGCAAATAAAAAACTTCTCTGAAGATAACAAAGAAAACAGCGAAGCAGAGTTACCTGTTGAAGCTTATTCCGAACTTATACCAATTAGTGAAGAAAAGTATAAAGACATTGTATTCTTATCTAAATTTTGTGAATCCGAGGAAAATAAGAACTTTTATCTAAAGTTACCTCATGCCGAGAAAAAACAAAGAATTTAAATTTTCAAATTTCTGTTGTTTTTTTCTTTTTGTTACAATAAAGAAGTTTGGTCGTTCCTTGTTTTCAACTATAATTATTTGAGTTGTTAATTAATTTTATTTTTTTTTTTAATTTTAAATAATTTAAAATCATTTTTGCTTAACTATATTAATTAAGAAATGTTTGTTATTCATAAAAAGTATGTTTGTATAGTTTTTTTCCATGAATAATAAAAGTTATTAACTTTTAAATATAAAAATTTAAATTCCTCAAGTTTACTTTAAGTGGACATTCCTCATTTCCTTCCGAGACCCTTCAAAATGTTAAGTATCGTTACTGCTTGCTTGTAATCACTTCTATGATGCCATTCTTCTCGGTCAAATTCTAAATACCCTCTTGGAATAATGGAATATTAAGACGATGAAAGAAATTGATCGTATTTTTTGTCACAAAATCTTCTATCTGCATCTCACTTGAACTCTTGCTACTTAACGCTTAAGAGGTTCGTCAACCCCCTCCTTTTCATTAATGAATTGAATCTTAGCTTTTTTGAAGTCATGGACACATATTCGTCGAAAACGGCCACACCCACAAGATCTCACTTAAATACCATAGGTGCCCTTCGAATTCCTTGTTGGCAATTTTAGAAAGTCCAGAATTTATCTTCCCATAAGTAATAAGCTGTTGAAGTAGCCTGAAATCATGAAAAGAGCTGGAATAGTAAGAAGGGCTGTAAACCAAGCTCTCAGATAAATATGAACAAGAAAATGTAAACGTCACTCAATCCATTTTCTTCTCTCTTACAATTAGTGAGCTTCAATTGGCTACATTCACATTTTTAAAGGATACAATGCCTTGGCCATCCATTTAGCTTGATGATTAGCTCCAAGAGACATAAAGTGTACTCCGCGCGATGGAAGTCCTCCCAAGTATATAATCTCAAACTCTAAGAATTCTCTGTAGTCATCTCTCACTTGAATTTTCGTCAGTTTGCTAACTGTAAATTGAGTCACAATTTCCTTCTCATCTCTTAAAGCTGCCATAACATTTGCATCATTCCTTGCACATCGTATGCCAACTGGTCAATATTACTCCAGCACTGCTTAAAACGTTTAAAAATGGCAATATCAGGCTTAGAAAATTGATATCACATAGCCTTGTTAAAGACACTTGCTAGAATGCTTTTTAATATGCAATGTCGACATGCTAAGTACAGGAAGTCTTTTTGCAACTTCTGTTCCAAAAGTATGCAGGCTGCATTTCTGTGACCTGTGCTGCCAGCAGTAGTACCGAAATACACTGCATTTACCTGTTATGTAATCCCCTCACTCCAATATGTACAAACCCCAACGGTCTATTTCACTGTTAGATAAAATTCAAATATTACCGTTTCTTTAGTTGTTGTCAATATTATGTTATATTATTTTTGGAATATTATTTTGTGTCTAATTATATATACGATTTCTTGTTTATTTTTTTTATTTTTTGATTTACATTTATTTTAATTCAACTTTTTTTTACTAATTGTAATTTTGATGTCTAAAATTTAGATACTGGATCATTTCATCGCTTAAGTTTAGAACCGAGAACCTTGCTTTAAAATCTTTAGTAGCATAAGAATAAAGAATTGAGTTTAACAAAATTACAAACAGTTAGATAAAAATTTTAGTTTTTAGTTCTAAATCTGAGTGTTTTAAATCCGAGTGTTTTATCAAGTGATGTGGTTTCAACAAAAAACGTTAATAAACAGGCTAAAAAAACACTAAGTAGATATCACGAAATAAAAACAGACAAATATAGCACTGTATCTCTCCAGAAAATATTTTCACGGATCAGCATTGTAAAATAGAACTAAGTTTAGGTTGAAATTTCATTTTATTTGAGCGACCTCTAAATATCATTTGATTTGCCTGAAATTTTACACAAATTATTTTTATACGTCTTAGAACAACATAAGTGGGTCAGATAGCAACATTTCGAAACTTCAAAAATAAGGACCACCCTAATATATATATATATATATATATATATATATATATATATATATATATATATATATATATATATATATGAGTTGCCCAGTTCCAAAATGAGTCTCGTCCACTTTTATAAATTTTCGGTAAATTAGAAAAAACGTTTCAAATAATAATAAATGGAATTTCTTTACATCATTTGACTTTTTTATTTTCAAATAATGTTATTTGAATTTTATTTTGAATCTTTATGGCTCTACTTATTATAAAAACGTAGTTATAAACAAAAATAAGTCAGACAAGACTTGATTTGGAACCGTCATAAGGACAAGACCTTATTTGGAACAGCTGATCATGGATAAGACTGGATAAGACTCACTATGGAAACGTAGGAGTGAATTGAAACAAGCTAGTATTGATGTAAAATAACTTTTTTTTTTATTATTGACAACTGGACAAGACTTAATTTGTAGCTGTCAGAAGGACAAGACTTAATATGGAACATTTGTCAGTGGAAAAGACTTAATATGGAACCGAACCTATATTTTAATCATTTATTTTATGTAGTGATGAGCAAAATTAGTCTTGGTCTTGCAGTCTTGTCTTGGTCTTGCATTTTTTGCAAGACCAAGACCAAGACCAAGACTATGTATAGCAAGACCAAGACCAAGACCATAAGTATGATTGCAAGACCAAGACAAAAGCAAGAAAAAAGCAAGACTCTTGCTAAACTATTTAAATAATTTGAAAGTATAATTAATACTGAAACTTTTTAAAGCAATATTAAAAATTGTTTCTTTAAAAATTCGAATTAAATACTTGCAATTAAAAATGTGTGATGCTGTCATAAATCAATATAATGCTTTCAACTACCTTTATAAAATCTTTTGGTCGAATAATAAGTAAAATATCGGCGTTTAATAGGTTTTACGACTTTTAATAATAATAATAAGACTTTACCACGTTTAATAGAAATTCATTTGGAACTAACTGAAGCCCTGAAAATTTCATCGAAATTAGTCGAATAGTTCCGAAGTTACGCGTTGGAAGGTTTTACGAATACTCAGGTGGACAAAGAGGCAGCTACAAGGCAAAATTTTTTTAGGAATCGTAAAGAGTAAAATTTCTGATTTTTGAAAGAAAAAATTTTTACGTTACAAAGATGATTACAATGTCTTTGTTATGTCGGTAGACTCGGAAACATGGAATCGAAGGTTATGTGTATAGTTAGTAAAAACCAGGAAACTAATTTATGATGGATTGTTGACACCCTAAAATTTGAAACATAAACAGACAGCTTAAATAAAATATGTAGATAGATAGAATATAAGAACGGTCAAGCGAGAAGACGTTAACAAAAAAAATTTTTTTTTAAATACCTATCTACACATTAAGAGAATTTCGCACATATGTTAACATTCCAAGCAAACTGGCACAAATATGCAGGACGACATTTTACTATTTTATGATTATTTTTTCAAGTAATCCTTTATGATTGTTCAATTTCTTTTTGTCACATAATATTTATTTTTTATTACTGTAGGTCAGTTTCAGTTTTTAATATAATTTATGGAGACTTTCCATTGAAAAAAAACTAGATTTATGGCCAATCTCTTTTTTTTAAATAAAAAAGAAAAATAACTGAAGAATATATACAATTTGACAACTCTGATTGGAACTTTACTATTTTTAACTTTTAGTCTCATAAAATACATACAATTTCACATAACAAGATAATGGGAAGTCGCCCTGGGCGATTACCCTTCTCATCTTTAGATAAATTCGTCAATAAAAAAGGCACTAGTTCATTTTCTGATATATTCTCGACTTCTTGTATATTTCGTTTTAGTGTTAAATATCTTACTGATTAGTCAATAGTCGTTAGAAGCATTACAATAATTATACGTATATAGTACATAGTGAAAAAAATTATTATTCTTATATGAACGCAATGAGTGCAATGGATATTTCATGTGGATCCAATCTTATAAAAGCCGGTTTACCACATACAATACACTTTGGTGTTTCTCTTTCTTCTTTGGGAAAGCAATATGTTACAGAATTTTCAAAACTTTCTGGTCGTTGGTCAATATATATCCACTTTTATATCATCCATACTTAAACCAATTTTAAAAACTAGGCGACGAAAACTGATTGTGAGCTAGAGACTGAAGTTTTAGAATATTGTTACGACGATGTAAATCAACATCATATACTCATTTAAAATTACATTATCCGAAAATAATCTGATGAATTGTTTCCAGAGTCGCCTCCATCCAGAGGTTAAAATATTGACAATTGTATAGATAAATAAAAATAAATAAATAAGTAAATAAGATTTGTATAGGTGTCAGTAAAGCATGGGGGTGGGTATAATTATGTGTTGTATGATGTATTTTAAAGTATATCGTAAGTTTGTAACAATTTATTACTAAAATACGAGATTGTTTGACCATATTTTTCCTCATTATTAAATCAGAAAGTTAAAATTTTTCCCAAGTTAATATTAACAAAGGGTGTATTTATGCAACAAGAAATAAACTGAAGTGATGTAAAATATATTAATTAAAAATTCTTTTATTTACACATAACAGTCTCCTCTTTTATCAAAAAATACCTGATAAAATTAGGGGTGGGGGTGGGTGATGAAACCCCAATGATTTTATAAGTTTAATTTTGGTATCATAATAAAGATCTTCAAGTGTCATTTACAAATATATATAGCTTCCCTACCAAAGCTCTTACCATTTCCAAGTTATTTAAGAAAATTGAAAAAACTCAAATTTTCAGGGGTAAGTTTTAGCCCCTTAAACCGCTTAGGGGCACGAACGAAATATGGCTCATGATTAGTTTTAATGAGATCAACAATCCACCACAGTTTCAAAAATTTTTGAGAGATACAATTGGATATCTTTCCTTATAAGTGTCGCTCTAGACACCGGAAAATTGCCGCCCCTGCCTTTTCCTAAAAAAATGTCTTAATTACTTTTTCACTTTTTTCCTGAATGATTTTAATTTTAAGAGCGAAATTGTGGGTTATTATTGCTCTTTTTTCCTACCAAAAAATTAATGACGAGCAAAAAAAGAAAAAACTTCAAATTCCAAATTTTGCTGCCCCTAGAGACCCCAAAACAAACTTCTAGCATAGAGCCGAGCTTGACACTGTGTTGCGGTAAATTATCAAAACGCACCATGACAGTGGCTGTGATAGCTGAAATTTCGATTCAAAAATTCGCTAATAAAAAAAAAATGCAAGAAAGTGCAAGATTTTTAGCAATACCAAGACCAAGACCAAGACTCAATCCGCTCTACCAAGACCAAGACCAAGATTCTTAATGCAAGAACAAGACCAAGACCAAGATTTGGTAGTCTTGGTCTTGGTCTTGCATTTGCTCATCACTAGTTTTATGGGGACAAGAATTTTTTTGAAACATTTGCTAGATACTACCAAAAAGAGCTATATAATCTAAATCTGATAATGTACTTATCTCAATATCGATTTTTGGTGGACAAGACTCATTTTGGAACTGGGCAACTCATATATATATATATATATATATATATATATATATATATATATATATATATATATATATATATATATATATATATATATATATATATAAATATATTTATATATATATATATATATATATATATATATTTATATATATATATATATATTTATATATATATATATATATATATATTCCCGCTACCTTTTAATATGTGTAGGCCCCCCCCCCCCCTATGGAAGTTAAGAGCTGAAATTTGGTAAGTCGGGTTCATTCCGATGCACAACAATACTATCAAAGTGGGGTCAAATTTTGGGCAAATATTGGATCCGACCCAACTTTTAAGGGGGTGGTGGGGGCGGTAAAACAATAAAACTTTTCCAAACCTGTTGAAAGTAATGTTTCGGTCAATTGTCTACAACATATCCAAAATTCAGCTTCCTAGGATGATTTGGAGAGAGCAGAGGAAGAACAAAGCATTTTGGCTGGATCTAACGCGCCCACAGCCCCCCAGAATTGACGTAGAGGGTTAAAATTTGGTGTGTTGTTAAAGTTCGTACCTAGGTTGTGCTTATAGAACACTGAAAGGAATACAACTATCTCTTTTCTGCAACCACTTATGGGCATTTATGTGCAATTTGCAGAACTATGTTGTCATTCACTTAGTAGCTAGCAATGGGTGTGTTTAAATTTTTGTCATATTGTTACCGTCGTGTTGACACGGTATACGTGATATACATGCATGATGCTTTGTCGTTACACTGGTTTCAGTAGTATAGAGATACTAGCGTTCGTTCTGTAATATTCTGTGGCTGTTCTTTTTGGAGGTTTTAATATTTTACCCCCACCCCCCCCCCCCCTCATTTTTAAGCTACAATTTCATGCTTTTTTGACGTTTTCGAAGTTTGTACCACTCGCACAGGTCGCCCAAATAAACCTAGAGGGCCCTTACCCCCCACCATTTTTATACTAAAAAGAACATGTTTTTTCTTATACTTTTAATTTCAAATGTTAGGTTGTGTTTGATTGATTACTGAATTGGAGTGGCACTCGAACAAGTGATCGGTGGCCTAGTTGGTAAGGCGCTTGGCTGGTAACCAAAAGATCCGGGTTCGAGTCCCAGCCGATCCAGTTTGGTAATTTTTCAAACACTATGTCAATTTTAATTAACATGTTTTTTCTTGTTTTTTAACAGTTTCAAAATCTCAAAATCTCCCCAAATAAACCTAGAAGGCTGAAATTTTGTGTGCAGGTTAAGCTAATAGCTAGCCACTGCTTTTTGGAGGTTTCAACTTTTAACCCTTACCCCACGATTTTTCCGCCAATATTTCCTTAATTTTTTTGCTTGTCTAACACGTCTAGGGACTCTCTAATGAAACCTGGAGGGCTGAAATTTTGTACGTGCATTGAGTTAGTATCCAGCTAGTGCCTTTTAGGGATTCCACATTACTTTTCCCCCCACTTCTATCATTTTAACATCTGAATTCAATGGTATTGTTAAATGTGTTTTAAATGGATTATTTTTATTCTAAATAACAAGTAGGCGAATAGTAATTTTTAAATAAAAACTTAAAAAAAGTGAACTAACTTTTATAACAAATGAAATACTTACATATTAAGTAATTTGAAAATATTATTAAAGTTACTGTTTATTTATAAATTAGGAATTTTGGATTTTTATTATTTATAAAATAGAAATTTTGGATTTTTTTGGAAAGAAAAAATATCTTCATAAAGACCTTCCAGTTTGCTATTTAAGTTCCTTTTTTAATATTTAAATATAAAACGCAAAGGCAATTGGCGGATAAGCATGGGTAGAAATGCCCTCGTACGAATTGTGTTGGTTTTTTTCCTGCTAAGTGCTATCGGCACCAAATTGAAATTTACAGAGATTCAGCCCTTTAAAACCTAAAACCTTTTTTTTAAAGCCCCGATCAACCGGACACTCATCAGCAGTTTTGAAACCACCAAAATGACAAATCGCTTGTGGACTTTCAATTACATTTCGCTTGTAGACATTCAATACCGAAGATGAAAGGAAAAATTCGACTTCCGTGATAAGGCTCCGCTGCTCACGACGTTTTTAAAAATGTTATTAGTGTCACTGTTTATTTATAAAGTAGGAATTTTGGATTTTTATTTATAAAATAGAAATTTTGGATTTTTTTGGAAAGAAAAAATATCTTCATAAAGGCCTTCCAGTTTACTATTTAAGGTCCTTTTTTAATGTTTAAAAATAAAACACAAAGGCAATTGGCGGATGAGCACGGGTATTTACTGAGATTCAGCCCTTAAAATCTTAAAACCTTTTTTTAAAGCCCCGTTCGGCCGGACACTCATCATCAGTTTTGAAACCATCAAAATGACAAATCGCTTGTAGACTTTCAATCACATTTCGCTTGTAGACATTCAATACCGAAGATGAAGGGAAAAATTCGACTTCCGTGATGGGGCCCCGCTGCTCACGGCGTTTTTTTTAAAATAAGCCTTGCTCTTTATAATTTCAAAATAACTTTTGTTTTTTAAATTAAAACTTGAGGGTTAAGCGTTCCGGGTAAAATGGAAACCATCAGCTGCACATAAGATGGAAATGTTTCCACCAATATAGATAGGCCCGACGAGAGGGGGGCAGCAGGGGCTGTAGCCTCGGGGCCCGCGATCCTAAAGGGGGCCCGGGCCGGCCAAATAAGTCTTATTTTTTAACTCATCTAAATGGATTTTAACTCATCTAAATTTTAACTCATCTAAATGGATTTTTAGCAAGTAAATATGGCGACGTTAAAAGTAAAAAATCTCGTAAGTCGATTTCCTTTTTTCAAGAAAAACTTACCTTATCTACTAAATTACTAAATTTCCAGTGTTTGTGGAATAGAATGTGCAAAAATAACTATAAAAATGGTAGTATAAAAATGGTAAGACTAATAAAACTTTTATTTAATCTGCTAATTTTCCATAAATATTTCTTTTCGAGAACCAATCTATCATGTGAAAACAGAATTGTGTGATGTATATATATATATAAACTAAAAGTCAAGATTTCATGACAAAAAAGTACCTATCTTTAGTATTCGGCACAATCATTAGAATAGTAAAGTAAAATTTATTTATTATTTTTGAAAATGTTATCTTATTTATTATCCTAAAGGTTTACAATACCGAAAAACCCACTAATGGTACATTGGTCGAAGCATTTAGTAACAGATTTTATTACAAGCTATTAAATATATAGGAAAATTATTTTGATTATTTTTAGAAAAAAGAAAATTATTTCGGTTATCTTACTTTTTTTTTCTTCCTTTACTAAAAAGATAAGATAAAAGATAACATCCTGTGCTAGCTCCGTCATTAAATTTATTATCAACGGTCAACGCCTGTATACTTCTTGTTTTTGTTTATATTTCTAAGAATATTGTAAATACATAACAATGAATTTAAAAAATACTCCTATCACAGCATCCTGCATAACCTAGCGAATTTTTGATTACAAAAATTATTTTTTCTCGGAAACGAATTTACATAGAATAATAAATCAAAGCCTACCTTATGTGATTTTTTCGATGGTGCAAAATACATTTATATCGAAAGAAAAAAAAAATAAAGCCATTTAATTATGTCAAAACCTACTTTACATTCTATAAGAAAACAAAAGTTCTAGGTTATAACTCGAAAATGAGTAGCCATAGAAAAACTCGAAAAAAATATTTTGCGCCATTATTTCATAGTAAATTATTGTCTGACATTAGGACTGATACTTAATTAAATATTTATTGCGTAATTTATTCATTTCTCAATCTAAACTTATTGTATTCACAATCTATAACTTAATTCTCACCAGTAAGAAGTTGTTAGAAGAAAAAGAAATTTGGAACTATGGCGAAAGCTCCTAAACTATCAGGAAATTTAGAGGCAGCGACATACATTCTAATTAAATTAAACTCATTGGACCACTCTACCGCGCCAGTACATTTGTTACATACATTTTAAAGGACAGGGTTGGATGTCAGTAGTAAATTTAATACTTGACGGGGGGGCGGTGGCGGCGATTGGGGGGAGGGGGCAGGGTGGCGAGGGGCGGGGGCGGGGGGGGGGGGTGCGAGGGGGCGGTTGCCTCCCCCACTTTCTGGGGAAAATATAATTAACTTGTATACTTTTTTAGCGTAGTAACACTTGTATACTAACTTGTATAAAATCAAACTATAAGATAAAACAATTTCTTACAATTCCATTTTTAGTTTTAGATTTTACCTTGCCCCCCCCACTTCTAACGTCCAATCGCCGCCACTGACGGGGGCCCGGGATAGTTTGTCCCTGGGGCCCTTGATTTCTCTCCACGGCCTTGAATATAGATACAGTGCAATATGTACACGCAATATATACACTGACTCCTCAAGCAGAATCATTATTTGTGATCATTAGAAGGTATGATATTTTAAAAAATTAACAATAATTATGAAAATATTTTTAAAGAAATATTGTTTTTAAATTAAAAATACAGCATACTTGAATCTATAACTTATCCTTTGTGAATTATAATATATTTGGATCTGTGATCAAAATTTATATATAAAAAAAAATTGTTGAATTAACGAAAAAATGTAAATAATTGTTAATCTATTTTTATGTTTTATGTATGTTCCATTTTGCCCAACGTCAAGTTCCATCTTGTCTTCACAAAGCGGGGAAGATAGAAAAAAATTAGTTTTTTAAAAAATGGGCGTTTAACCCCATTACCGTATTGTTTGCGTGATTTTTTTATGGTACTTTGGTTAAAAATTAACCAAATTTGAGATCCAACCATAAAATTTTTACTAACATGTAATTTTTGCCTTCCATTCTTGTAGAAGTTAAAACGTTTCCAACTTGCCTGCCTCTTCCCTATGTCAAGACTACATAAAACTTTCATGTTTTATTGTTGACTGTAATAATTTTTAAAAATCGATATTCCTTGATTTCCTATATATTTTTTGTAATAAGTAGGTACCTGT
This sequence comes from Brachynemurus nebulosus, assembly GCA_035578155.1. NCBI lineage: Eukaryota > Metazoa > Arthropoda > Insecta > Neuroptera > Myrmeleontidae > Brachynemurus > Brachynemurus nebulosus. Next base: position 116,513,605 of record JAPWDM010000001.1, on the reverse strand, counting down.
ACAATGTTATTTAAAATCAATGCTTTGACAAATAAATGCTTATTAAATGTGTATGTATGTAGGTATAATATTTTCAATAGCATAGCATGACATTGTGAAAATACTGAAATTTAGTTCTAATTTATGTTTAATATAAGGTTTGTGATAATAGTACCACCCCTTAATAAAATATTTATAAATAACTACTTAAAGCTTCTTCAAGAACTTGTAAACAATTACCTTTTGTTGTTATATCTATTCTTATAATATGCATATGCGGCATGCCTGTAAATGTATATATTATTAATATTGAAGACAAACTTAAGAATAATCGTTTATATTGTATAATGGTCATATTTAAGGCTGTCATCCGTTCGGGTTTCCTCGAATTTATCTTCTTTTTGAGGACGCGCGGGGAACGTTCGGGCGAGGTTTTCGGTAGAGTGTGGGTTTTAGAGTTGAAAAAATTGATTACATAAATATAAAACTTTTATAATTAAACACTTTTATATTGAATAATTTATAGCTAAACTGTAATTGGAATAGGGTTGACCAGAGTAATTGTGAATTGGGGTAATTGTGAACGGCGCCTATTATTTCTAAAATAACATTAATATTTCTAAAAATCAGCTCTTAGTATGTTTTCTGTCCTTTCTCAATATGCTGTTAAAATTTCATAACAATTCTCCAAGTATTAATTAGTATCATTTTTTTATTTTGAAAAAACCCTGTTGCAAAATTTTGTGTCTTACTTCGACTAATCCTCAAAAAAAATTTTTTTAAAACATTTTCTTTTTTTAAAAGGTAAGAAATGATTAAAAGTACTTCTAAAGAAGAGATCTAAGCCCTGAGAGGGTTCCTTATTAACTGCTAAAGAAATTGGACAATTTTTTACCAATTCACAATTACCCCATGATTTTAAAATTGTGGGGTAATTGTGAACGTCATTCACAAATGCCCCCATTCGGTCAAAAATTTCAGTAGTGTCCTTTTCAGAGTTAAAAGTGTTGATGAAGATGGTGGTGACCTTATTGTACAAGTTTCCGTTGTACAAACAATACAAAAAAAAATTGTGTAAAGAGCGCTATGTTTTGTGTATTAATTTACGAAATCATTGCTGTGCTCCCTTACCCAATAACAACTTACAAAAACAGAAAAATTACTCGTTTTCAATGTCTCTGTGAGTGTCCAAGAGCAGTAGGATTAACACAAAACCATTTATTTTTTTTTCATTTACAGTATCAGGTCTAATAGATTGTTGTTTTTTATTCATGTAAACTAAATATATTTCCTTGAAAAAGTCTTATTTTCCTTGTTGTTGTTTGAAGATCATGAAAATATCATTTTTAGCTTGTAATAAATTTCTTCCTACAATTTTTGTTATTTTTGTTTAACCTTCATTTTTTGTACAAATTTGAGGTATGCGTAACTTGCATTAAGCAAAGAGAAATTGTGACCGCTAAAGTATGATGAAAAATTTGAAAGTGGGGTAAATGTGAAGAATTTGAGTTGAGCTTTACTCTGATGTACCACACTTCTCTTTTAATCCATTCTAAATAATTTTTCTGATGGCATTCACTTTTACCCCAGAATTCATAAGATTTGTAAAACCGCACCGGGGAAATATGAATGGCTTATAAAATTTTTGTTTTTCATACGAATTTGCTTAAAATTTGTGCGGTGCATCCTGAATAATGTAAAATTAAAGAAAAATCAACAATAATGTGATATATAAACTAAAAAATACTTAAAACAACGCTTTTATCTCAGTTCATGAAAATCCATTCATAATTACCCCGGTCAACCCTCCGTCATTAGTTATCATTGTGCATGTTCCCACGATTCCTATATATCAGAGTTATCCAAATAATAATCCGTTCCTCCTATTCATATATTTCGCCACTTTTATTTTAAATTGCTTAACAATAAAAAGAAAGGATTAAGAAAGTCTGTAAGGATGTGATGGTAACCGAACAGGTATGTGGAAGAGATAATTTTAAGTTTGAGAAATGATTTGTTTACTTCAAAAAATTGGAGAGCTTTTTAATCATTCATATCACTTTAATCATTCATTAATTATGCCTGTCGAAAACCTTAAGATCAATTGTTAACTTATAATCTGACATTTTTTGTATAGACAGAGCTGTAAGTTAGTAATTTGGATTTAAAAATTAGTCCAATAATGGACAGTACATGCTTTTGTAAAAGCAACAATAAATTCTTATCCATTGTTTAGCAACAGTGAATTTTTATTAAAGGTTAACAAAGAATCTATTATAAGAATTTAGCGTTTTATTTTATACTGATACTCACCGATTTGAATGAAGAGCAACATTTGCAATTGAAAGTTGGATCAAAGGAAAATATATTACTTACAAGAAATAAATAGGTACTTGAAAAAATGTTAGAATTTCATGGACCAAAATCTACAGTTTTTGGACTCATTGTCCGGGTCTGACGATTTTGATGTTGCCAAACCTAATCGTATTTAATAAATTATACATGATCTGTACATTATCTATACATGATCTACAACGACTCTGGGTATGATTAGGAAGTACAATAAAAATTTGATTGATCATCATTCATTTAACCGACAATTTCTGTTATTCGATAGCAAAAATGATACTATCTCTGCCATTAGGTATACGAATCTACTTTCCAAACGCAAACATAATCCTATAGAAATCAAGAATGTGTTTGCCAAGATAATGAAATTGTTTTATACTGATAATGGTAGGTAGGTGTCTTGGTGGTTAAACTTATATTTATCTTCAGTATCAACATTTATACGTATTGGCTATAAGATGTATAAAGGCTCATATAGATGATACGAAACAATTATTGTTCGCATACGAATATTGTTCGCATATATTTTTAGGGTTTACGTACACGGCGAGATTTTAATGTTTCTTACAGTATAAATAGTCCGGACAAAGATGACACAAAAGTGTTTACCCATCAATTTAAAGAAAATTTTATTTTTGTAGTTCTAATTTACCATTAAGAGATACGAAAAAGTTTCATCATCCAACGCCCATCTTTCTAAGATTTAAGCAGTAGGGTGAATCCTCTGAAACTGTACTAAATACCTATATGGGTTAATCCACCAATGCTCAAAATCTTATGTCTTCAGATCATTATAATATTTTTTTATAAGGTAGTACTTGCTTTGAAGATAACGAATATAAATTTGTATGTCTTTATTACTATCATTTTTGGAGTTATAACATTTTTTAAAATCAAAAAATCGCAACTTTTAGGAGCGCTTTGAAATATACACATGTAGCTCAAAAACCATTATCCCTAGAAAATTGAAACTGGTACCATTAATTTCAGAATTTGGACTTTAATTTGACATATAATAGCCGGTCCATACTACATAAACTTTTGTTTGCACAAACTGTTTGCGCAAACTTCACGTACACATGTCTCATTTGTACAAACTTATTTTTGCGCAGTTTGTGCAAACAAAAGTTTGTGTAGTGTAGACCGGCTATAAGATGATAATGTAATTCAAATTTAACATTTTCTCTACAATCCAAAAAAAACTAACTTTTATAAAAAATCCAAAATCAGAATTTATAATTTTTTTCAAAAAACAATATGTTATACCCAACCTCTTAAGTAAGTTGTATGCAAAGTTTCATGGTGGTATTCTAATGGTATCAGACTGAAATAATTTTTATTCTGAATTAAGACGTGTGGAATCTGATACTTTAGTACAGTACATGTTACTAACAAGTAAAGGTCCCAAGGCCGGACCTATCAATTTTGATGAAACTTAGATATGTTATAGGATACTAAAAAATAAGCGACACGTATTTTTTTATCTGCGGAAAAAAGGATGATGGAGAGAAATCACCCTTCAAAAATTGGGGTAAAAATTTCATTTTTTAAATATCTCGAAAACAGTAAGAGATAGAGCCAAAGTTTAAATTGGCGGTACATCTCCAAATTAATAGTACCAGTTTCAGCTTTCTAGAGAAAATAGTTTTTGAGCTAAGTGTGTTTAAATATTTTTCTGGATTTTAAAAATTGTTATAACTCAAATACGAATGTTCAAAAAAGTACAAAACTTGGTATTTTTAGTCACACTGATTTGAAGAAACTATTCACCAAATATCGTGTATTTTAAAAACATTGATGTTTAAATTGATTTTTTTATTGGTTGATTTGATAATGTAACTAACGACTAGAATTATGTTTGTCTAATGATCCTACATGGTAAAACGAAATAAAAATGGTCGGTACCTGCTATCCATCGATTTGCTTTTTTTTACTGTAATAGGATAAAAGCCCCTACACCCGAACGCCTTCAATATTCGAACAGTTTTGATATTTTATATATTAATTTTTAAAACGTTTTTTTTTTTTTTTTTTTAAACGATAAATATTAAAACTGTTCGAGTATTGAACGCGTTCGGATATAGGGGCTTTTACGTTAGTGTAATTATTTATAAAATATTATTATTTGCCTAAAGTTAGCTCCTTACCACATGATTTTTTTTCTCAAGGTTAAAAATTTTGCACTTTTAATGGTAAACTACTACTGAAATTTTCCTTAAATCGATGAGTAACACTTTTGTGTTACCGCCGCACCGCCTGGATTCTCATGCAAATGCACACTAAACATTAACCATACACAAACTTGCCGTGTTAAATGTAGTTAAAAATCTTATCGTGTACCTCATGTACATAGCTATGCGATTTTTATTCGAATAAGAAAAAGAAATTTTCGTATTGTCTAGATGATCTCTGAGGAGTATACGTAATATACAGATAAATATATTAGTAACTGAAAACAAAAACTTCTATGATAATTAGTTTCACATAAACAATGAAATAAGTTTAATAAATTAGCATTAAACCCTAAAACTTTTGATGGAATGATAATCTATTCTTCGTACGATAAGACTACTAATAGTTTAAGGAATTGATATATTTTTTGTATAAAACTATACAGGATGATACAAAAGACCATTGAATAAGTTAAGAGCACATAAATTAATATTTATTAAGGGGGACCACTAATGTGACCGTCTGAAAAAAGGAAATTTTTGGGAATCTTCTTAAAGAAAACTACTGTATGGAATGTATTAATATTTTGAGGATATATTCGTTGATATATAATGAATTCAAGATAACATTTTTGGACCAAAAAATTGAAAATTCAGTGAGTTATTCGTGATCTCCCAAGGCTCCAAGAAAAAAAGTTCCCCCACTGCTGCAGTGATAGCGACCTTCACAGTGCCTGAAATCAAAAAAACAAAAAATCAAAAAAACAAAAAAAATAAACTAGAAGGTATTGCCCGTGCCATGAACCTCAATCGAAAAAAGTTGAAATTTAACAAAATGGCGGAGTTTTTTTAGAAAAAAGTTTCAAAATTTGAGCGAAAATTTGATGATTTTTGGCCTGCAACAATTACATGTTTTATTCGATCGGAAAACTGGAGGTTCATGGCACGAAGAAACATACATAAAAGAAGCTGCAATAAGAATCAAATCGATCGGATGATTTGTCTTCGAGTTATAACTGCAGCAAATTTGAAAAGTGTAATTTTCCTTTACTTTATCTTTTAGTTTTAATCACTGAAAATTTTTACTAAAATTATTTACAATGTACTCACTATAACAGTCATAGCAAAACTAGATGAGTTGTTTAAATGTGCCAGAGTCTAGCTTCTCTACAACATGTGACTGGTAGCCACGTCCAGAAACTCCTGAACTATCAACCTTCATACATTTCTGAATACCTCAAAGTTAACAATGAAAATCAGAATCCACTCATCGGATTGCTGTAACTCAAAAATTATTTGAGATATACACTTGAAATTTTAGTATGTTATTTTTAGAGGTATGTTAATTTTAGTATGTTATTTCCAATTTTTTTCAAAATGTCACACTAGTGGTTCCCCTTAACAGACTAAAATGGAAAGTACACAAGATGATTTTTTCGAGACCCGTTCTTTGATTTTTCAAAAAATTTATTCCCAAAATATATTCTGCAAGACCCTTGAAGTTGTATTTTTAAAAATATTTATTTTTACCTAAAAATTTACGTGACGAGCAAAAAAAAAAGTTCATATAATTCTACCAGCCTTCTTGCACGTGAGAGACTAAGTGCGGTCACACACTTCGCCCACCCTTTGCGCCGCCGCTGCAGTTATCGAAATAAGTAAAAAATATTTTTAAAAACATATGCCTGAAACCAGATCCCTTCTGAACCGTGCCCTTTATTTATTTTTAGGGTTGCTCTTATTTGCAGGTAGACTAAAAACTTAATGGCTTTTTACGTGGCAAAAATTAACTAGAATTAAAGAAGAATTTCTAAATAAATGTTTATTTAAATTTCGTACTTTATAATATTTATCGTACATTCTGGCTTATTATCTTCAAAGGCGGCCCGGCCAAAAGGGGACCCCGGTGGAAAGTTGACTTACGGGACTTTGAAACAATCATTTGTACAACAAAACAATTGATTGCTCTTTGCTACTTTTACGTTGCATAAATTCGTAAAGTAAGAGGTAGGATAAATTACATGGAAACGATTTGGTAATTTTTAACAAATGACAGGTCCTTATGAGACTGTGACTATTCAACAAAGTTACCAGCATAATATGTTTTCGACGTACACAAAATCCTTTTATAAAAAATTTCAGTTAAAAAAAAAGAAGACTAAACAAAATGCGTGTTGCTCTCGTTTTATAAGGCTACAATTGCAATGAATAATCACATATTAATATGCGATTTTTATTTAATTTTCATAAATATTTTATAATCAAGTCGCTGTTATCACTATAATTTATATTTATCGATAATAAGAATATGATAGATAAAATTACTAAAGATAAATCGGTCTTGACTAATGCTAGATTCCAACTAACATTTTATTATGTTATCTTAAAAAAGATCCTTCTGTAGATACAATGGTAATAGTAAAATTGGTAAAATCAATAAAATTTTCAGAATAGTAACAAAATTTGTATACAATTCAAATAAATTACATATTATTAAATATTGTAATATGTATTTGTAAAATTGTGATTATGGAACGCAAAATTCGGCGACAAAGAAGGGGTTCCGATTAAGCCCTTTATCAGCCCCCCTGAATTAGTTTTTTTAAAGTTAATTAATGATCGAGTTCATTTTTATATTTTTTTATAATGTTAAAAATGTAAAGTTTTTAAAAATATATATCTTTGTTGTTATTTTATTCGACCTTAGTGAAAATAAATTGCTAAACTTGGCGAAAACGAAGTATGCTTCTCTAATTTTTCTACAGTTCAGAATTTTGTAACATTTCAAAAAATGAAAAACATTTAAAAAAAAAATGCTTACATAAAGATGAAAGCAACCAAAATTTTAAAGTTTCTACTTGGATAATTATTTAAATTGGTAAAAATAAAGCACCTTTTATTTATTTGCAACTTTATGTTTCGACAATATGTATTTGGTAATCATCATACGAGTAGTCATTTACTCCAGGTAATTTTGAGTAATAATATAGGCCAAATTAACTAAGGTTGGTTTGACGTTATCAAACAAGTAGAACAAATGAAGTAAAATTATAGTCCAAGCTCCGATAGCACAAAATCACACCTGATAAAACACCTCAAATTAAAAAAAATTAAATCGATAGTAACTAATGCCGACAATAAAAAATGCCCGCCAGACCTTTAAATTTTTGTTATTTTCTATTTTTAAAAAACTTTTGAAATGGTCGAAAAAAACGTGAAATCTATCTCACATAGCACCTCGCTGAAATTTACATATATTATAGCAAATTATATATATTTTACTGAAGAATCGATCTATATAGCATATTTTGTTAATTAATGTCCGATGTAGTGTATTAATATTTTCAGCCCCCCACCGCTTAAAAGTAAAAATTTCAGATCAATTTTTGCAGTATAATTAAGAGCTATTTATGAGCTTTTGAACTAGTATAATTTCGATTTTGAGCTCACCCCCGTAGTCCCCAAACTAGCCTTAAATTATTATATTTGAGAAAGAAGTAGATACTTGAAAAATAAAAAATTGATTATGTTTTAAAAATAAAGGGTAGATTATGGTTAACCCCTAGAACGACAAGTCGGTGTCATACATGACACCTACGTTTTTTGTTTCAGCGCTGTAACTTTTGATAATGTAGAAGTTGACAATAATCTAATAAGTTTCTTTTTTGGTAAAAATTTGAATACCATCTAGAGACATAGACGTTGACACTGACATCAATTAAATATCGATTTGACACACTAAAACCGGTGTATTATAGTTGTCATTTATGACACTCACTTGCTAAATTTGTCCCATAACAGAGCCTTGTCGTTCTAGGGTTAAGAATAAAACATTAAAATACGCGCATTCTATTTACTCAGTCCCCACTCCTTATAAAAATCTACTCCTTGACATAAAAGAAAGCTATAATTAAAACGAAGAAGATAAAATATTTTGCAATTAGGTATCGTTTACGATTTATCAGCTCATAAACTACGTGAATTTCGATTATTAAGTTGCAACCCATTTACAAAGAGAGAAATACACTTTGAATTTAAACTTTATAATTAATTCTTTATTCTATAATGTTTATTATCTATGATTTATTTCATTATTTTACTTTTGAAATTTAAAAACTTTGATATGATTAGAATTGTTTTCTTTTTATAAAAAAAAATTGCTTTTAGCATTTAGAGATTTTGAATTTATAGGATCGAAATGGTATAGAGCATTTTTGTTATATTTTGGTGAAAAATGATGGAAAAGATCACCCATCTTAACCTCCCCACTCCCATTTTTTATAATTTAGAAGACAAATAGCGCAATTATAAACTATCCAGAAGTTTTCATATTCTTCGAATTAAAAATTTTGAGATCGACACACTGAGCAAGAATTTAATATTTTCTGTGGTGATAAACTAACCTCCTCCCCGAAATTTAAGCATAAATATATCAGATTTGTCTTTGTGGTAAATTAAGAGCTTTCGATAAGCTTCTGAATTAGTATAATTTCAGTTTTTAAGCTTAATCTGTTAGTGTTTAAACAACCCTTAATTGATCAAATTGGCGAAAGAAGTATGTTCGAAAAATAAAAATTAAATTATATTTGAAAAGTAATAAAAACTTCAAAAATAAATCTTTGAAATACACACATTTTGATTATTGAGTTGGAAATTCTTATACCCCGCCCTCGATCTCTTCGACATAAACAGGAATTAAAATTAAAACGAAGAAAATTAAACCTCCATAACATTAGCAATCCCTAAAAACAAATTTTTGAAAATCTAGAAAACAGCTAGATGAAAAATAGATTATTTTAGGTGTTATTTAGATGTGCTAATAAAAAACAAGGTGTTCCAACAATTTTCAAGAAAATAAAAAAATAACAGGGATGGCTAATTTTACGTAAACTTAGGAGTTGCATACGTAAAGTGTTTTTGATAATTTCAAGTATCGGAAAGTTACCATCACTGAAAATATTAAATTCTCCCTCAGTATGTGAGCTCAAAATTTTAATTTGTAGAATATGAAAGCTCCTAAACAGCCTATAATTTTGCGCCATTATTTGTCTTTTTATTTCCAAAGATGGGAACGCCCAGGTGTAGAGGGGCGATTTTTGGCAACATTTTTCATTATTAAGCAAGAATATTATATATAATTTCGATCCTATAAGTTCCAAGTTCACAAATACAAATCAAGCAAAATTTTAAAATTTCACATGTGCAATAATGAAATAAATTGTAGATAACAGACATTACAGAATAAAAAATTAAATAAAAGAATTAGTTATAAAGTCTAAGTTCAAAGTATATTTCTTTCTTATATCCGAAATGATTCCTTTGTAAAGGGGTTGCAAGGTTGCAACTCAATAATCGAAATCCATGTAATTTATGAGCCTTTAAATCGAAAACAATAATTAATGGCAAAATAGTTTATTTTATTCGCTTTTATTATAGCTTTATTTTATGTCAAAGAGATACGGGGTGGTTTTTATAAGGAGTGGGGACTGAGTAATTAGAATGCGCGTATTTTAAACCTTTATTCTTAAACATAATCTACTTTTTATTTGTAAAACATAATTTGTTTTTAATTTTTCAAATATCTATTTCTTTCTCAAAGGACCCTTCGGAGTAAAGAGGGGTAAAAGTGCCTAAATGGGAAATTAAAAAACTAATAGTAGCATTAAGTAAGTGTTATATACTAATATTAGGGCTTTGAACGTAATCGTCTTCGGGTAAAACAACTTTAAGTGAAATTCGAATATTTCCAAGTTTTTTCTCAGTGCGTGCTCGGATCTGTTTCAAAATCGACTTGCATATAGAAGAAAGGGAGAGCTAATTTTTGGTGTATATTGAAGGTCATTTCAAGGTCACGTGCAGGAAAAGGATGCAAAAACTGTACTTGATATGCTGTAAAAATATGAAGACGCTACGGAACAAGAATGAGACCATGATTTTCTAACAAAACGTGGTAAAATGAGCATAGAAACCGATTTTCGTAAAATTCGAGATAGTCCAAGACACTCATTTAAAACAATATTTTTTTTCTTTACCCGAGTTGGTATTTTCTTAAATTCTTTTTATTATGTTTGCGAGCGTATTGTGACATCAGCTAAGTATCCTATTTTTGCTGAAGTGAACCCATACCCGTTGTCTTTAGTATTCCACCAGATTCAAAGGCGTCATTGTTTAACCTGACTGACTATAAAAAAAGTGCGCCTAACATGTGATATTCATTCAGTATTTATGCAATTAGTCATCTAAAAACCATCTCCAACAATACAAATAATGGCACCTATGTGAGAGAAAAAACAAACTGTTCTCTTTCCAATAATAAATTGGTAACGAAAACATGGATTGTAGATGAATTTACATGTGTCGCTAATTGTTTACGAAGAAAGCAACGACGATTAGTATTCCCCGTTCGGTTTGGTTGGTATGAAACCTAACCAGTTCTTCCTCCTGGACAACTAATTATTTTGTTATTTTTCGTTAATCTGTTATTTATTACTGCCCTTAATAGGAATAATAATATCTGTAATACAATTTAATTGATTAATTTTTTAACTTTTCATCCTTCAGGTTTTATTCAAGACTTGAGCTACAATGTGTTGTCAATTTTTTTATTTTTTATTCTGTAATATCAATTGAATTCGTGTATATTTTTATTATTTGATGGCTTTTAGATGATTAATTGCATAAATACTGAATATCACATGTTAGGCGCACTTTTTTATGGTCAGTCAGGTTAAACAATGATGCCTTTGAATCTAGTGGAATACTAAGGACAACGGGTATGGGTTCGCTTCAGGAAAAAAAGGATACTGAGTTGTCTCAATACTCTCGCAAACATAAGAATTTAAGAAGTTGCCAACTCGGGTAATCCAAAAAAATATTGTTTTAAATGAGTGTCTTGGACTATCTCGAATTTTACGAAAATCGGTTTCTATGCTCATTTTACCACGTTTTGTTAGAAAATCATGGTCTCATTCTTGTTCCGTAGCGTCTTCATATTTTTACAGCACATCAAGTACAGTTTTTTGCATTCTTTTTCTGCACGTGACCTTGGAATGACCTTCAATATACACCAAAAATTAGCTCTCCCTCTGTTCTATATACAAGTTGATTTTGAAAAAGATCGGAGCTCGCATTGAGGAAAAATTTGGAAATATTCGAATTTCACTTAAAGTGGTTTTACCCGAAGACGATTACGTCCAAAGCCCTAATATTGGTATATAAGACTTACTATCACATAGCGCACTTAATGCTACTATTAATTTTTAGTTTCCTATTTAGGCACTTTTACCCCTCTTTACCCGAAGGGTTCTTTAATCCTTTAAAAATAATTTGGAGACTACGAGGGCTGAGCTCAAAAATCGAAATTATACTTGTTCAAAAACTCATAAATCGCTCTTAATTCTACTGCAAAAATTGGTCTTAATTTTTTAAGCGGTGGAAGGTTGAGTCAAACTCAACTCAACCCCCTATAAATATTAAATTTTTGCTCAATGTGTCGAGCTCAAAATTTTTAATTCACGGAATACGAAAGCTCATAAATAGCTCCGAATTATACGCTTTTTTTTAATTCTAAAAGGTGGAGGGGGAGCTAGGTCGAGTGAGGTGATGAAATAATTATATTAATAGTCAAGGACATTAGTTTGAAAAAATTTTATTGTACAAAATTACACGACAATACTTATTGAACACCGTAATGACGTCAGACCAATTTTTAATAATTTGACCTCTACCAATGTTATTTAAGGCGTTACATCACTAAAATGTCAGATAAGAAGGTCTTACTCAAAAATTTTTTTCTCCCTAACGAGAAAGTTTTACTATAGCGGTACACAAGATTATTAAAAAATATTGTTTTATCGTTAAATGGCACTAGCTCGAAAAAAATTTTGAAAATCGACGAAAAATCCACCTTTATTTGTTAATAAAAAATATATTTTTCCCTTACTCTCACTTAGGTATACTAAGCAATTTCAAAAAACCATCTTGTACTACCCCAGATACTCTACCTAAGAAGTCGCAGGTAAAATTTCAAGTGAATCGGATGAAGACTGCTGGAGTTATCTTACACACTGTTTTAGAAAACTCATGTAAAGTTTCCGAACGAGTTTACCGTTTTGTGTGTTTATACCTTTATTTTTGAGATATTTATGGAAATATAGTAAAACTAACGAAATAAGATAATGAAAAAAAGTAATGAAAAAAAGTTATTGAATAAGCTGAGAAATTCCAAAATTTACGGGTGGAAGAGTGGCGTTTTTAAATGTTTTCAATCACTTGAAGTCGTTTCAGAAATCGGATTCAAAATGATTTTTAAAATATTTTTGGAAGTTATAATTTCTTCTGAATGCCATTCTAGAAATATTTGTACAGTCATTTAAACCAATAAAAATAAAAAAAGGAAAAAAAATGTTTCCCACAGTGATGTAACGCCTTAATCTAAACATATAATAAAACCGTTTCTGTACATGGAATATTTTTTGGAAATTGTACTAGTACTGTAAATAGTTGTCGATGTAGATATTAAAACAGCGATTTTTAAAATTTTTGTCTGTCCGTCTGTCTGTCTATCTTATCTGTCTGTCTGTCTGTTCACGCATCACGCAAAAACTATTGAACGAGTTTTAATGAAATTTGGTGTGATGATAACTTATTACCTGGGTCAACATCTAAAATACCTTTTACTTCGGGAAAATGTCTCATTCCCGCGGGAAAATAGAAAAACCATTTTGAGCATATGCACACATTATGCAAAAACTATCAAATGGATTTTGATGAAATTTGGTGTGGTGATAACTTATTATCTGAGTCAACATATAAGATACTTTTTATTACGGTAAAATGTCTCCTTCCCTCGGGAAAATATAAAAACAATTTTGAGCATGTGCATGCATTAAACAAAAATTATTGTTCTATATGCAAGTTCTGTATAATGATGACACTTATACAGATCTGCCGTGACTAAAAGGACCCGATACCTTATCTCTATACTTGGATCTATCCTTTTTTTGCAGTTTGTCTTTTTCTATATTTATATAGTTGCCACAGTTAGATTCCAGTGACCATCAAACAGTTGTGAATATAAATTTGAAAAGAAAATAGATTACTCTTATTTGTTAATTTACTGTTCCTCAGGGCCGCGCCAAGCGGGGGTGTTAGGGGTGCCTAGTACCCCGGCGGCAGGCTTTGGGGGCGGCAAATAAAATATAAAATTATTACTATTTTTATGTGGTAATTTTGATGACACTTAAATGTTACCCGCATTTTGCTTAAATACTTGTATATTATGATTGTTGTGACCCGTCAGTAATCCGACTATTCCGATTGTTGACCAGCGACAACAATCATTTGCGCGGTAATCGGCGAGATCAAACGGGATCGGGATCGAACATGCTCTTGCACGCTTTAATTTTATAATACCCCTGTCGCAGCATCTGCATAACATAGCGAATTTCCAAATCTTGGGCACTGGCGGATCTCATCTAAGATCTGTACCTATTTAAAATAGTTTAGCTTTCTAAGAGTAAAAGAATTTTTAAAATCGACTGGGTAATTAGTTTTGGTATTTTTGGGGACCCAAGAACCCGAACGAATTTTGTGCAGCATAGTTGTATCCATCTAAAATAATTTAGTTCTCTAGCAGTGAGAAATTTTTTAGCATCGGTTCGATAGCTTATTACTGGCGTTTTCGGATCTGCAAGATCCCGGTGGACCTCATTAAAAAATCAGCTCGACCGTATATTCTAGGCGGACTTTATGTAATATATATATATATATATATATATATATATATATATATATATATATATATATATATATATACATATATATATATATATATATATATATATATATATATATATATATATATATTCAAAACCCGTTGTGTAGCATTCTACGCCGCATTTGCATCCGCAGGACAGTTGTGGATCTCAGATAACACAACCTTTACCTATCTAAAATAGTTTACCTCGGTAATAGTAAAAAAGTTTCAAAATCGGTCAGTTATTTTATTTTTTACACTTTTAGGTCCTACTGACACTGTCAGACCTTACATAACGTAATCTATATGTATCTAAAATAGCTTAGCTCCCCAACAGTGAAAAAATTTTCAAAATCGGTCGGTTAGTTTATTTTTGACACTTTTGGATCCCATGGACCCTGGCAGACCTTACATAACGTAATCTATATTTATCTAAAATAGTTTAGCTCTGTAACAGTGAAAAAATTTTCAAAATCGGTCGGTTAGTTTATTTTTGACACTTTTGGATCCCATGGACCCTGGCAGACCTTACATAACGGAATCTATATTTATCTAAAACAGTTTAGCTCTGTAACAGTGAAAAAATTTTCAAAATCGATCAGGCAGTTTATTTTTGACATTTTTGGGTCCTATGGACCCAGGCGGACCTTACATAACGTAATCGATATTTATCTAAAATAGTTTAGCTCTGTAACAGTGAAAAAATTTTCAAAATCGGTCAGTTAGTTTATTTTTGACACTTTTGGGTCCTGTGGACCCTGGCGGACCTTACATAATCTATTCTAAATCTATCTAAAATAGTTTACTCTGTAACAGTGAAAATTTTTTTAAAATTGGTCGTTTAGTTTATTTTTTACAATTATGGGATCAGTAAATCCTGGCGAAACTCATACAAGTCTAGTACTCTAACAGTAAGAAAAGGGTTCTAAGGATCTCATATAACTTATGGCAGTCCGTAAGGTTCTTGCGGACATCATTTAATTAATTAATTCAAATACTTTAACTTACTAACTGTGAAAAATTTTTTAAAATCGATTGGTTAATTAATTTCTGGCCTTTTTAGGTCCCGAAAACCTTGACCTCACATAAAATACCTTAAATCCATTTGAAATGGTTTAATTTTTTAACATTATTAATTATTAGTGAAAAAATTTTCAAAATCGATTCAAAATATTTTTCCGTGCATACATATGTACATTATACATATTTTGTTTTGTTTCATATATTTAATAATATTATATCATAACATAATCTTCAATTTCTTGTTTACTTAAAAATTCAATAAAAAAAAAAAAAAATTCTTCATTACATTAGCTTAGAAAATCTGTTTAATTTACATTTTTTAACATGAGATAGAACCATGCTAATTATAATGCAATAATTGAGAAACAAAACTCTATACATGTGTGTGTTATAACACATGTATGTGAATATACTTCACTTGTTCTCACAAAATTCTTTAATAAAAAAGTGAAATATTTTTATACTTCATAAAGAACTGAGATAGAAATATAAATTACTTATTACAATGACAAAGAGAGCAAAATAAGCCAATAGTGAAAATTACGATTTTCTCGAAAACTACTTAACATAGAAAGAAAATTATAAGAACATTTTCTTCATAATTTTTTTTTCCTTTTCAACGATGTAAAAATCGAACTGTCTTATGATAAGATCGAATGATAAAAAATGGCCAGAAAACCTACTTCTGGGCATCCGACGTGTCTGGCTAACGAACTTAGCCAAGCCAATGCAGAATCCAGTCCGCACACAAAATTTCATAAGCGTTAGACGTTTCGTTCGAGAGTTATCGTGGGAACACATAAATATATATATATATATATATATATATATATATATATATATATATATATATATATATATATATATATATATATATATATATATATATATAAATTTTAGTGAATATCATTTTCGTATTCTAGGGACCTCAAAACAGATTTCTGCCATAGTCCCGGACTCAGATTGCGTCATGAGACCTACTGTAATAGCTGAATTTCGAGTTTTCGAAATTCGCTAAAAACCGTCGTTGAATTCTACACATAAAACATTTATCAATCTTGCATTTCATTAAAGTAAGTATATATAGTAAGTAAACTGGTAGCCGGGAGGCATATATTTTATTATGAAAAATGTATTACAAATAAGTTTGGCGTTTTAGGGGCGGCAACTTTTGTCTTGCACCCCAGCGCAAATGTCCCTTGGCGCGGCCCTGCTGTTCCTTATATTCTTACTTTAATAAAACACAGTATAGTAAAATATTAAGTATTATTTTATAAACTTAGTTTCATAAAATAACGTTAATATCCATTAAATATTAAAAAAAGTTTGGTTTGGAAACGAATTAAAATAAATATTAGCACATCAAAATCATATTTACAAAATAAAAAAAAACCACAAAAATATCTTCAAGTTAGAAAAGTCAAAAAAATTTCTGTTTCTTCTTCATAATCTTCATACGTTGGAAACACACTTGCCAACACAGTTATCATCATGTTATCAATAAACTATGTAATAAAATTTTTAAAAAAAGCCCAGAAATAAATTGTATAAAATGGTTGGGTAATAAAACAATTTATTATCCTGTTTTTGAAGATATTTAACAAAAGCTGAAAAAACTTATGATAAATATGTAATATGTAAATATGTAAATATAATCTTTGTTCAAATATTCTAAAAACGAAAATGAGAAAGACAAGAACATTTCATAAAAATAATATTATTTGATAAAAAATTAATAAATAAGAATTTGATTTAACTTCAAAATCAGTATTCAAGCTTATTATTGATAATACATATGTTATTGATAATATCTACAGCTGGTCCACCGATTGGTAATCACAGATACAATGTTTGGTGTACGCTGTTGGGGATTATTCACTATTCAAACTGTTCATAATTTTATAACTATAGTAACAGCCATACACGCTCTGTATAGCTGTATAAGATTATAAAGCAAATTAACTAAAAAGGCTTAATTTCGGTTAGAAAAATACTTTTCGCAAGACATACTACACCCATAAGTTAAGTAAAATTGGTTTTTAACCTTTTCCTTTTGTAATTAAAGTTATATTTATAAACGTAATTGGAAAATACATTAACTTTATGTGTAAGTGTACAAGCAATTCTGTAAGACATTATCTTCTATGTTATGTATGGTTGCTTTACCTCCTCTCTTTCGTCACTCACCCGACGAAATCGGGTCCAAATAGTCACGGCACATCTGTACTTCTCATTGATTTTATAACAATGCGTCGCGCGAACGACGTCACGGGTACAGCTAGTAAAACAATAAAATAAATGTATCTGTAGAATATATGTGTGTACCTCGACGATACATTTTTTTGTGTTAAATATTTATCAATTTCAATTTCTGGAATTCTTTTTCAACCAGTATATAATTAGGTGATACCATTAACTACAGGGTGTTCACTAGAGTCATCACATTGTTGGTTTAGTGGTTATTATATTATTAATTGAATAAAATAGCATTTTAAACGTATGTTAAAAATAAAATTGTGTGTGGAACCCCTAACCATATTTCGGAACAGATAGAGCTTGTAACTAAATAATGGAGCCAATATTTGTACAAAATTGGTGATGACTCATTATTGCAACAGCTTAACAAAAGATAACTGCAAAACGATTGTGGTAATAACTTCCAGCTCCACAGTAACTCTAAATATCTTGTAATTACCAATTACAGGATCTGCCAAGTTTTTGCTACGTACGTACGTTGTAGTTACGCAATATATCTTATTTCTTTCAAATTACTTACTCACAAATAATTTGATAAGCCAGAAAAAATATTGACATTTTTAATAATGAAATACATACAAATACCTATAACTTTAAAAATAGTACTTTATTTAAATATAATATAGTCCGACAATGACTCAACTCGTATATATCATCGATAAAAAACTTCAATCGACTCTGTAGTAGAAACCCTAGTAACGAAATTTTAATATAATATATTTTAATATAATTATAAGAATCAAATAACCCTTTCAAATAAATATAAATTTGAGTAAAAAAATAGTTTTTAAAGCAAGCTTTTATCTAAAAATGAACTAAAATGTATAAAATAACTTTTAAGTGAAATTTGAAGTAATATGCAACATAATTTATAAAAACTTTATAAAATCTATAAAAAAATTATAATTAATTTCGTTTCAGATGTGAGTAGCTGCTTTACTCCTTAGTAAATACCAAACGTAGTTAAACGCCTCAAGCTTTTATAAATTATGTTACACAATGCTTCAAACTTCACTCAAAAGTTATTTTATGTATTTTAGTTCATTTTTAGGCTTGCTTTAAAAAACTATTTTTTTATTCAAATTTATTTGATACTTTTTAGTGCGATCACAATTTAATTAAAAGAAGTATTAAAGAAGTAATTTTTTACCTATATTTTATTAATCGGTTATTTTATCCTAATCAAACATAACTATGGAAACTAAAAACTGCAACGTAAAATCAATGGACAATACACTTTTTACTCGTTGTAAGCAATATCAAAATTGAAATAGAATCATATGCCTTACTCTTTTTACGTATATGCGAATTTTTTTATCTAAAAAAAGTAAGATATATGATTCTATTTCAAGTTGCTTACAACGAGTTAAAAGTGTATTTGACAGTTCGGAATGTCAAAAAGTTGCACAAGACTAAAAAAAAAAAAATTCTAGCTTTGAGCGAATTTAGGATAAAACTAATTATGCCATGTTGCATTGTCCTCAAAGTTATACACATACGCAAAATTTGAAACCTCTAGCTCAATTAGATGTTGCCCAAATTTTGATTGCAAGATTTAATCTAAACAAACATACTAATATAGCAAGTTAAATAAAAGCTTTTAAAAAATAAAAGTTACCTGAAATACCAAGCAAATAAATATCGAAACGTTCAGTCTGATAAAGTTATGTTATTAATTTATATCAGGGGTGTAACTACAATGGAGCAAATAGAGCAGTTGCTCTAGAGCGCAAATCTACAAAAAGACGCAACAGGAAAAAATACAAGAGAAAAGAAAAGTTTATTGGAAGTAGAAAATGGACTTTTGAGAAGCGCGCGCTTAAGTCGAAATCGCTATAGGACGCAAGAATTGTAGTTACACTACTGATTCGTATAAATATACAAGTATATATATATATATATATATATATATATATATATATATATATATATATATATATATATATATATATATATATATATATGTATATATATATTCATTGTGGAATGAAAAACGATTATAGTCGGTGGCTTCTAGCTTCGACCAATTAGTCGATGACAATTCATCAACTATTAAAGTGGCCAACTAGTCGATAAATCACCAATATTTGACGCCACATCAAGAAATGCTCTTTCTATTTGTTTCAAATTTGTTTTAATGGTGCAGTCGTGCGACTTGTATACATTTTGGCTTTATGCTAAAATAGGCAATAACTGAACATTAAAAACGTTAAAGAAAATATATCCAGCACTTTTGTAATCGCATATACATGGAATATAACTACATACCAATTTAACTAAATATGATTCATATCGACACATAATCACTGGTTTTGACTTACAGCTATCACTGGTTTTACAAAGCTCAATAGCTTTTAAGCATTTATGTGTTTCTGTGGTTATACATACAATTATTACACGGAGACTGTTGTACATTTAAACAACAATGAAGTAGAATGAAGTAAATAATCATGAATTAATATAAATATATTAAAACGATTTTAAATACTAAAATTAAAATCATTAAACCAGGGAACCTTATAATGTAAATTTTTTTTAAATAATAAAAATGTATAAATTAATATTTTTAATATTTTTTATTAAATCTTTATGTGCTCAAAATTCAGTTAAACTGCGTAAGTATTTTATTTTATTAATATATTTATTTATTTAATTCTTTATAATAAATAAGCTGGATACATGTAAAATTTAACATGCTTTTATTTTGTAAGAATTTAACTGTTTGCAATTCCGGGACTAAAATATATGATTTAGTGCCTCATAATAGGGAGTAAAGTGGCACTTTTAATTCCAAAAGACAAAAAAATTATTTTAGTTGCGCTTTTAAACCAATCAACAAGCAGAATTTACAGAGAATTATATTAAATAGCGTTGCTAGGTAATTTAAAATACATAATAAACAAATTCAAACTTGTAGATAAAGACAAACAGTTATATTGTATTATACAATTTGGTTGATTAATCCAAAAAATACTTGATATAATATTATTACATACAATTTGAATGACATTTAAATTTTTTTTTCTTAATTTTTAAAATTTTAAATTATATGGAATTGCAAAATACCTCGGTCGCAGCATCTGCATAACATAGTGAATTTCCTCCTATTAACTTATTTTAGTTCAAAAAATAATTTTTCAAATAATAATTAATATCAGTGAGATTCTACGTCCGTTTTTCAGACTTTTATCTAATACAGACGCCACCTAGAATTATTTTTTTATCTAAAAAATCTTCAGTTTACAAAATTCAATTTATCAGTGAGGAAAATAATTCAAATATTACTAGATATCTTAAATGGGTTTAAAAAAATCAAAACGACACTGTCTATTAAATTACGTAAGATCTGACACTGACTCTTTAAAAGAGGTCAAGTAGGAGTAAGCTAGTAAATATAATGAGAGATATGATGAATTTATAAGGATTTTCTTGTAGAACAAAATCTTAAAAATGTGGGAAGGTGTACTTTTTATTAGTTAAGTAATTGTGCTTTATTTTTTTGCACAAAATTTTAAAAATACTTTATTTTCTTAAAAAACGGTGGCAACCCTAGTAACAGATATACCTATATAAAGTGATCATACTAAAAACCAAGTTCGGTAAGTGCGAATCTGACTCAAACCCGAGGGTTCCGTATAATATCTGTGTTATATTTATATTCTATATTATACAGTCTGTTTAAATGAATGGCAGCTATATTCATAAAAATTGATACTATATTATGTGTATCTGTGTGTATAGAATACAATACATACTCTATTGTAAGTTTTAGAAATCTGACTCGTATTATCTCGAAAACTAAGCAGGATATCGAAAAAATTTATTCTTCTACATTTGTCTTACTCATAAAATTTTATAAGAATCTGCCTTTAGTTTCTTCTATGGTAATGGAAACCTTCTTTCAGCGTCGTCTGTATTCAAAGGGTTAAAAAATACCCTTCCGGTTTGTATTTCCAAAAATTAATTTAGAAAGTAGTTTATTCGGCCAAAAAAAGTATATAAATGAAATTTCAATTCAGTCGTAGACATTCGATAATTATATATCTGTCTGTACCTATCCCTTATACTAATTTTTCCTACTTTGGACCTTTAGATATACAACTTCCGGCGCGTGACGCAAGAATTTATTTAGGGAGTAACTTTCTAAGCCAAAAAGATTGTGTAAACTAAATTTCAGCTCAATCGGAGGTACATAATTATATGGTTTTTGGTATGTGGTTGTTAAATAAAGATTGTAAAATATCCTAACCTGTCATCAAAAATATAGCGGTTTGACTTGAAAAATTTTTCTATGTGTATTTATCGAAAGGTACAAGAAAGATGTATAACACGGAGAAAGAAGGAGTATTTTCCAAAATGTTGAGAAACATTCGTGTGTATTATTATACAATATGACTCTATTCTGTAAATAAACAGTAGCGGTTTTAATATAATTGAAAGTTTACCACTGCTATTAAAAAAACAGTACATGTGGTATACTTTGCTTAACCCTAGAATCATACGTTGGTCTACGAGTCAAGTTAATCATACATCGGCGTCGTTTCGACGAATGGACTTTTTACGGGGAGTTTTAGAGTTTATTTGCAAAAAACATTTTTTTTACATAACAATACTACAAAAGCGAACATAATATTTAAAAAAATTGGATTTGGAAAAATTTCTTAATATAAATATTTATTAATTTTTTTAATCGTTTTATCAAAGCATATTTTCGCTATAAAAATTAAAAAATAGATAAATACATCAATTGTATCATAAAACATGTGTTTCAAATAATTAATTTATGAACTATTATGAGTCAGTGGACATGTGTGACTTTACAGAATGTGAAATTTCTCAGTCATAAATATTCCTATAGATATGTAGTTATTTCCCCATTAGACACATTTGTAAATTTTTTAAAATTTGTTAGTAATTTTTAGAATAAAATCTCAAAAAATAATAAAAATTAAAATATTTTCCACAAAATAAATTGTTAACCTTTTATTAAGTCACTTGAAACGCATTCTTTAGTTTTCGATTCAATTTATTAAAACTTCAGTATTATGTTGTCTCTATAAGTCAAACAGCTGTAATCATCTTTCACATTATCATAATCATTGAATAAATTAATTATAACATCCATATCTTTAATAAATTTTAGAACAATTAGGAAAACTTTTATATGTGGAGTACAAAATCTTTAAAAAAAAAATAGGTTAATCATACATCATCGTCCTTTTGACGCACACTATTTCAGTATAAAAAAAAACGACAATAGCTGTAAAAAAAATTTATACGTCTTATGTGTTATAATAACAAATAAATTAGATAACAGAAGTTTCACAGCAAACAAGCACCGATAAGTTGTAGTATTGGAGCAGGTAGAGAAGTTCGTTCGTCGTTTTGACGAGTACGTATGATTCTAGGGTTAAATTGCTCAAATTGATCGATTATTTACAATGTATGGCTACTTTTGCAAAAATATTATGTTTTAGTTTATAATTTTGCACCCCAAATTGGACATATCCTTTTTGATAAAGTAAAGGTAGTTAGGAACATAAATAAAACTATACATTTACTAATATAACGTTTTATTAAATAAATAAATACAAACAAAATACAAAATTTTGAAATTACTTTTGCAGAGTATCAGTAATTTTATATATAAAATTTTTAAATAAATTTACTTAATTTTTACAATATTTTCAAATTTTTTGTCTTTATTATCTCATGTTTAAAATAAAGAAAGAATTGTTTATGTTTTATTGCTAACAAATTGCTATCATCAGCTAAAAACAAAAAAAAAAAAATGATTGTATATCGTCATACTAGCACATAAATTTGTCAATTCGCTGTGTCTCTTCATTAAAGGTAATTTCAGAAAATTTGCTCGTATGTTATGAGGATCGAACACAAACAACAGTATTAGAATTTTAGTCTGTCTGCCTGTATGTCTGTCTGTCAGCCTGTCTACTTGTCTGCATGTCAGCCTGTCTACTTGTCTGCATGTCAGCCTGTCTACCTGTCTGGCAACATGTCGGCCTGTCTGCCTGTCTGGCAACATGTCGGCCTGTCTGCCTGTCTGGCAGCATGTCAGCCTGTCTGCGTGTCTGCCAACATATCAGTCTGTCTACCTGTCTGCCTGTCTGCATGTCAGCCTGTCAGTCTGTCTGCCTGTCTGTCTGTCTGTTTGTCTGCTGGTCTGTTATCTCATTACGTAGCGACGACGGCGGTAGTGGTGGTGGTGATGATGTGAGTGGTAGTGGTGTTATTGTTATTGCTTTTTGAGCTGTTAATAGGTCCGAATTGATCTGTATATTGTTTTTAAACTCGGAGGAAATTGAAGATTTGCTTTTTGCAGCCTTATGTACTACAATAATTTTTTATACTGTTTTATTTTTAATAATTTTATTAATTTTCCCGTTGATAAATAACAATTCATTAAAGTTTCCATCAATTTTTTCAATAGAATTACTGGTTGATAATCCATTGTATTGATTTCTTTATTTATTGGTGCATTCCAGGTCTGAGTACTGGCACACCATTTTACACACACATATTTACACATATAACATTACTAAAGAAATTATATTTTTCTACTCCTGCTATTAAAAGTAACATTTTGCGCACGGCTAACTATATGTAAAAATTAACAATTGCCCACATTGTGCGGAAATACAGTGGGAAATTATTTCCCATGCCTTAATATAATAAAAAAGTAGGCTGTTCCGTTAGTTTAATATATAATATATAGAAATAATGTAAATTAAAAATCACAAAGTGATTGAAAAAATTATCCGGATCGACCGGGAACTGAACCCAGGATCTCCTGGTAACTAGCCAGGCGTGATAACCACTACACCAACGATTCTATATGCTCGACAGGCGTCCGAGCCGGACACCCATTCAATCACCTATGTGTATTAGTACTCTCTCTGATTCGAGAAACAGTTACAATTTTAATTTCAAATATTATCGAGTGCCTGTGAGACATTACTACGTATGACAAACTTTTGTTTGCATTTCAACACACGCAGTATTGATATGTTCACTTATCGTTCAGTTAAACTGAAACTTTAAAAAAAAAATATAGAAATAATACTAAAAATATACATATATGTATGTTGATTATTTATTATTGTTTCCATAGTTTCCATAATGCAAATTGCTTTTGCAAAAATTTGAACATCTTATCATTGACATTATAAATTAAAAAAATTTTTACTACTTATTTAAATTTTATTTTAATTATTTATGTTATATGTGTGTGTGTGTGTGTGTGTGTGTGTGTGTGTGTGTGTGTGTGTGTGTGTGTGTGTGTGTGTGTGTGTGTGTGTGTGTGTGTGTGTGTGTGTGTGTGTGTGTGTGTGTGTGTGTGTGTGTGTGTGTGTGTATTAATAATAAGAGACAATGCAGATGTACGCAATACTTAAGGTACATATCTATACATATATAGTACAAAAACGTACGCTGCATACGTCGCAGAATATATCACATAAAATTGCAGCGCAAGCAAAACTATATTCATATGTATATCATCTATTATATAAAAGACAAATACCACTCATTCACGCACTAATCTATATAGAAATCTCCAAAACTACAATAGCTACAAACTTGAAATTTGGCATGTAGGTCCCTATTGGGTCGTAGGCGCTCGCTAAGAACGGGTTTTGCAAAATTTTTTGTCTAACCGTCGAAATTTACGAAAAACCGTAAGATATTAATTTTTTATTACTGTAATACAGCAGTCTGTGGCCAATTTATCAAAAAATCGTAAAAATTTTAGATAGTTGCTAAGTAATTGTAATTTGAGATTTTTGTATTATGGTCGCAAGCTCAAAAGACCTCCAGAAACTGAGGTGAGGGGAACACAAATTGTATTATTTCCATAATTACCAACCAAACCAAGTAATTATGTTTTTATAAGAGTGAGTGAGTAAACTTCTATTTATTAATATGATAGACAAAGATAAATGCAGATGTGGATAAAAATGGTCTTTTTAGCTTGCGCCCATAATATATAAGTATTAATAAATATTCCTAGAGTTACTATCAATAATATTTTTACCTGTGACTACTATGAAATTACTTATTTACTGTGCAAAATATTATTTGTATCCAATATGGTTTTATTGGGATATTGTAATAATCTGAAATTTTGTAACCAAATATTTTACTAATTTATCATAGAAGATGAAGGATTAAAAATAATAATTCAACATTCTTCCGTAGAATAAATTGTTTCTTTATTTTCTCTATAAAAGATACCGAAAAATTTTTGGAAAAAAGAGAAAATAAAGAAGCAGTTTATTCTACGGAAGAATGTAGAATTATTATTTTTAAACCTTCATCTCCTATGATAAATTAGTAAAATATTTGGGAATCTTAGGTTAAAAAATTTCAAACTATTTGTATCCTTTAAAGAAAATAGACAACTGGACTGTCCAGTTATCATCAATTGGCATGTTTGTTTGCTCTTCTCAGCAAATTCCATAAAGATGAAATTTCCATCGGGCCGGGCTCGGTCATCCTGATATTAAAAAAAACGCCGTGAGCAGCGGGGCCCCATCACGGTAGTCGAATTTTCCCCTTCATCTTCGGTATTGAATGTCTACAAGCAAAATGTGATTGAAAGTCTACAACCGAATTGTCACTTTGTTGGTTTCAAAACTGGTGATGAGTGTTCGGCTGATCGAGGCTTTAAAAAAAGGTTTTAAGTATTTAAGGGCTGTATCTCAGTAAATTTCAATTTTGTGCCGAAAACAGGTAGCAGCAAAAAAGCCAACACAATTCGTACGAGGACATTCCTGCCCATGTTTATCCGCTAATTGCCTTTATGTTTTAGTTTTAAATATTAAAAAAGGACCTTAAATAGTAAACTGGAAGGCCTTTATAAAGATATTTTTTCTTTCCAAAAAAATCCAAAATTTCTATTTTATAAACACTAAAAATCCAAAATTCCTAATTTATAAATAAACAGTGACTTTAATAACATTTTTAAATTACTTAATATATATGTATTTCATTTGTCATAAAAGTAAGTTCACTTTTTTTTAAATTTTTTAAAATTACTATTCGCCTACTTGTATTTAGAATAAACATAATGCTTTTAAAACACATTTAACAATAGCATTCAATTCCGATGTAAAAATGGGAGAAGTGGGGAGAAAAGTGATGTGGACTCCCTACAAGGTACTAGCTGGATACTCACTGAATACACGTACAAAATTTCAGCCCTCTAGGTTTCCTTATGGGGTCTCTAGACGTGTTAGAATCCAAGCAAAAAAATTAAGGAAATATTTGCGTAAAAATCGTGGGGGTAAGGGTTAAAAGTTGAAACCTCCAAAAAACAGTGTCTGGCTATTAGCTTAACCTGTACACAAAATTTCAGCCCTCTAGGTTTATTTGGGGAGATTTTGACCCGAACGAAACTGTTAAAAAACAAGAAAAATCATGTTCTTTTGGGTATAAAAATGGTGGGGGTAGGGGTTAAAAGTCGAGACCCCCAAAAGGCACCCCTTTGATACTAACTCAATCCGAATACAAAATTTCAGCCCTCTAGGTTTATTCGGGTGACCTGTGCGAGTGGTACAAACTTCGAAAACGTCGAAAATGCATGAAATTGTAGCTTAAAAATGAGGGGGTGGGGGTAAAATATTAAAACCTCCAAAAAGCACAACCTAGGTACGAACTTTATCAACACACCAAATTTCAACCCTCTACGTTAATTCTGGGGGGCTGGGGGCCTGTTAGATCCAGCGAAAATCGTTTTTCCCCCCTCTACTCCCACCATATCATCCTAGAAAACTGAATTTTGGATATGTTGTAGATAATTGACAGAAACATTATTTAAAACCGGTTTGGAAAAGTTTTATTGCTTTTCCGCCCCCCACCACCCCCTTAAAGGTTGGGTCAGAAAAAAAATTTGCCCAAAATTGGACCCCACTTTGATAGTATGAGGTGCCTCGAAAATGAGCCCCATTTACCAAGTTTCATCTCCTAACTTCCATAGGGGGGCCCTACACAAAAGGTGGCGGGAATATATATATATATATATATATATATATATATATATATATATATATATATATATATATATATATATATATATATATATCAGACATTTTTTTCTACATATTCGTGTTCTACGGGTCCGAAAACGGATAGCGCCCCTACTCTCGCCTCTCGCAGCTCTTATCGTATAGACTGTATAAGTCTAATTTTTCGGAGAAAATTCGACTAATGAAATATGGACTTTACTTATCTGTCTTCAGTAGTTTCGAGAAAACGGTAGCAGGTATCAAAAAAATGATATAACAAAACTATAGGTAAAATTGGTATAAGAAGCTATCCTGTAGGACCTGAGAACCCCCAAGAAAGCCTAAAGTAAGCAACTGGACGTATCGTTACCAAATTTTTGGCTCTCCAAAGAAACCCAAAATAAATGGCTGAACGAATCTTGACAAAATTTTTCTCAAATAGTACTGAATTTCTGAAAAACGACATGAGGATAAACCCCCACCCCCCCGCCAGCTTTGCGGACCCAAAAAACCCTCCAAATAAACGACCAAACGGATCTTATCCAAATTTTTCTCAAATATTACAGAGATTCCGAAATAAATTAATGTGAATTCTGAAATATTCTCCAGACCCTGGGATCTCAAAATGTCTCACAAATTACAGTTCTCTTGAAATTGTCACTATGTATATCTAACTACCTACGATAAGATCTCAAGGTATGGAAATTAGACATGTTATTTAAATATGAATATAGCCAATTCAGAATATTTGATTTGAAATTAAGGTGAAGTTGGAATGAATCATCCAGCGCTATCGAATTAAACAACTCTATACTCTAATTAAACCACTTGACTCATTTTGATAAAATTTTATGAAAATTAGACGTACTATAAAAATATGAATATGACTTGAAAATATGAATAATATTTTTGTGTCGTCGAGCGAGCGAAGCGAAGCACATAAGGAACTGATTTTGTACAAAATTTCAAAATATCAAATTTAAATGGACGTGTGGTCACATTGTCCGTCAGTTACATCAAACAGAGAGCGAATTAAAAAACTGAAGAAATTTGACAATTTTTACTACAGTACTGTTGAGATCTCTGTGAAAGATGAAACTGACGTTAAAATGATTTCCTGGGGCCTTGGTGCCTTGAAGGGCCTAAAATAGAAGCAATTCTAGGACTGTTGGTATAGTAACTATACTAAGTTCTTACGGTGCGGAAATTAGCCATGCTAATAAAATATGAAGATAGTCATTTTAGAGTCATTGGGCGAGCAGGGTCAAGTGCTATAAATAATTGATTTTGCACAGAATTTTGGAATATATGATTGAATTGACCTATATAAATTTTACCTATAATTCAGATAATTTTATGCAAGTGAAACCGCGGGTCTCAGCTATATGCATATATATATCTATTTTAAGATCATTGGACGAACGGAGCGAAACACTAGAAGAAACTGATTTTATAAAGAAATTTAGAATATTTAATTTAAATGTAAAGTGACATCAAAATTAACCCCCAGCACTATCTAATAGAATTAAGATTAAACGGTTGGATTTTGAAAATATTTTATGAAAATTAAATATGCTATGGAAATATGAATACGGTTAATTTAGGGTTATTAGGCGAGAATTATGCTCAGAATTTTAGAATATCAAATTTGAATGAACCTCGAGGTCAGAATTGTCCGTCAAGGCCATCAAATAAGCCCCAAATTAATTGTGATATTAAAATTGTCCCCTGCTATCTTGGTGCCCCAAGCAAGGCTTAAAATGGAAATACTCCTAAAACTACCTATTGCTACGGGTATCTAGCTACATAAGGGTGCGGAATTTAGCCATGCTATTGAAATATGCAGATTGCTACTTTAGAATCGTTTGACGAGCGGAGCCAGGTATTATTTCCGAATATCTAATTTAAAATTGATCATTTGACCAATAGTTATTGACCGATAATTTTACGTGAGTGAAACCACGGGTCACAGCTAGTATATGTAATAATAAACAATAATTAATTAATAAATTAGTTTTGTGTTTAAATACTATTTAGTAGTTTGATAAATATATAATAACCAGACTGGAAACATTCATCAGGATTTGAGAACCTAATTAGGAAAATTTTTTAAACTAGTTCGTTCAATCTCAAAAATTACCAATATTTTATGCTGTGATAAGTAATTTTTCGATAAAAAAATGTTTGTATTAAGCAATGTGAAAATCTAGTTCCATTATTTTTAGTTATAATTGAAAAAATAAAAATTTTCCCAAAAATTAAGGAATGTAATTGTTGAGAAAATAAGTGGTCCCCTGTAAAGCAATAAATTAAGAAAATGTCAACAATGATACATATAAAAATTTTCGGTCGCTAGCTAATGTAAACAAATTTCTATTTCTCTTATGATTATTTAAAAACATATATATCTCACTTACTTACGCAGGTAGAGAGATAATTCACAAACCACAGCAGAATACATACATAATATAAACAATATGTTATATAGTTGTCCATTTGTGTTTTTAATAAGCTTACCGATTCAAGCGTATTCAAGCGTATAAGTACATCAGTACCTACGTGTGCGCGAATAGAATCCTTCGCCTGTTGGTCGTATAGAATCACCGGTGTTGTAGATGAAAAATGAACCAACAAATACGGGCCCTGCCACCTCTGTTGGAAGCTATTATCTTGGTCAAATGGCTGTTGTTGTTGCTGGCGTTTGTACAATATTGGCTGCCCAATTCTAAATTGTGATATTTGCGGTCGAGAACTATATTCTGTTCAACCGGAAGGTGCAATTTTGACAGGCGGAATATTCACTAGTAATAAATTATTATTCAAAAATGAAAATAATCCTTAAGGAAAAGAACAAATAATAAGAACGTCCGGAAAACGAGAGACTAAAAAAAGGAAGACAGATTATACAGTTAACACGAATTGTACCCTATGTCTCTTTATTTTTAACAAGAAATACCAAAAGTAGTTTATGATCAGTATTATTCTACACATCTTTTATTACTAATATAATTGTATGTGTTTACCTACATACTTTAGTATCTTTTTCATTTGATCTTAGGTTAAAGGCATGCGAAATGAATATTGATATGATTGTATACGGCAATACGGCATGTTCTAAAACAAGAAGATGTTTTGTGGAACGTAGACAATTTAATTGAAAATACCCAAGAACGTTTTATAATTGATTTAAATGAGTCTTGCTCAACAGATTCAACTGATAGTTCCGATTATGACTAATAAGAACAATAAATTAATAAATTTTATTTCTTTAAATTTGTTAAGGTGTTTTCTTCTTTATCACAATTTTTTAGGTAATTTTATTTAATAATCAAATATATTTTCAAATAAACTAATCGAACAGTAAAAATGTTCAAATTATTTTTTTGAAAGTTGTTTCTATTCATCTTATATTATAATATAAATATCTGTAAAATATTCGCTTAAAGTAATTGATTGAATGTGCACTTTTGTACTCTAAAGTGTTAATGCAAAGTCATAAATTATAAGGAGGACTAAAATGTCAAAATTGCACCTTCCGATTGAACAAAGAATAGATGCTTGCTGGTAAGACGTTTTGGTTTTTTATAAGGCGAGCGCAATTTCGTCGTCGGAAGACGGTGTAGATTGTAACAATATGTGCTGAATACCCATAGTATTGTCCAAAGTAGTCGTAAGTGAAAGTCTAAGGGCGTTTCAAAAGGACTTTTGCCGACGAACAATTAATACCGTTTTGGTACGAACGGTTGTAATGAAACACGACTGACGGCAATTCTTGTGACCAGACCTTATGCCTCAGCGAATTATGTAATAGGAGGGCTGTTAAGTTGGTTTTAACAGTTTTTATAGCCCTTTCCGCTGCATTGGAATGAGGCGAATATGGAGTCGTGAAAACAGGCTTAACTGTATGTTGAAACAGAAAATCTTGATAGAGATTAGCTTTAAAGGCTGGACCGTTATCGCTTACAATCACAGATGGGAATCGTTTACAATCACAGGTAAAAAATATCGATTTCAGCAGTGCAACGGTAGTTTCGGCCGTTGTTCGACGCGTAGGGAGCGCTATTAGCCATTTTTAAAAAGCATCAATGGCCAAAAATATGTATCTATACTTCTTGGATATTGATATGATTAAGGGGTACAACAAATGCAAAAATCAATTTTTCCCGTTAAATGGAATTTTTAGTCAAAATGCGTTAATAATCGAATATTTGTAATGAAAAACTCATTTTTAGACAAAAACCAGCGATATCAGTTCCTAGGAAGCAACCCTATGTAGTAGCAAAAATGGCAATTATTCAATGGAACTGTAATGGTGTAAAACATCATTACTGTGAATTGCAGATGCTTCTGGCTGAGCACACGCCCATGAGTTTTATACTATGACACAGATAGCGTTATCTATATATCGAGGGATGGTGAATACGAAGCACCAACAGGCTCTTTCCTTGGGGACATAACAGATGAGCTGACAGATTTTGGCGTTGAAAGTTATATCACGGAGTTTATTTCAGGAGGTCCGAAAAGGTGCGGATACTCTATGTACTCCACGTCGGAAAAGAAAATAATGCCACCCACTTGCAAAATTCAAAATAATGCCACCCACTTGCAAGTCATAACAATAAACTCTCAGTCAGAAAAGCTGGCAAATTTCAATAGCCTTAAAAAAATGATCCTCGAAGACGCCCCTCCGGTCACAATAACATCACGTAATATCCGTCGCACCGAAGATCATGATCAAATTACAAAAACAGAGACGAAAATATTTAAACCAACTTTTAATAAGCGTCGCGTCGTTGAATACATGATTTTGATTCAATACCATATGGGTTCAAAAGACAGAAAAGAGACTAAAAAAAAGTGATTTTTAACTTGTGAATGTTAATAAACAGTTATAAATAAATGTTAAAATAAACTAAATGCATTTTCATTACAAAAAAAGACTAGTGATACGAAAATACAATTGCCAGAAACTTAATATTAGTAATAAAACACAAATACTCTACTCGACAATATAAAACTACAGTTATAATTTTGTATAAAATAATTTCGTGTTTAGTAATATTAGATAAGTAAATATGTGAGCATACGGAAAATGGTGTGCCAGTGTTCAGGCCTGGAATGTACCAATAAAACCAAAAATTAATAAAATTATTAAAAATAAAACAGTATAAAAAATTATTGTATTACATAAGGCTGCAAAAAGCAAATCTTCAATTTCCTCCGAATTTAAAAACAATATACAGATCAATTCGGACCTATTAACAGCTCAAAAAAGCAACAACAATAACACCACTACCACTCACATCATCACCACCACCACTACCGCCGTCGTCGCTACGTAATGAGATAACAGACAAGCAGACAGACAGACAGACAGACAGGCTGACATACTGGCAGACAGGCAGACAGACTGACAGGCTGACATGCAGACAGGCAGACAGGCTGACAGACAGACAGACATACAGGCAGACAGACTAAAATTCTAATACTCTTGTTTCGGTTTCTATTCGATCCTCATAATATACGATCAAATTTTCTGAAATTACCTTTAACGAAGAGACACAGCGAATTGACAAATTTATGTGCTAGTATGACAATCTTTGTATATCTATGATATACATTCTTTTGTTTTTTTTAGCTGATGATAGCAATTTGTTAACAATAAAACATAAACAATTCTTTCTTTATTTTAAACATGAGATAATAAAGACAAAAAATTTGAAAATATTATAAAATTGAGTAAAAATATTTAAAAATTAAAGTATTGATTTAGCTGACAATTAATTTCAATGCCGTCTTTTATATATAAAATTACTGATACTCTACAAAAGTAATTTCAAAATTTTGTATTTGAATTGTTTATTTATTTAATAAAACGATAAATTAGTAAATGCATAGTTTTATTTATGTCCCTACCTACCTTTACTTTATCAAAAAGGATATGTGCAATTTGGGGTGCAAAATTATAAACTAAAACATAATCTTTTTTAAAAGTAGCCATAAATTGTAAATAATCGTTCAATTTGAGCAATTTAAGCAAAATATACCATTTGAACTGTTTTTAATAGAAATGGTAAACTTTCAATTATATTAAAACCGCAACTGCTTATTTACAGAATAGAGTCATGTCATATAATACACACAAATGATGCCCAATATTTTGGAAAATGTTTCTTCTTTCTCCGTGTTATATATCTCTCTTGTATCTTTCAATAATACACATGGAAAAATTTTTCAACTCAAACAGTTATATTTCTGATGAGAGGTTAGGATATTTTACAATCTCAGGACATTTTACGTACAGGCGATGACGTATTCTTTCGATTCCATCGCATTCGATGCTTCCGCACATGCGCATATCCAGGTGATTGTCATTTCCTTCAGTACTGACAACTCCACTTAAATGTCACTTGGTTTATTTACACTGTAACGTCAAAATTGTAACCTAATTTACAACTGTCAAAGTTCTTGCACTCACTTTCTGTAAATTGCACTATGCTGATAATTGTATTTAAATTTTCTCTTTTATATATATATATATATATATATATATATATATATATATATATATATATATATATATATATATATATATATATATATACTAACCGTATGCCCGATGGGATTTCCCATCGGCAACATCTTTTTATTAGGTACTCACTTTCTGCTCACTTTTAATGTTTTTCAAAAGCCTAAATCAATATCCACGTTTCTAACTTCAAAAATGATGAACTTCCAATACGAACTTTCATTTTCTGTTTTAACCCCTTAGGAAATATATTTCCAGAAACAACTGCGTTTTATTTATAAATAGAAGCCTAAACGCCAATTTTCATAATTCCTGTGCTTAATTTTGTCCTTCTAAACCCAACAGTTTAGGCTGTGCGTTGTCTGTCAATCAATGTATAAAATATTATTTATTTGAATAGTCATAGTAACATATTTTTATGTATCTAACTTCAAAAATGATGAATTTCCATAAAAATTTTCAGTCCCTATTTAACCCACTTAGGGGCGAATTTTCAAAAATCCTTCCACAACAACAAAAATACATACATATATGTATATATATATATATATATATATATATATATATATATATATACAGAGTATTGTATTTATGAACGCTCTGTATATATATATATATATATATATATATATATATATATATATATATATATATATATATATATATATATATACAGAGCGTTCATAAAGTTCCGGAACAGCTAAAAATCTCAGTTAATATTAACTTTTAATTTCTTGAGTTTTAATTTCTACACACAATAATTATGTCAGAGCCAACAAATACATAGATTTTTTGGTAGGTGTCACTCAAGGGGTTGGCCTAAAAAACGCACCCTCCAAAATTCATTTATTATTTAAATGTAATTAATAACGTCATACGAATGTAAAAAAATGTATAATATAAAGTTATTTTATATCTGGAAATAATTATTTGAACAGTTTTTTAAATATTTAGCCAGTTACATCGGTTAGTTAAAAATTCAAACGATCAGTGTAGTGAGCATTTAGTTATTTTACTGACCATTGTAGGATAAAATAAATGACCTAATTCATTTATATTACTAACCACGTTTTACTGCTAAAGTTGATTTAATACCGCTCAATAAATAAATAGATAAATAAATAAATATATATATATATATATATATATATATATATATATATATATATATATATAGGGTGTAAAATAAATAAGTTTCATTCTTTTGAGAGATGGTTTATCTCGGTGTAAAATTGCCGAAGACATAAAAATTTTTTCGGAATTCGCTATCTGAGAAAATCGCATCCCAGCCAGCTCATCGTTTAATATGAATTTCTCTGAATACGCCTCTGACCAAACTAAAATTATTCGCAGCCTGTATAATAAAAATTTTTTAAAAATAAAAATAATTTTTTTTTAATTTTACGACAATATGTAAACATCTGCCGAATTTTGAATTGATATGTACTGTATAGTAAAAAAAAAAACCGAACAGTGTTTTTCCTAAATTTTGGTTAAAATATGTTTGAAATATTTTTGTGGGTTTTTATTTCACAGGACGTTATGAATATTGCAAGAACCGTAACTCTGGTATTGTTGCATTTCTTTAATTAAAAATATTTAGTTGCATTACTTTAATTACAAGTATTAATTTAATTAAAAGTTACATTAAAAATTACACTTGAATTTTTAAACAAACCAAGATAAAAACTTTCCTTTAACTGTCATAAAACATTGTTGTTAATATTGTTGGTACACAACACAGATTAAAAAGTGAATTTTTATTCATAAGTGAGTAACTTTAGCGGAAAACTGTAACAGAGAATTACAAACTTCGGCATTAATTATCATTATTGTAAAATTATTTTACCAAATTTGTTCTATTATACCAACAAGCTGAAACAAAACACATTTAAATAATAATTTATGTACCTGCGACACACATCAAAATAAGAGTACCAATAATAATAATAATAATAATAAAATATTAAAATACATTTAATTAGAGATACTATAAACATACATAATAGTCCGTCTATTATTTATATATCCATTATAAATAAAAATTGTATGTATGTGTGTGTGTAAGCAAATATACAGTAAGGTAAGTGTCCCAAATTCCGACACTTTAAGGAAGAACCAAACATATTTTCCTAAAATAATTTAAAATTCGTTGGAAAGGCTCAAAGTCTTTTGTCAACAACCAGACCAAAATTTTTACTTTAGATAAATTATCACTTAAGAAAAATAGAAAGATAAAATACAAAAAATAAGAATTTTTGTACTACTGCAATGGCACATAATTTCGACATCTACTATAAGAACTTAGCTCTAAATTCAATACCTTTGTGAACTTATTTTCTTTTTTTTAATTCAACAGTGTCCATAATTTTGACTATAAACGCTTTAGCTCAAATAAAAAAGAAAAAAAAATTGATAAAGATGTATTTAAGTGTAATTTATTGAAAAATTGCTTTATTTATTACACGTACATATTAGTTAATAATGTACTTTTCCAATTTCCGCTAATATAAAAATCAATACTGTTTTGTTGTATAATTCGCAAAATAACTAATTGATCATTAATTTTAGTACAATATTTGTTAAAAATAAATCGAAATATACAAAAGGTAGTATTACCTAATGTTCATAGATATCTCTGATATACAAAACGAACGTTTTAAAAGCAGAATTTTTTTAAATTCTTTAAAATAATATAAACGTTTGATTTTAGGACACTGTCTGATTTTGGGTCATTTACCTTATCTATTGATTCATTCAAATTGATAAATATTCATTTTCAGTTCCCAGTGTGTCAAAACCGTCAAAAAAATTTTTTTTAAATAAACAATCACAGACATATGTACTTGGGGACATGTAGGTATTCTGCACAGTACATGTGTACTCTTACTCACAGCAATCATGATATCATCAGCGATCGATAATCAAAGAGTTGGCCAAGTGCGTATTTAACACATATTAAGCCGAGTTCCTGAGTTATTTGCGTTTTTGTATTTTTGGGGATAAAATACATCGCATGGCATATTTTTTTACGGTTTACTGTGAAAATAAATAAATATATTTGTACTTGTGTTACTTAAGGGTCAATTAAGTGGTAATTGGATTCCTTACAAACCACATGGACTTTGAAATATAATATTTCTGAAACGAGGTATAAAGATTAAAAGTTGTTAAAAGAACCTTAACTTGATTTTAAAAGATTTTTCTAATGATATGCTGCAAACAGTATACATATAATTATTTTTGAAGGAACTTACGAAAAAAAATTTTCAGCATTTCTCTTAATAATTTTGATTTGAATTTTTGGAAATGTTATCTAATATCAGAATATACTTTGACGTAAAATTTCACTTACTGAGTGTACTAAAAGTGTTTATGCCCAGCTTTAAATACGGAAGATAGGTACCATAAGAAATTAAGAAAGAAATTGTTTTACTGACGGTTAATTGAGATATCTATCTGTAGCATGTATTATATTTGCAAAATTTCGTGTTCATACATCCAAAGGCGTGGAATTTCTGAAAATGTTACAATCAAAAAATTATAAGAGTTTCCAGAGTTCTTCGGAACCCTAATTTTTGAAAATTATTTTTTAAAAAACATAAATATAATATTTTATGACACGTCGGGTGTTTCAACTCGACATATTTATGTGTTCTGGGAACACCACTAACCTATTTATTTTATATGTATTTGTAGTTGTATGGGTATGATTGTTATTAATATTATGTATTAATAAAATAATAAAAACAGTACGTTTTGCACTTCGAAAAGAACGATTTTTTTTAACAAGAGAGGTGGTTTAAATTCCGACATTTCTGTATATGTGAATTAATAAATGTATATAGTGTTGTACTAGTGTTGCATGAATTAAATATGTAAAAGAACTGCATTAAAATTACAAGTATGTGTATGTGCCTAAATAATAACCGATTGTATACTTTAGAAATATTTTAAAATTAATTGTTGTGTCATAATTCGTAAATACTTAAACGTAAGATTTTATTCAATTTTTACAAGATTCTAGAATAAAGTATGTTTTTTCTTTTTCTTTTTCTTTTTTTTAACTTAAACTAAATTTTATGGTGTAAAAAATACTTTCATGTCACCAGTCAAAAACTCAGTTAACTATTAAACACCATCTTCATTTTGAGGGGTGTTTAGTTTTAATTTTGTTCTGAACTTCGCCAATGTTAGAGGCAGCCCTGAATGTGTTAAATGTGTTAAAAAATTGGATTAAAGTTGATGTAAGTCAGTGATGTTTCAATTACTAAAATAAATTGCAGGTGTTTGTTAAATTTCCAAATAATTTAATGACATTTGACGAAATCGATCTATTTGATATATGACGTAAATTGTCTCATTAAAAATCATGTTCAAATTTTTATGGACACTATTGTATAACTATTTTCAAAAGATTCCGTAAACAAGCAGGTAAAAATATTTTGTTGACAAAAAAATTTACATTCAAAAAAAAAGAAAAAACTAGATAGGTAATCAGAGCCTGATTAAGGTTTTTTTTCTAGGGGCCATTTTTTAACACGTTTTTGACAATCGAAAATTTCTGAAATGAAACTTAATCGGTAAAATTTAACTAACAATACTTAATTAGTAGACTGAGACCTTTCTCTCCTGCAAATTATGAAACTTATTTATTTTACACCCTGTATATATATATATATATATATATATATATATATATATATATATATATATATATATATATATATATATTGATCGGTATTAAATCAGCTTTAGCAGTAAAACGTGGTTATTAATGTAAATGTATTAGGTCATTTATTTTATCCTACAATGGTCAGTAAAACAACTAAATGCTCACTAAAATAACTAAATCGTCGGTAAAATATTCAAACGAGCGGTTAAATAGACAGTTTGCCAGTTTCCAACATACAGTAACAGTCAAACGTTATTTTGATTGAAGATAGTGTACAATTTGAGCCAAGAATAAATAATATTTCCTGATAACGAAGGGCGCAATAAATAATCATAAAATATGAATCAATTATATATACCTACCTGTAATAAAAATTTACTTACCGCTTCTTACATTGTAATTATTTAACGTAATGTTTAAGTATTTTAGAAAAAGTACAGCTGATTTAAATAATACTCGTATGTAAATAAAATAAGTAAATACAAAAAGAACTCTTTATTGCATATATATGCATTTTAAAACTGACCATTGCATTGTGCGATTTTATTGTATCATAGAATAGTTTATTATGGATACACAGTAAGGGGTAATTTGATTGTGTTCATTTACGTTCAGTAATCTTGATCATTCTTCTATGAAATAAAATGAACTTATAAAAATTTTCAAATGTATTATTTTTAATTTATCGAATTACCGGTAAAAATTCTGCGATTTACCGGTGAAAATTTTAAGGTATTTTTAGTAATTTACCGGTAAACCGATTTACCGGTATTACAATCCCTAGTTTTGACAATATACTTCTACTTTGATATAAAAAACTAGGTTGTGAGGTTGGTTAAGGTTAGGTTAGTCTAGTTACTTTTGACTGGTGTTAGGCAAAATGTAATCAAATTATAGATTACGAATTACGACTACAAAATGTAATCTGTTTTTCTGATTACAAATTACATTTTGTAACTGGTAACCATGATTACAAATTACATTTAAAAATGTAATCTAATATTTTTGATTACAATTCACAGACCAATGAACAATATTATATTATACTACTAGACTAAACGTAAAGGCAGTTTGTTGGCATTTTTCTTGAAGCAGGTAACAGAGTGAGACGTCTGAGAGTTAAGGAATATAATATAATGTCAATTTTTAAGCAAATGCGACTGTAATTATTGCAGGTCATAATTTGTATACGTACGTATTTTGAAAATAAAACGAATACTATATTCATTTATATCGATTATATCAATATTCTATTTTGACAATTATTTGAAAACGTTACTACGGATACAGTCGCTTACTGTATTGATTACTATGTTACAAAATACTATAAGGTAGGGACTTGGGCGTAACAGGCTTATATAATTAGTCTACCTGTATAATATATATATATATATATATATATATATATATATATATATATATATATATATATATATATATACATATATATATATATATATATATATATATATATATATATATATATATATATATATATACTAACCGTATGCTCGATGGGATTTCCCATCGGCAACATCTTTTTATTAGGTACTCACTTTCTGCTCACTTTTAATGTTTTTCAAAAGCCTAAATCAATATCCACGTTTCTAACTTCAAAAATGATGAACTTCCCATACAAACTTTCATTTTCTGTTTTAACCCCTTAGGGAATATATTTTCAGAAACAACTGATACATATATATATATATATATATATATATATATATATATATATATATATATATATATATATATATATATATATATATATAAATATATATATATATATAAATATATATATATATATATATATATATATATATATATAATATGTTCATTGGTCTGTGTTACGATTAGATTTAGCAATTGTAATTTGTAATCGTTTCTGGATTACAAAATATGTAATCGTTTCAGTAATTTGATTACAAAATTACGATTACTTTTGCTTAAGATATAAATATGAATAAAACTATATATGAATTAAAAAAATTCGATAAACCGGTGCAGTCTTTATTACAACAAGGAAGTGATCAACAAGATGAGATTAGTAGAGTGTATGTCAAAATAAATGCAGCTGCTTTTTTTGATATCTTATCTTTTCGTGATTTAGTCTTTTAAATTTCCACAAGAACAGAGTGTTTGAACATCTAGCTAACAAATACTGGAACTATTCAGCGCGAGGTGTTTGTCCAGATGACAGCGACAGTGAAGGAATCTCTTTAGAAAGTTTGGGTAATTTTATAGTATCTTTTTAGGATATGGCCATTTATACATACAGTATGTATACGCAATTAGCTATTTATACATACAGTATGTATACGCAGTTGGCTATTTATACATACAGTATGTATACGAAAATGATAATTTATACATATATAGTATGTATATGAAATTGGCTGTTTATACATATGATATGTATGATATATGTATACTGGATTGGCTATTTAAACATGCAGTATGTATCCGAAATTGGCTACTTATACATACTGACTGAATGTGCTATTATTACAATTAATATTTTTATAATAACTACACCGTTATAATAATCGAATACCTCCGATTGAGCTGAATTTTTTTTACATAATCTTTTTGGCTTAAGAAATTATCCCCTAAACAGATTTTTGGCGACGCTGACCGGAAGAGTATTTTTCAACCCTTCGAATATCAAGTCTAGGGGTTACTAAAAGGTGTTTTCCGTTAGCACAGCAACAAAAATTAAAGATAAATTCTTATAGAACTTGGTGAGTAACACAAAAAAGAGAAAATGAAGTTTTTCGATATTTTGCTTAGTTTTTGTGATATTACGTGTTAAAGTAAAATTTACTAAGTATATTGGATAGACAATTACGGTATATTACGGCTTTTATTGATAGAAGTGAGTGAAAAATTGACCGGACGATATCATTGAAACCTCATTTTCAGGCAAGTCGTTTGTATCAAGTTCATTTTTAAATTTTTTTCTAATAGTGGTTTCGACTTGCCCAACGTCCAAAACTACCAGAACAACCACCTAAAAAAATTTTTAAAAAGTGGACTTGGAACAAACTAATACTCAACTGACGATTTGTGTATGTGTGTATAATATACAATCCATTACCTCATTATAGTAAGTTTTAGAAATACGACACGTATTATCTCGAAAACTAAACAGGATATCTAAAAAATTTGTTTTTTCTTTTTTATTCCACTGATCAAATTCGATAAGAATCTACCTTTAGTTTTTATTGCCATAGTAACGGAAACCTTTTTTTAGTTGTGTCTGTATTCAAAAAATTAACGTTTTTAAAAAGACTTTCGACCAAAGTTTCTAAAAATTAATTTCGAAAATAATTTCTTACTGTAAGGCCAAAAAGAGTATATAAAAAAATTTAGTTAAGTCGGAGGTATCCAATAGTATATTTGCCTATATCTCTTATACTAAAAATAAACTCGATAGAAGTTTATGTTTAAAAAAAAAAATTATTTTCACAAAAATTACAAGTTGAAAATAATAATAAAACAATTTCAAATTTTATACAAGTTAAAAGTATTATAATAATATTTACTTTACCACCGCGCGGTGATCGAGTTAATACGTAGTTGACTCCGGTGAGACTTGGCTTGAACGACTGTTATTTGTCCTAATTTTGTCTTGACTTACATACAGCTGAATTTCCTGTTACTTCTTGAAATGACATTGGTTGTGTATCCTGTAGGTATATTTAATGGGTATTAGTTCATACGTTGAGCTAACTTTCTCTTGAAATTTGTATAACATTGGTTACATATCCTATGGGTGTTTTTAATGAAGTAGTTTGAAGATTAGCTGATGTTCTTTAAGGTGGCTAGTCCAGAATTCATAACTCCTCCCTCCTTAAGATGGGAGTTCAATTTTGAAAGGAAATTGAACGACCGCATTTTCCACTGGTGGTGCTGTAGGCGCCATCATATACTGGACCATTTCTGGAATGTTTTCTTGTTTCTTACATTTTCGATATGTGATACATCCTATGCATGTTGCTATTAGAATTCCAATGATGATAGCTGTGATACTGATGTGCGTGTACTGTGACACTGATAAGTTGTAAGGAATCTGTGTTTTCCAAATGTTTTAACTGCAACAAATCTAAATTAATGTTTTTAGAAATGTCAGTAATATTAATTGTATTATAAAGGATTGTTCCAGGATTATGTTGTTGATGGAACTGCTTAACGTCCCATATGTTACTTGATTGATTGTGACGTAGCACAGATTTGTTATGATATGGAGCTTGCCAATAAAATTGATGTTTTTTTCCCGCAAATATTTGT
This sequence comes from Brachynemurus nebulosus, assembly GCA_035578155.1. Classification (NCBI taxonomy): domain Eukaryota; kingdom Metazoa; phylum Arthropoda; class Insecta; order Neuroptera; family Myrmeleontidae; genus Brachynemurus; species Brachynemurus nebulosus. The sequence goes on along the minus strand of JAPWDM010000001.1, from coordinate 116,470,551 downwards.
GATGTTGATTGCGTGGTTGGTTATTACAATGATGTGGTTTTCTTCTATTTCTTCAATAAATTATTCTTCCATGGTACAATGTAAGGTACATTGGGCTGGCATATTTTCCAATATCTTGATTTCGCAGGTGTTGGCTCCCTTTGGTGTTAATTTCACAGGTGGGCAAATATATTGCTGTTCTATTTTGTCGCAAGTCTTTTCGAGGAATTGGAAGTGGGTTTTATTTTGTAGGATCGGATTGGTTTTGGGTTTGATTATTTGATGATTTTCTGGGAGTGGACGTATTTTAACAGTGTTAAAAGTATCAGTTTTAAATTGAGGGATCATGACTGCAAATATGATGTTAGTTCCGTTGTAATAAGGTTTTAATTTTAATAATTCATATAGGTGTTCATCGCTTAAAATTTCGATATTCTCTTTCAAATTGGTATATACTAATTTTAGTTCGTTTCATGTAAGAATGTGTTTGGAAATTATATTTAATTTAGCTAATTCTATTGATAATACTATGTCGTTAATATGTTGATTCAAATATTGTAATTGTGACTGAACTGAGAAGTAACATTGAGATTGAAATAGTTGTTGTTCAATGTGTAGTTAAGTTTTCATTGCGTTAGCAATGATTTTTAATTTGGTTTGTTCTGCATTAATGAACTCCGTGACATTATTAAAACGTTCTAACATTTGCGTATTTAATTTATGTTGTTGATTTATTCTGTCGTTTATTAATAGTTCATTATTTTTTAATGTTTCTATTTATTTATTAATTCTGATTGCATCATTGTTATCCATGTTTCCCGATATTGTTTTAATTATTGAACCTAACCCTTTAATTAAACCTCTTTTATTGCGCTTTACTTTAGGTTCCAAGTTATCTAAATTTTGTTCGATCCTACTGTACAAATCCTTTAAATTCTTTATATTGTAATATAGTGTTTCGTTAAACTCAATATTGTAAATATTATACTTTAAATGTTCTAATGTGCTTCTAATACTAGTTAAATTAACAATATGAATTAAATTATTGTAATGTGAAACTATCTTAGTAATACCTAAGTTAAGTGTTATATCATCGTTAATAATTTTTATATCATCTTGTCGCACTTGAGTGTATTCTGTTAATGCGTCTCTATTGGGTTGTAGGATTGTATTGTCGCGAACTCCTCTAATTACTTCAAAGGGTGTAAATTGTATACTAGAATGAATTGAATTATTATAAGTAATCATGGTTAAATCTAATAACTCATCTGATGGTAGTTTTTTCTTTTCCTTTAATATTCGTAATATTTCTAATATAGTATTATGTAGTCGTTCTACTGGAGAATTACCAGTTGAATTACGTGCAGAGGTAATATGATGTTCAATACCGTACATTTTACGAAATTCCCTAACATCTACGTTTGAAAATTCTAAACCATAGTCATGAACTATTTTTTGGGGGATTCCATTCTTAGCTATATAATTTTTAATTACTTTCAGCACTTCTTTTGAATTTCTAAAGGGTATTACGGTACATTCCGCATATCTACTAAATTTATCTAAAATAGTACATTATTTTTCTCTATGTGAAGTACGTCTATATAAAGTAATTCGAAAGGTTTAGTCGCTTGTTCGGTTTGTTCTTGTTTCAATCGTAATGGATGTCTTTCGTATTTAAATTTAAGGCAAGTGTCGCATGTATTTATGTAGGTAGTTATTTTTGATTTCATGTTATCAAAATAATAATTTCGTTTTAAATGTTTTAACGTTTCTTCAATTCCGCGGTGAATTGATATTTCGTAGTATTCCTTAATTAATTTGATCTGTTCGTCTATGTCCGGTATGTCAGTTAGTAATTTCATGCACCTAATTATTTTATAATTAGAAAAATATTTATCATATACTTGATTTAGAACCCTTATTGCCACTGAGGATAACACAGCTCCGACTGCATAATTAGAAGCATCTGTCGTTAAAATGAAAGATTTTTCAAAATCTGGATATTGTAAAATTGGATCACCCATTAATAATGTCTTGCAATATTTAAAACACTTAACGTATACTGGATCGTTTACGTTGATTTTGATGTCCTTGCGTAAGCATTTGGTCATCGGTCTTGTAATATGAGTCTTGTATATGGTCTTGTCTTGTAAGTCCTTTATGAACTTTCGGTAATATCCCAATAATCCAAGAAACGATTTGATTTTTGTTGTGATCTTCGGTAGTGGAAATTGTTTGCTACCTTCGATCTTTCGAGGATTAGGCTTGATTCCTTCCATGGTGACTACATGACCCAAAAATTCGATTTCTTTGTGAAAAAATTCGCATTTATCCAATTGTGTTTTGAAATTGTGTTGGCTCAATTTTTCGAAAACTTTCCCCAACATATCCATGTGCTCTGTTTTTTTTTTTTTTTTTTTTTTGATTAAAATTGGGGTACTGCTGCCGGTGGATGGCGCGGTCAGCAGCACCCGGCGGCATCGCCTACCAAGGGCATGCGCCGCCATAAACGACAAAGATAAAAACATACACAAAACAGACAGGAACACATAAATGCACTAGACAACGGACAAACATATACAATAAAAACAAACTAACAAGCAGACCCTGCCATCCCAGGGTCTAGGGAAATGCTCTGTAAGGACAGGGCATAGCGTATAACGCCGAAACCAACGAAGTGCCCTGCCTCAAATAAGTATGTCTTTGCAACGCTGAATGATTGCACTCCCCAGCGATGCAGAGCAAGTTCACATTATTTATACATATTTTATTCACTTGTTTATTTCTTCAATAATTTTTTTTCTCTGGTGCCATAACAAAGTTAAAAGGGACGAACACAAAAACAAGAATGGTTAAAAGAGAAGCAACAACGCAAGACTTAGTTAAAAAAGACAAAACAAGAAATATCACAGCTCTGGATACATAACTATCACAGCACAAAAAAAAATAACTGCCCCGTGGCAAGATCCTGCTCTCCATACTCTCGACAATTCCAAAACGGCTTCGTCAACTCATAGGAGCTCGTCCGTGAATAACTTACAACCGTTCAGTCAGACGTCGGGGTTCAACTTACACGGGAGACCGGTACTTAACTAGGCCACATTCGTCCGAGTCGAGGCTACAGAGAACAGAACAGTCCCACGGAGTATCACAGAAATTCCCATTTTGTTCCCATCACACCGAAGGGGCGGAAGCGGCCACATCGACCCCATAGAACGCATCAATGTGAGGAACGACCGACGTTTCTGCTTACTAGGTGAGCAAGCTCGAACCGTTCAGACAGACGTCGCTCACACAGGAGAACCAGTGCGTCGAGGGCCGCGTTCCTACCCATCGATATGATGAGAACAAAACACGGCTCTCTATCACAGAAATGCACCACTGGTATGCACCAACCAGTGGATGCAGAGTAAAAAGATAAAAATAAAAACACAGGTACAAGGCTATCACAGACGAGAATTCCACAAATCACAGACGATATCACTTTTCGACTCCTCCGAATTCGAGTCACGATTTCGGTATTCACACACGTATGGATACTAAACACATTCGACGCTACAGCCAGACATCAGGGCGAGAATTACAAGCATTTAGCAGACGATGGTATTTCTCACATACGGTGGAAACCTCTGTCGATCCTACGACGTTCGTCCTCGTCGAAAATTTTGATCCGGCATCTTTTGTGAAAACAGTGGTACCTCGAGAAGGAAAGGTGCCGATCTTGGGTAGTCAGAGGCTAATGGAATCCGAAGATTACTATATTGCGCATAAACTACCCCTGGAACCCTTAGCCTCCTTGACACCAATGGGGGATAAATATCCCTCACGGGTGCCAAGGGCAGCTGCTATAGGTGTCCTCACCACCATGTGCTCTGTTAATGATGCAGAGAATATTATTATATCATCTATATATACTAAGATGTTTTTACCGATATATTCCCTCAACATGTTATCCATGACGCGTTGAAATGTGGCTGGGGCATTCTTCAACCCGAATGTCATTCGTGTGAACTCGTAATGACCATTGTCTACGGTGAATGCTGTCTTGGGAATGTCTTTGGGGTCCATCTCAATCTGGTGATAACCTGATGCGAGATCCAAAGTAGTAAAATAGTAACATTTTCCCAGTTTATCCAGGATGTCGTTGATGTTTGGCAACGGGTATTTGTCGTCTATGGTCTTTTCATTGAGTTTTCTATAATCGATAACTAGCCGCCATTTCTTCTTTCCAGAAGCATCAACTTTCTTGGCCACAATCCATATTGATGATGACCATGGAGAGTTTGATGGTCTGATGATATTTTTCTCGAGCATTTCGTCGATTTGTCTTGCTATTTCTTCTTTATGAACATGTGGGCATCTGTAACTTCGTGTGTATATTGGCAGGTCGTCTTTCATGGTGATTGAGTGCTTGACATCAGATATAAACGGCATTGGCTGATCAGGTGTGTAAAAAATGTGCCTGTAGCCCCTACATAGGTTGATTAAAGCATCCTGTTCTTCTTTGTTTAAATGCTTCATTCGTATGTTGTCGGTAACGAATTTATAGTTGTCAGAGTAATCCACATCCAGTGGTTCGTGTGTATTGATATTGTTGATTTCCATGTAGTTATTTAACGATTCACTATTCAGTGGTTGTGTTATGATAATGTGTTGTTTTTCGTCCGAATTATTAGCGATAAATATTTTTGTTTTATTATTATATGCTGTATATATTCCATTAACAGTTTGTACGTGATGATTTAACTTAATACTAGGTACTAATATGTCACGGTTCAGCGGTACAGCGGTTCTTTGTTGTTCAATTCTTTTAGGTATTGTACACAAATTTTGCTATTGATTTTATGCGTGTTTAAAACAGTTTTTACTTCAATTCCGGTTGGTATTAGCGTCATTTTGTCCGTATGCTTAGGGTCCGCTCCGGTATCAATGAAGAATTTGAGTATGTGTGGTCCGTTCCTAGTTAATATATAAGGTAACGTCCCGTTTTTTGTTTGCTGGAGATTTAACTCTATGTATCCGGCAGATTCGAGGCTGTAGGCAGAAAACCCTCATCCTCTACGTAATTTATGTTAGGCAAATCTGTTTGATCAAATTCAATGGGTTGAGGTTCCTCATTGAACTGATACTCGAATGACTTTAATTGTTTTACCATCTCGTCATCATATTCTTGTTCGTCATAATTATTTTCTGTGTTAAATAATTCTTTAGATACTACCCTTGGTGGTCCTATCTGTCTAAACATATTATTATTGTTTGTATTAATGCGTCTAGTGTTCCCTGAACTAGTATCCATTGGTTCGGGTATGAACCGATTACTTTGTGGTAGTTGTTGTGGACGAACTGAACTTTGTGACGTACTTGGGTTATGTCTAATGTTATGTCTGTGCTGGTTGGATATTTTGATTAAAATGTTGCTTAGGTGTATATGGATTTTGGGGTTGTGGTTGTGTTTGTTTATATCTTATAATTTGTTTTGGTGGTTGTATATTTGTCTGTTTTACTGGTCTGTCCCTATTAACATATTGGGTCTGTTTATAGTAAACGTTTAATTCACGTTGCACACATTGTCATGCGTATCCCAAAGTTTTGGGTTGGAAGGCACGTAGTATATTACCTATATTCCTATTCAAACCGATTAAAAAGCAATCTAATGCGGCTTGGTTGTAATGTTCTATTTTCATTCGTTTTATATTTTCGTCACTATACATTAATGAAACATTATTTATTAATTGAGCGAGTACTTCATTTACTCGTCCAAAAAACAATTCAACGGACTGACTACCTTGTGTTAATGAGTAAAGGTCCCGTGTGAGACTGTACTCATCCCTTTTGTCTGCATAATATCCTATGGATATTTCTTTAATACTATCCCAGCTCCTAACGCGACCGTATTGATTTAATACGTCGTTTGCTGGGCCTACGATCTTCTTACGAATTTCATTGCTATATAAGTTTTTTTTAAATTGTCATCTACTAAGCTAAACAATAGATCAACTGCTATATCTACACTGGCTATAAAATTAAATAAATTACTTCTATTACCATCATATGGTACAATGGTTTTAATAATGTCTGGTATTTGGAAATTTTTTAGTAACGTTTCAACTGCGTTTGCAGATTGGTCAATAGATACTAATCTTGATTGAGCCATATTTGTATTCTCTAAATTATTTTCTAAATTAATATTACTATTATTATTTTTGTTATTAAAAATATCAAAATTATTTGCGAAGTCACAACTACTTGATGAATCTGAATCGAGCGATAAACCGTCGTCTCTCTTCAGGTATTTAATACTTTTAACAGAAGGATAAGGTTTAGGCATTGAAAATCAAGCGATAATAAAGGAAAGTTAAGACTTGCAACAATAGAATCGATGATCTCCACATATTCCAATGAACCAGCGTACGTGCAGTTCCAGACGTTAACAGAACGAAGCCAATCTTCTCCACAGTAAACCGCCGTGAATGGATAGTTCGTTGACACAGGTTGGCAGCATCGGAATGAATGACTGACGTATGTAAAAAAATCTCTGTAAAAAATATGTATTTAAGTGGAAAAAACCTTGAAAAAAAAAGTGAAAAAGATATTAAACGGATTCTGAAAACCAGTTAACGATAGTAAACAGACAATGCGATAGTAGATGTGAAAATAAGGAAAAAAACCGATAAAAATAAATAAGCAATATTATAGATGTGAAGTGAGTTACACAAGATGGCTGAAGTTTGACAAACAGATAAAGTTGGGTCATGTAAGATCGATTTTAAAGTTGGGTTAAAAGAACAATTATCGATTAGGTACTAACGAAAATTGTATAGAAAATAAACAAATAAAAGAAATTCGATACAGCAAACTGTTAAATACGGAAAATGGAAAAAATTACGGAGCAACTAACGGATATAAATAAATTACTAAATAGTTTAAATCAATTTATTATCGAGATACAAAAAGAAACCAAAGAAATAAAGGAAAATATGAACTGTACCTTGAAAAGATTAGTGAACGTTGAAAATGAGAATAAAAAAATAATTAAGAAACAAAAGAGAATGGAAGAGGAAATAGCAAAACAGAATATAAAAATAGAGAAGTTGGAGAAAGGGAGCTGAAAAAAGAACATTATAATCTACGGGATTGAAGATAGTGAAAGAGAAACGAAAACCGAATTACAAGATAAAGTTGTTGAAATAATGCAAAAGCATATGAAAATAGGCTTCGATGACGAAGAAGTTGAGGAGATGTACGGAATAGGAAGATATGGAAAGAATAGAACAAGACCCGTCAAATTAGAAATGAAATCTACGAAAAGTAAAAAACAAATATTCGAAAAAAGGAAAGAACTAAAAGGAACAACAATATACTTAAATGATGATCTAACAGAAAAACAATTAGAAAATAGAAAAGAGTTAATTGGGTATTATAAAAAATTTAAAGAAGAAAATAAAGAAGTTTCGCTGACAGGAAATAAATTGTGGATAAATAAAAAAATGTACACCATAGAAGAACTGAAAGCTTTGATGAATGAAAGAAAGGAGGTTGATGTAAGCGAAGCCAGAGAAGAAATAAGTGGAAACGATGAAGTAGTACAAGAGGAGGTGATTGTAGCTAATAGTTATAAGGATGGGAAAGAAAAAATGAAGAATAATCCAAAAAACTGGGTACTGAGACCCAGGAAGGGCAAAATAATGAATTAATGAAAAAAAATTTAAGTAAGAGTAAAAAAATAATGATGTACAAAATAGAAGAGCAGAATTGCAAATATGTGTAAATAACGAAAGACTAAAAAATAATAGAAAATTAAAGATAGTGATTTGGAATATAGAAGGGGTAAATAAACCTGAGTTAATGAAATATATCAACCAGTTTGATATTATAGGATTAGTAGAAACATGGGCAAATAAAAAAACTAAGGTGAAAATGAAAGGATATGTAACAGTACGGAAAGATATAGAAAAAAAGCATAGTAAATGAAGATCACCTGGGGGGAAATGATATTTTATAAAAATGAAATAGAAAAAAATATTAACGTAATAAAAAATAAATTGAAAGAGGTAATTTGGATTGAAATAAATTGGGAGAAGAGAAAAATAGCCTTAGCTATAATATACAACCATCCAGAAAACTCGGAGTATGGAAATTATCAGTTCTTCAAGAGCTTAGAAGAAGAAATAAAAAAAATTAAAGAGGAGGATCCAAGAAGAGAGATTATTTTGGCGGGTGATACAAACGCAAGAACAGGAGAACTTAGGGATTTTAGCGACATAAGCGGGAAATATGATCCAAACGTGCAAGGAAATGTAATATGTGAAATAGAAATAGACGAAACAAACAATAAAGATATCATGGTCAATAAATATGGAAGAGAATTAATTAAATTATGCTTAAAAAAAGATATGATAAGCGGTCGAACAAGAGGTGGTAATTGGGGAGAATTTACATATATATCGAAGCTAGGTAGGAGTGTCATAGATTATGTAATGATAGAAGCAACGGAGTATAGAAAGGAAATAAGTAGTTGAGCTATGAGAGAGCGAGCACACAGTAGAACCCCAATTTTCCGGACTACTTTCTGACGGTGTTTAGAACCGTGTAGTTTGGTGTCCTACTATACCTCGTGTATGGATTGACTTGACCCGGCACGTACCGAGTACATGTATCAAAGTTTGTTGTTGATCTTTGACCCCACACTCGCTCATACTGTTGGCTTTGAAATTCCTGCGACATGAGTCATCACCAACAACCAAATTAATTCAAGTTAACCCATTATGCGTCATCACAATTTGTTCATCACGAATTGGTTTGTGTTAACCCATTACCCGCCAGCACTAACGTAGTTTTTGAATCCAAACCTAACGCATGCGCAGACTGAATTTTAGTACACGACCCATGCGCAGACTGAATTTTAGAACCCGGCGCATGCGCAGACTGAATTTTAGGCTACAAATTGATGGATGGGGTACACTACCGCGTCAAAAATGCGGGGAATACCCTAACCCAAGGGGTGACCCCAAACTTTTGACACCGTACTGTACTTAAATTTTTGGTACACTGCCGTGTCAAAAGTGCGGACCCCCTGACCAAAAAGGTATCCGATCACTTTTTGAAGCGTACTGTCCTTATTTTGTCTGTACGTACAAACCTTGACCCCAACACACGCTTGCCTTAATTGCGTCATTTTAAACGAAAGGTACACTACCACGTCAAAAATGTGGGGAATACCCTAACCCAAGGGGTGGCCCCAAACTTTTGACACCGTACTGTACTTCAATTTTTGGTACACTACCGTGTCAAAAGTGTGGACCCCCTGGTGAAAAAGGTATCTGATCACTTTTTGAAGCGTACTGTACTTATTTTGTGTACGTGCAAACCTTGGCCTTTGACCCCAACACGCGCTTGCCTTAACTGCGTCATCTTAAACGAAAATTGGGCGGCCGCTAAATTTTGTGGGGGGTGGGGGGCACTGTACCAAGCGCTAGCTGCAATCATGACTTCAGACTCCAGATTTCAGACTCCAGGGTCCAGACTCCAGATTTCAGACCGTTACTGTACTGCCGGAAATTTGGGCCACAACCGCAACACAACCACCGCATTTGTGTGTTACGTCACCACCGCTATATAACTTGCTGAGCTATACTCCAGCTCATACACCTTATCATGGTTAAAGGGTATAAAATAGTTGAACTTACACAAAATATTATCTATTTACCGGTGGTTGTCAAAGAGTTAACATCTCTTTCGTTGAAAATTATACTTTCGTGGTAAAACAATTGCATTTCGAACCATGTTAATTTACAATTCAGAGCAGTTTACCGCTAGCCAACATAGCAAAGGGTTTTCGAAACCTAAGATCATTAAACGTAAAACATTTAAGGAACAACACATTTCACCCGAAAATTTAGCATTCCTTAAATCACTAGGTCTTAAAGTGAAAAGAACATGGTACTCATCAATGTGTTGAACATTATTAACAGTTTGTAATTTGATTCTAAACTAGCAATAGCTATTAGTAGCCATTTTCGAATACATCCCATCTATCAATTTGTAGCCTAAAATTCAGTCTGCGCATACGTCGGGTTCTAAAATTCAGTCTGCGCATGCGTCGGGTTCTAAAATTCAGTCTGCGCATGCGTCGTGTACTAAAATTCAGTCCACGCATGCGTTAGGTTTGGATTAAAAAACTACGTTAGTGCTGGCGGGTAATGGGTTAAAACAAAACCAATTCGTGATGTACAAATTATGATGACACATAATGGGTTAACTTGAATTAATTTGGTTGTTGGTGATGACTCATGTCTTAGGAATTTCAAAGCCAACAGTATGAGCGAGTGTGAGGTCAAAAATCAACAACAAACTTTGATACATGTACTCGGTACGTGCCGGGTCAAAGGTCAATCCATACACGAGGTACAGTAGGACCCCAAACTACACGGTTCTAAACACCGTCAAAAAGTAGTCCGGATATTTGGGGTTCTACTGTGTGCTCGCTCTCTCATAGCTCATCTACTGAAATAAATTTGGGAATTGGAGAATGATTTGGACAATCGGATCACTTCCCATTAGAGCTAACATTAGAAAGTGGAGATACAGAGAATGAAAGAAAAGTTAATAACAATGGAAACAGGATTGATCGATATAAATGGAACAAAGAAAAGGAAGAATTATTTATGGAAAATACAAACAGTAACAACTTTAAAATACATATGATAGGAGTCAAAACGGCATTAGGAAATAAGAACGTCAATATGGCAAGTTGGATACTACAAAAGAGTGTTAAAGAAGCAGGAGATTATATGAGAATACATGAAAGACGGAGCGACATGAAGCGTAAAAATGATTGGTTTGATAGTGAATGCTATAAGTTAAAAAAGAGGTAAATATTATAAACCAAGAAAATTTAGAAGAACAAATGATAAAAAAGATCTTGAACAGTATATGACAGAGAAAAATAAATTTAAAGAGTTATGTGAAGAAAAGAAAATAGAAAAAAGGAAAGAATTTGAAAAGTTAGTTAAGAATATTATAGAAACAAAAAATGAAAAAGAGTTATGGAGAATAATTAGAGGAATGAGAACAGCAGGAAACAATGAAATAGGGAACTGTATTGAGGAAGAAAAATGGATAAAACACTATAAAGAACTGTATAAAAAGGAAGAAGAATGTGAAATAATGGAAATAAATTCAACAAGAAATGAGGAATATGAGGAAATTCTAGACGGCGAAATTTCAGAGGAAGAAATATTCATAGCGTTGAGTACAATGAAAGCAAATAAGGCGCCAGGTATAGATGGTATTCCAATAGAATTTTTTAAAAAGGGTATAAATAATAACGACTTCAAGGATGTGTTAAGAAAAATGTTCAACTACATGATGGAAAATGAAGAGGTACCTGAAGATTGGAATATTGGAATAATTTGTAATATATATAAAAAAGGAAAAACTACAGATTGTGGAAACTATAGAGGAATTACCCTTTTAACGGCGATTAGTAAAATCTTTACGAAAATTATGGCAAGTAGGATACAGAGGTGGATACAAGAAAGGAATATATTGACACCATTACAATCAGGATTTAGAGAGAAGTACGGGACATTAGATAATTTGGTAATATTGAAAACATTAATAGAAGCTACATTAAGCAAGAAGAGGAAAAAATTGTATGCATGTTTTATAGATATTGAAAAGGCCTTTGATAAAGTAGACAGGGAAATACTATGGAAAAAACTTGAAAGGTTGAAAATGTCAAAAAAGATGATTGGGGTTATAAAAGCAATATACGAAAAATATAAATTCTGTGTTAAATTAGACGAGAAACATGTATCGAAATGCGAACACACGACCAGAGGACTGAGAGAGGGATGTCAAATGTCAGCATTACTATGTGCCATATATATATATATATATATATATATATATATATATATATATATATATATATATATATATATATATATATATATATATATATATATATATATAAATGACTTACCAGAGGAATTAAATAAAATAGATACACATGCACCAAGTATAAAGGAGACAAATATCAATGCGTTGCTATATGCGGATGATATTGTGATGCTTTCACAATCAATAATAGGACTTCAAAGGGGATTAGATGGATTGCAACTATATTGTCGAGACCCGAAAATGAAAGTAAACGAAAGAAAATCAAAAATTATTATTTTTAGTAATGGTGGTAGAAGAAGTAAAAATGAAAAATGGAAATATAATGGACAAGATGTAGAAGTCGTAAAGCATTATCAGTACTTAGGAGTTTATTTCAGTTATAATGGTAAATGGAATACACACATAGAGGAAACTATTAAAAAAGCAAATAGGGTGGTTAAAGTTTTAAAAAAATTTATGTACTGCAATGTATGGATAACAGCAAAGGTACTAGTTAGAATATTCGATGTACTTATAATACCAATACTGACATACGCAAGCCAAATATGGGGTAATGAAGCGACAATAGAAGTTATTGGAAAAGAATCCAAAATCGGCAGTTAAAAGTGCGGTGTTAGTGGAAGTGGGGAAAACACCAATAGCATATACAGTGACAAAAACTACAGTGAAAATGTACATAAAAATAATAAGGGATGAGAAAAAAGATATACAAAAAAATTGTCTTTTAATGGACAGAAGTGGGGAAAGCATAATGTGGGGTAAAAAAATCAGAAACAAACTGGCGGAATGGGGAATAAAAGAAATTGAAAATGAAGAAACAACAATAAAAGAAATAATGAGACAAGTTAAAATTAGAATAGAAAATGAAGAGTATAAAGCAATGTGGCAAGATATTAGAATTAAAGATAGTTTACAACTTTTCAAGGAGTTAAAACATTATGGAAAACGTGCAAAATATATGGAATGGGCAAACCTCGATGAAAGAAGAGTTTTAGCTAGACTGAGGTTAAATACATGGATGACGAGATATAAGAATGAAAAAGATAAAGTAATATGTCCAATATGTCACGAATGCGACAGTTTGAATCATTTTCTGCTACAATGCTCAGGCTTGGAACAAATAAGAAGAGAGTATTGGATGAATAGGTATGAAAACCTACAGGAGATACTGGATGAGGAAAATCAACAGAACCAGAGGATAATAGTTAAATATTACATGAAAATATATAAAGTAAGGGAAGACAAAATGTAAAAGTAAAAATAAAACTTGGATATAAGTAAATAATGAATTGACAATCGTATATTGTAAATTGTCAACTGCAGAGGGTGAATTTGACATAGTAAGGCACGTGAAAAGGACAAATAAGGATACATGTGAATTTGACCAAGAACCAATGAACTAAACACTCAGAAAATTTGAACCTGTTATCACACGTCTAGAAATACTAAGTAAATGCCGAATGCCTTGGAAATGAAACGGGAAGACAAAGCTTGGATTAACGAACTGTCAACCTTATATTTTATAAATATTATAATTGAAAACAAATGTATTAAAATTTGATAAATGTATAATATATCAATCAAGTCATAAAAAAGGATAGTTCGTTATTGGTTCCCGATAATCCGTCGAGAATGTCGTTGTCTGAGGTATGTTGCTCCAAACCAATGTTGCTGTTCCAGTCGAGTTGTATTTAATTTGTTTGTTTCGTAGGTTCGGCTCCAAAGTCTTGAAAGACACTCGTAGTTTAACCGTCGCGTTAACTTTACGATGAGCGCATAGATAGTGGAGGACTACGAAATTTTCCTGCACTGATCCTACCGGCTGCGCCAAAAATAAACTAGATAGAAGTTTATGTTTATAAAAAAAATTTATTTTCACAAAAATTACAAGTTGAAAATAATAATAAAAAAAATTTCAAATTTTATACAAGTTAAAAGTACACACACCGGCATGATTAGCGGAACATAAAAAAAAAATATAAAAACCTATTTATTAAACAAAGTTGGCTGTTTTTTTTCATTTTCACTTAAAATAATATTGAAGCAATGAATCAATTGACTTTTCATGGAATTGTCCTTATTTATTATTGATGCAAATCTTTTTAAGAGGTCTGTCACTTTCGAGCTCGAATGCCGTTTCTTCTCAATGTAGTCGAGATCCAGACTACCGTAATTAAAAAAGGGCAAAGATTGCCTCAGGAGACTATAGATAACATCATTCTGAGTATAGCAAGACGAATGGAAGCTTTGACAAGAACACGGGAGGAAGCATGCGGTATTAAAATGCTGTGTTTTATTTTCTATTTGTTAAATATTCTTTAACTTAAATGATTCTTAAATGACATAAGATTCCAAAAATTTGGCATTTCATATGGTTAATTGCTTTTGCTAATGAAAATAAAGGTATATCGACTTGTGAACATGTAATTTTAAGTGAATAATTAAATAAGACTAATAGTTTTCTTAAAATTAAATAGTTTGTCTGATTTTTAGAGATATTTTGTACGTTTCGCTAATTATGCCGGTGTGTGTATTACAATAATATTTATTTTATCACCGCGCGGTGATCGAGTTAATACGTAGTTGACTCCGGTGAAACTTGGCTTGAACGACTGTTATTTGTCCTAATTTTGTCTTGACTTATTATATACAGCTGAATTTCCTGTTACTTCTTGAAATGACATTGGTTGTGTATCCTGTAGGTATATTTAATGGATATTAGTTCATACGTTGAGCTAACTTTCTCTTGAAATTTGTATGACATTGGTTACATATTCTATGGGTGTTTTTAATGAAGTAGTTTGAAGATTAGCTGATGTTCTTTAAGGTGGCTAGTCCAGAATTCATAACTTACTAATTCTTACTGCTTTAGACCCTCAGATATGCAACTTGCGATTCATGTCACCAAAAATCCGTTTAAGGGATAACTTCTTAAGCTAAAAATATACAAAAAAGTTTCAATTTAATCTGTGGTACGCGATAAATTTGTTATTATTTGAATCGATAAATTCGTTATTATAAATTATTTTACTGCCACCAGTGAAAAAGTTCATTTTAATATGCGTACCACGAAATTAGAACGATATTTTTGGTGCACAAGGTGCGCGTTATATGTCGGAAAATACGGTAATAAGTAGCCGACTGAGTATACATATACTGCATGTTTAAATAGCATATATCATATACATACTGTATGTATAAATAGCCAATTGCGTATACATGCGTATGCATACTATATGTATCATATAAATAATCGCATCCATCTTTTTAAACAAATTCGTTTTAATAAATATTCTAGCATCTATTTTTTTTCTGAATGCAAACATGCAATCAGCTTGGTGGTTCCCTTTATGATACCACTGGTACCACCATATTGTAATACACTAGCGGAAAAAATTAAAGGATCAAAAAAAAATTCCAAATTTCTAGTTATTTTTCGAGTGGCTGTATCTTGGTGAAAAATGGTCATATCGGAGTCGTAAGCAAAGAAATTTAAAGCTGGAAGTTTCTAGTTTTGAGATGTTGCGATAAAAAAATTTTCAAAGCAACGTGTATCGCTCAATCCAAATCATTTCGAACTCATGAAAATAACTTTTTCAGGTGGAGTCTTTATTGCTACACTATTTGGCCTGGCATTAGCAATGATTACATTGGCTGGTGAAGTAATATATTACAAACGAAAAGAAAAACTTGAATTGCGAGCGATACTTGATGACAGTAAAAAACCAAAGCCACCAAAATCACCTAAAGTGGTTACTACTGGGACAACGTTTAAACCAGTGGCTAATAAAATGCCACGAGTTTCATATATTTCTGTGTTTCCCAGACACAATTTTAAACCGTAACATAAATATAACAAAAAGTTTATAAATAAAAATATATGCTACCAAATAAATTAAAATTTTAAAGTTATTACACCTTATTTAGTGTATCGTTGATTAAATTTTGGTAATTGTTTAAAAGTGGATTTCAACTACCTTTAGTGGATTTCAAATTCTTATTAATTGGAGCCTTTTTTGGGCATTTTTGTTATATTTCAAGTGGAAAGGTGCAGGCAATTTTAATCTCTATAATTACTCTCAACCCTGAAAAAGTCAAAATTAAAAAATTTTTAATTTAAAAGTTGTTACCCCCCATATCTCTAAAAATATAGGGGGTAGAGGTCTAATACCTATATTTTCGAACATTACTCACCATAAGCAACATTCATGGAAAAGAATAGCCGAAAAAGCCGCTGGGCCGAAAACCCATATGCTTAATTATAGTGAGTTAGAAATGAAATCTAAAAGTGGGTTACCAAGGTCAAGTAGGATATTATATGAAAGGCCTTTGTTTACACATTTCAAAATTATTTTCTTTTAAGTCCTGTTAATTTTTGAGTTATGGTCAAAAATGTGCGAAAATATACCGTTCCCCTCCCTTAACTCCGAAGTTTACAGACCGAAAAATTAAAAAAAAAATTCGGAAAAATAGAAGATTGTACGCATATTACAGGAAAACTAAAACGAGCTTTCAAATGTCTATAATTTTTGGGAATAATGAAAAAAATTTTTGCTGGAGTTCCAAAAACCGCATGCCTCTGATTGAATTGAAATTTTGTTTACATAATCTTTTTAGCTTAAGAAGTTATGTCCTACACCAATTTTTAGCGACGCGAACCGAAAGTTATATATCTGAGAGTCCAAAATTACAAAAATTAGTATAAGATTAATAGACAAATACATTGTCGGATACCTCCGATTGAACTGAAATTTCATTTATACACTCTTTTTGGCCTGATAAATTATGATAAGGCGATTATATAATTATCTTTATATTATATAAGGAGAAATATTATGACTTAGCACTTACTATTACAGACATTTTTCGCTCATCATATTTCCTAACTGCATATATTCTTTAAATTATTTTTCCAGTATTCATAACTGATGAAACTCAGGCATACATACCGGAACATACAGGGAAAATTTTAAAAGATCTTGAAGATATGACACACCAAAGACTTAAACTTGATGATCAGTTTTTAACATTAACTGATGATCAAGAGGAAAATTACCAAAAATGTAAGTAAATATGTAACTACTTACGGGTATTATTATGTATAAATAAGTAATATTTTAAAATTATTTTGATTCTTACAGTTTGTAGCATTATTGGGAATGGAATAAGTATGATTATAGATTTATCAGCAAGTGAATTTTATGATACCACTCTAATGGAAAAAATAGCAGCTTTTCGTCTGCCATATGTCAAGCTTGATATTTCAATTAATGCTTTTGTTGAAGCCTTTAACCAGTACATGATGAAACGTAATGCCACTGATGCAGCTATAATATTCACCAAAAATTCAGGTAATTTATTAAAACTCAAAACAGGAAAATAATTTTTAGTAAAAAAAACCTAATTTACATGAACATCCCATTTATCTATATAATTTTAAATTGTAATTTGAATCTTCCAGTTATTATAAATAAGGCCGAAAACTACAAGTAAAAATAAGTTTGAATAAATATAGGAAAAATATATTAATGAATAAAAAACAAACACTTTACTTTGTAAAAAAATACTACTGTTTTTAATAGACATGTTTCGATCTATAGGATGATCATCAGACAAAACTTGTCTGATCCTATATATTTACCTATATCCCCGACAACTATTTATAAGTAGCATAATTTTTTTGTGCAGTTTACAAAGAACCATGTCCCAATTTCTATAATGTTTGGGCCATGAGTCATTTGTAAAGCCTGCGTGTTTACATTTGAAATTTGCACTTTAAAGTCGCTACTGTCTGTGATGCGTAAGTCAAGCAGGTCGGAAATAACTAAATATTTTTACTATAAATTTGTATACTATTAAAAAAAACTAAGCTGTTGCGGTTTCTCACTTTCATGACACCTTCTCGTATTAATGGTATTGGCGGATGAAATATATTTCTCATTTAGGTAAGACTCTGGGAGTATTATACCGTCATAGCCAGAAGACTGCAGTTTCATGCCTCTGAAATCTGTCATGGAAGAGAAGCGATGCAAACGACAAATGTAACAGCAAGAAACAAACCAGCCTTTAGTACGGGGCCACCCTAAAAATGCTACTAGTTAAAATTACAAAGTCGAAATATGTACAAACAATACATATATCAATTTGTTATACCTTGTTATACCCTAACACTGTTCTTACACCTTGCGGCTTTTTATTTTTAAGTGTTAGTAGCAATACTTTCCTTTGTTGGAACACAGTTGACATAAAATCTTCATTCATATAAACATTAGTTCCCTTTAAAATACCTCTTGCTTTTAGAATTTCCAATTTTCTTTTCAGTTATTTAATTAAACTAGTACGTTAGTAAAACGTGTATTCCTGGTAGAAATTTTAAGGATGTTTCCCACCTCCTTCTTATCTAGGCTTATTTTCATTGTTTCTTGGACTAAGTTTACTATAAGTACCCTAATTCTGAAACTGTATTGGCTGACATTGAAGATTGTAGATCAAATATTAAATTTTTTCTCTTTATCAATCGTTCTAATATCTCACAACGGTTGCTTATATTAACAATTTCATTTTTTAATTTAGTATTTTCCGTGTTTATGTTTTTTAATTCATCTAGAATCGTTGATGTAGTAACGGTGTTTTTTTTTTTCAATATTAGAATTCGTACTTTGTGTGTTTAGGATCACATTATTTGTTTTACTATATATATTTCGTCTAATTACAGACTCATCAGGTAACTTATAAATTCGATTCTTTGAATTTTATGTCGAATCTTTGTATCTTGAAGACTTATCCATAACATAATAATAACAAATCAACAATCAAAACAGTTATAATAATAAACTACAAACACAAGGATTCATATTAAAAATATTTAAAGTTATAATTACTTGGTCAAATTCACTGTACGAATAATAATTTACTTTACGCGTTTTCAATCTTGCGATCATCTTCAAAGTATGTTGAAAAATGAATAAATTATGAGATTTATAGTTAACGAAATATGTAGGATGGGTGTAATGTTGTTGAAGTTAAGTAAATTATTATTCGTATAGTGAATTTGACAAAGTAATTATGGGCATGGGTCACTTGCGCGCCGCGGTCAAAAAATTTTCAGATAGTCCTAATTTCATGGGTCACTTGCACGCGGGTTTCTCAAAAGGTATAGGACAGTAGCACGCGCGGTCAAAAGTAAATAGTACAGAGAGAGAAATATAATATGCTCGCCTATCGATCATTATGGTTATATTATATTTATATTATAAGTACCTACCTTTATATTAAAAATTAAAACCCATCAAATTTTGTAATAACAATCGTTTATTTTTTTGTATATTGATAACTACAACTTTTTACAAAATCAAATCTATTCATAACTTTATTTTTATATAAATGTACTACTACAAACAATTAATTGTTAATTTTTTAGTGATTTTTGAAGGGCTGTATTTACGTGAAAAATGGTCGTATCGAGATGACAAAAAAAAGCATTTTGAAGCTCCAAGATTTTAGTTTTGAGATCTTTCGTCCAAAAATTTTTAGGAGTGACAGTTATCGAGCAATTCTAAGCAATAACACAAAAATTGAAAATTGAAAATTTTTTCCTCTTTTTTTTCGATCTACGGGCTTGAAACATTCTTTTACAGTAAAGCCATGGTATTGACTTGATAGCCTGTTTATTCAGCTTCAATTTCGTTTTCAAAATTTTTCTCTACGTTGAATTATTCCGGAGATATCCAACTTTGAATGCAAAAGGATCCTTTTTGCTTTAACCATCGAAATCTCAGTAACCAGTGATCGGGCAGAAAATTTAAGGGCAGTTTTGGAATCTGGAATAAATTTCCTACAAGGCTGTGCCGCGTACTTTAGGAAAAAAAAAAATTTGTTCATCATTAATTTTAACCTGAAAAATTTGAAAAAAGAGACTTTTTTCCTTATTATGAAAAATTGTCCACAGCCTTGCAAATATTGATAGGGAATCTAATATTTGTACGAATTTTTATACGCCACTGTACCCTTAATAACCCTGCAGATCGGCAGATCGATCTATCGAAGGATTTTCGTAAATCGTTTGTTCAAAATGTCAGAAAAGAAAGCAGCAAAATTGAATGAACAAAATTGAATGAAAAATTCAATTTCTTTTTTCAACTTTTTTCACAATTCGGCATCTTTTATCCACTAAATTTGAAAATATTTGGTGGGTAGCATAAAAATTAAAATTAATGTTACTGTGAAAAAATTCACATGCATTTATCGTCCGTTCTGTTGTACTTGAGCAGGAAGCCCACAATGATGGCTAAAAAGTAGAATCTTCAGCTGTATAACTATCAACTAAATAATCTGCGTAGGTATTTAATAACATTTTCATTATTTAACTCGTTTAAACAAACCATATGGAAAAATATTTTTGTCTCAAAATGCCGGACTTTTTACTACCGGGATGGGTCACTTGCGCGCCACGGTCAAAAAATATTCAGATAGTCCTAATATCATGGGTCACTTGTGCGCGGGTTTCTCAAAAGGTATAGGACAGTAGCGCGCGCGGTCAGAAATAGATAGTATAAGGAAAGGAATATAATATGCTCGTCTGTCAGTCATTATTGTTATAATATTATATTTATATTATAGTAACTTCATATTAACCCGGCGTGTGTATACTGGGTCGTTAAAGGAACAGTTGAAATTTAAGACTTAAATTTCCCTCTCATGAATAAAGCGCGGGCTTTGGTTACCTCCCCTAAAAAATCTAGTTAGTAGTGGGGACTCAAGGTCCAATGGATGCCCGGGACGCCGGCGGCGTATTTCCGTTTGCGTGTTCAAAAGGAGGCACTGTTGCCTCGAAATCCGTACGGTTTTGTAACACTCGAAACACGTGTACAATTTAAGTCTGCCGTACTCTAAACGCATACGAGCTTGTAATGCAGACCCTTCTTCCAAACATGTGTTCAAGGGAATGCTATGATTAGAAGGATAGTTTTTCAAAAGTAATAAAAGCTTGAATTACGGCTCAAGAGATTCATGTCCAAAATATTGACAAAATACTTTCTCTTGCCCAGAAGAAAAAAAAATTGCGAAGAATGAAAGCAATAGTGAAAAAGAAAACTTATAGCCAATATTATAATCAACAAACCAATTAAATAAAATGATTGAGAACAAGAAATAATACATCTTTTACCAACAAAAAAGTCCAGTATTTTCTGGTACCTTTTAACAACACCTAAATTTTTTCTTCTTAGCACAATTATTCACCTCTGGTCTCGTCAGCTTCAGGTAAAAACTGATTTATCAAAAAATTGGCATTATTAGGTTCAAGTAATAATTTTTTAAGCTATTATAGCTTATAGCTTTTCGTTGTCGATAACATGATTCTTTATAAAAATTTATAAAAGCTACCATTTTATCCATTGGAGATATAAATTCATTTTGAATGTTTGGAAAAATTCATAGGTCAGAAGAATAGAAGAGTCTTAAAAAGTACAAGCTTATAATATTATGTTCTCTCCAACGTGAGTATTCACATCAAAAAATCTAAACATTTACTTTATTTTACTCACCAGACCCTCTTTCTACTAGGCTCAAATGTGTGACCTTTATGACTATTAGTGTTGGTTGCCAGCTCTAATGACTAACCTTCTAATCATAGCATTTCCCTGAACAAAGTACTTATAATGTGTCACAAGAAAAGTCAACAACCTCTGTAGATAGTGTGTCATTGTACAGAAACTGGACTCACGCGTGTTTAAAAGAACAGTGTGTGTTACAAATCCGTACGCGTTCAGAAGGCGGGGGACTTGAATTAGGCACGTGTTCGGAAGAACCTAGCATTACAAAACCTTGCGGGGTTTGAGGCAACAGTTCCTCCTATTGAACACGCAAACGGAAATACGCGCCCGGGTCTGGTGGTTGACTTGCAGACGCGAGGGAGTGAAAGTTGCATCCGTTCCCTAAAAGGGTCAGTGTACACACGGCGTCAGTATTTTCAGAGGTAAGTGAATGGTGTTATTTTTATCTTTCTCGTAGTTTTTCGGTTTTTTCAAGGCTAAAATAAATTATTGTATACTGTTATAATTCATTAATGGACTCACGTTAGATAACGTGGATAACGTGCACAGCAGTGGAATCGCGGCTTTATTTTTAATTTTTTTTTTATATAAAACAAAGTTTTGCTCCATTTTTTTTTCTTTACTTTCTTGCTTTTTCGGTGTTTTCTTGGTTATTAGTAATTAAATTAGTATTTAATTTCTTTTATATTTTCAATAATAAAAACCCATTTTATGCCAAATAATTACTGTTCCGTTTATTATGACTTGCCTGTAAATATTCCCCATTTCCAGGTGCTTAAACAATTCAGCTTTTTGGAGCCGATGCCAAAAAGATTATATTCTTTTGAAAACTCATAGTATAAGCTACAAAAATCTAAAACCATTTTTTTTTAATATTCCTTCATTGTAGAGTTTTTAACTCAATTTAACACAACTTAAAAAAATTGTATTTTTCATGCGTTTGGACTATTGGTCGATTTTTATTAATAACGGTTTTAAATTTTTGATTCCGGCAACTGCTGGATCATGTAGTAGACACTCCAAAAAGTAACTTAGAATTTTTGAGATTTTTTGTAAGCTTAGAAAACTTTGAAAACACGACCGTACCTTGAAAAACCTAGTGTACACTCCGTGCTCTCGAAAATATAGTGTACACACGCTGGGTTAAAAATTAAAACGCATCAAATTTTAATAAAAATCATTTATTTTTGCTACATTTAAACTGAATATCATGGTGAAGTTTTAGACATATTTGTAATGACGTTTTCAAATAATTTTTGTTTTTGAGATTTTTTGTTTTTCACGTTTCTTTGATACTTTGATACTTATTTATTTGTTTATTTAATTATTTTTAAAACATATAAATAATTATTTTATAAATAAAAGTTTAAAATATTTGTACTGAGTTAGGTTTTGTGAGTATGTCTAATAGCTTTAATCAAATTTTAGAAGTACCTTTTTAATAAAAAAGATTAAGCTATCCGATAAGAGTAAGCCAGCCCCCTTATAAAAAAAAGTAATACGGACGCCCATGTTGTAGTCATCCTTTTTACAAGCTTTTATTTAACTTTACTTGTAAAGAAAACATTAGTTGGAAAATCCAAAAATTTTTATTACGCTTTAATTACCTATGTTTGGGTGGAAATGATATTTTGATTAATTTATTTTAGATAAAGAATCAAGCTAACTGTTTGTATTACAATGATCTTTTAAGGATTCTAGAGCCGCGACGGCGACGCGACGTACGTATTACAAAATATATACCTACTAATGGGATATATAATGTCAAACATAATATCCAAATATTGATACAGTAGTATTTTAACTAAAAGAAAGTTTTTTAAGGGGAATTCTGAGGTAAGGGGATTACAAATATTTTAAATGTTAACCAAGGCAACACTGACAAATAAATGAAAGAGAGATAATTATACATCTTTTATATTCAATAAAAAGAGATAAATTGTAACTAAGAGGAATTTATGCTCTTTCTTGTAGTTAAAATTGTACTGTATATAATATATAATATAATAAGTTCAAATAAATAATTATAATATTTTTAGTTATTGATAATAAAAAACGGGTAGATTTGGTTTTTGCGCGCAACTGTTCTGTGACCCAAATGTCTCCCCTAGCCACCAGCATGGGGTCGGTTGACCGCGACGCGCAAGTGATCAACAGCCGTAATTATAACTTTAAATATTTTTAATATTTAACATGAAATTTAACAAAGTAAATCTGTCAACAGTGAATTATAAGTCGTCATAATGTAAAGATTACAAATATCAACAAAACATTCCAACTTCAAAATTACATAATGGTACACCAATTATTGACATAAAATTCAAAGAATCAAATTTATAAGTTACCTGATAAGTCTGTAATTAGACGAAATATATATAGTAAAACAAATAATGCGATATTTAATACCCATGGTGAGAAGACTCCTAAACACACAAAGTACAAATTCCTGAAATAACTCACCAAAATTAAATTTTAAATATTAGAATTCATGTTATCTAACTTTGTCAGCAGTAAGTCGAATTTTTTTTCTAAATTATCCATTCTATTTTAATTCCTGTTTTTTCTAGTACCAAAATTAATTTTATAATTTCTTATTTTATTTTTTATTTTTTTATTTTTTTTTTATATTTTATAATTTATTTTATTTTATATCATTTTATTTTTAAATAAAACCTTTAATAGGCTATTTGACGATAACAACAAAAAAGCATAAAATATATATGGAACGTAAGCTTAAGTTGTAAGGATACATCAATTTTTGCATTTTATTTTAAAATAATCAGAAATATCTTTTATTTTATTAAATTAAAATAATTATTTTTAACCTATTTTTTATCTAGTCGCAAACGCCAATCACGAAGTAGACGGTGTGTGACGTCATTAAACTCAAGCAGCATATGTTGACATATTCATTGTGTAAAATATTGCTTTTAAATAAAATGATTTTTTTTAGTTTATTGGTGCCAAATCGATTTATTCCGATGCTAAAATAAATCCTCAAATTACAAACGTTAATTACTTATTCTTTTCTAGCTAGAATACCTCAAAAAACGGCAATTTTGTCACTGAGCGACAGATTGACTTTTTCACTTATCGTCAAAAATATAAAGTCCTTCTAATAACCTTAGGTTGATGAAATTCGACAGAGTTGTAGAATTTGAAACATAAATTAGGATAAAAATCAAATAACAAAAAATTTTTTACTATTCACCTTTAAAATGGAAGTTTAAAATTTGCATGTAAAAAATCGTGAAATGTAATACATTTTTATCATGAAAGTATGGTTACTATAGTTATAATAATAATAATCATCACAAAAGTTAAAACTCATTTTATTGACATTTGTTAAAAGCTTTCGTTTAGAGATTCTTTCGAGCCGATTAGGGATAGATTTTCAAAATATTCCATCTTAGTGGGTTTCTGTGTCACAAAAGTAAACTGCTATCCAAGATTTATACGTCTAGTTTTACAGTAATTTCAGAAAATGAATCAATCAGTAATTTAGAATATCGTTACTTTTTTCGACTAAGCTATTCATTGTTTGACTTTGAGCCTCTTTTATAGAACTGTTTTTGATGGAATAAATGTTTTGTCACTATGAAATAATAATTTGTTAAAGCATCTAGCACTAATTTTTCACGAATTGACACTATGACGATAGCAAGTTTTTTTGCTATAAATTTGGATTTTTGTACTATAAAATCCAGAAATGTGAAAAAAATTCAAAAACTACAATAAGCAGCACTGGAAATAAAGTATTTTTCTCATATTTTCAAAAATCAATTATATTTAGGATACATAATTTTTAGCTTTTGCTTCGTGTAAGTACAATGACGTCATTCATCTCATTTGACAGCTGGTAAAAATTTGATACCGTTTTGGCGGCTAATTTTAAATCCAGATATTTTTATGGTTATAATTCTCAAGATGCAAGGTATTTTTAAGAAAAAACATTTTTATGGGTTTATAATAAAGCAATAAATAGGGCTCAGCACATTTCTGAAATTAGTCAAATAGCCTATCATAAGTTGTCAAATAACAATATTTATAAACAATTTACAAGCTGATAATTATTATTACCTAATATAAATAGTTTGCATAGAAATTAGGTAAAATCAAAATTTTATCAGTGTCAATCAGATTGTTTTTTATTATTATGATTTACTTGAGTTTTTTAATAAAAAATTGTAATCACACATAACTATTATATATTTAGACTAGCTATACCCGCGACGTCGTTCGCGCGACGGATTGTTACAAAATTAATGAGAAGTATATTACAGAACTTGCATAATGCATGTTATGTAATGCGTATACAAATAATAATACAGAACTTGCATAATGCATGTTATGTAATGCATATTATGTAATTTTGCATAATGCATGTTATGTAATTTTTAGTCGAATTTTTCAACTGAAAAAATTAGACTTATACAGCCTCTAGGATAAAAACGGCGAGAGGCGAGAGTAGGGGCGCTATCCGTTTTCGGACCCGTAGAACACGATTTTAGCACCCTGTAGACACTAAAACCGCAGGAATTTTTTCGGAATTAACAGTCGCGTCACCCCTCAAAAGGCTAAGAGTTATTTTTCTTTACACCCTGTATATAATATATACACACATACATATATATATACATATATAGGGTAAGAGACCCGATGACTGAACACTATTTTTAGCTGTATCATTAAAGTAGCTTAAAAAATTAAAAAATAAACAAAACACCCATTTTTTTTTTTCTTAATAAGTATGAAACCAAGTTTTTTTAATCCAATGGATATGTTTTTAAGAAAATATAACCCAAAAATTTTGATTTATTAATGTTTTTGTTTTATAATTTGTTGACGTCTATGAAAAAACGGACAGAATATATTAACCTCCTTTAAAAAAACAACACACTGACCCGTAAGAAAAAACACGCATTTAATGTACATGACATGCAATACAGAGCATCTTCTCCTATCGAATATTTAAACCATTATCTTGCAGCCACTTTGACACTCTATCCACTACAAGGGGTCAGTCTGTGTCATAGAGTATCACAGAATGACACCTTGTGAAACATAGCAGCAATGACAGAAGGGTTTAAATATTCGATAAAATAAACCACTAAATACTGTATTTTCTTTCGCCATCTATTATATTTAAAAAAAAACATTGTGTACATTCTAACATGATTCTAACTTATCTATACGCCATTGTGAATTTTTAAACAGTTAAATTAAGTATATGACGTATATATTTATATGTTGTTTCAAATCTAAATGTCTGACGTTTTTATTTCAATTTCGAAGTTTTAATTCATTATTAATTATTTTTCAATTGATTTTACGTTCTGAAATAAATAAAATATTAAAGTGAAATTATAAAAACGGTTAGTTAAGTGTTTTAAACCCAAAAATTAATTAAAAATGTTTATAAAATAGATATGTAATATATAATTCTCAAAATGGGGTACCCAACCTTAAAACTTGGATCCCAAGAAGGAACACTTCTAGAAATAATATTTAACGCATATAAAATATAATTTAGCTATCCTAATCTCTTAAGTGGACTAATAATTATTTGTATACTTTTATTATGCTAATAACTTTAAAAATTCGATGAAAAATGTTACAATTTATAACTCATGTGTTTTGAATAATGATCATCCATCATATTAAAAATTCACGAATTCAACAAAAATTGTTCGATATATATATATATATATATATATATATATATATATATATATATATATATATATATATATATATATATATATATGTATATATATATACATATATATATATATATATATATATATATATATATATATATATATATATATATATATATATGTATTTCTTAAATTAAGTGAGGAGACATTAAATGTGAGGTGAATTTAAATTGAAAAATAATCATTCTATTAATAATAATTTTTTTTATCAGAGGTTTCTTTCAGAAATAACTTCATTAATATATAAATGTCAAAACTGTTCGGACTTATAACCCCGTTCGACAATCGGGTCTTTTACCCTATAGTGAAAGTGAAAAATAAGTAAAAAAAACTAAAATTAACACAAGAAAATTTCTTATATTCATTTTTATTATTAAGCACAATTCATTAAATTATTAAACAATTTATTAATTTTTATTATTAAACAATTTTTATTATTTTTATTATTAAATTTTTAATTATTAAACAATTTATTATTTATTTAATATATATTATATATTATATTAGTAGTATATATATTTGTAGTTATATAGTGTTATATGTATTAAAAAAATTAAAAAAAAAAAATAAATATATAACTAAATAAATAAAATAACTGAAAAATTTCTTATATCCACAGTATCTTTCACGAAAATGCTGACCAGGATACTGAGAAATTAACTGGACCAAGTACGATCTCACTTGTTAACTCTCTCAGAATGTTAACTGAATTAATTGATACAACCTCAAATTAAGTAAAACATGTACTTTATTTTATTTATTATATTTCAGTTAATTACTATGTCAAACGATGATTTAATCGGAATATAAATTTTTTATATTCTTTAAGTATTTTGGTTTGATAGGAGAATGATGTAAAGTTTGGGAGACAAAATTCAATAGAATATTTCTTAAAGAAAATATAAAAAAAATTCAAAAATTATTTATACAATAAAAAAGTACCAATATTTCAGATCACTAATGCAGCGTAATTTTTTTTTTTATACATTCAGAAAAAATAATTATTTAGTCTGCTGTTTTACTTTGGAGAGGAGACATACCAGGAGACTGCCATTTTTTATAAAAAATATATTTCCGGGTATTATATAAAATAACCGGGTTATTTTCAGTAATCAGTTAGATGCAGTAATGGTTTACAGTTTCCATCTAGAAAAAATGTATTTTTCAAAATATTAATATACAAAACGAGTTGGGCCATTCAAAATTCCCTCGTTTGTAAAACTACCTATATATATATATATATATATATATATATATATATATATATATATATATATATATATATATATATATATATATATATATATATATATATACTATTAATTTTGTTGGTTAAGTGTGAAACAAATATTAAATAGCTTTTAACATAAAATTCGAATCTTTAATAAAAAATAGGGAATTCCACTTAAAATTGCAAAGTTACCGCCGAACGCACCACTAGGGGGTGGGGGTGAGTGATTGTGTTTGAAATCATTGAAAAGACTTTTTACAAATATTAAATACCTATTTTTTTTATTTTTAATCAGATGTGTATTTCTCGAGTTATTTCACCGTTATCATACTTTTCTTCCGAAATCAGGATAAAAATTTTTTTACAATTACAATGCCATCTGTTGCGAATCAAAAAAAAATGTTTCGGACAAAAGTTACGTATTTCGTCCCGTAAAATCCTAACCTCGTGGGTACGGATGTGCACATTAATGGACAAAATTTTTGTAGTCACAAAGTCCTGAAGAAAAAAAATTGTTTCCAAATTGAAAATTTTTATTCTAAATCAATTCTTTGAAAAATTAGAAATAAAAAAATAACATCAATTAACCAGTACAAGGATTTTTATAAATTTTTTAAAAAAATTAGGAATGTCCTCATTTGAGTACATTAGTGCTGTATATAAAATTAGTATAAGTATTACTAATGTTGCTATATTAACATAAGTATAGTTAGGGCCACGTATTTTGACAGATATACATATTTGAAAGTGCATTATGAGTATGGGACAAATACAATTGAGAAGTATTCGTATTCAATCACACTAAAAGAAACACATAAATCATAAATTCCAAGCATATTATTATTTTTTCATTCCCACTTTTTTATATTTACTACTAATATTTTTCTTCTCAGCACTGCCAAGATATGTGGTCTTAGCTATATACCATATATTAATAAGAAAATTACGAAAAAATACATTTACAGTGGACATGCAATGGTACGTACTCCGATTTTACGTAGTGACGTCAGCAACTTAGTAGGGTTCTCCTTTCACAGATATGTTATCGTTTAGCTGTGTTGGTGAAAATTTATGTACCAAGCCAGAGTCAGGGCCGTTGGTAATATTGTATGAGGGTCTCGTAGACTAAAAATTTTAAATTTTATTGCATACATATAAGCACATATTCTGCATACGTAATATGCAAAATGCCAATGCAAAATGGGTAACGTAAAATTCTAGAATATTCTAGCAGAATTCTAGAATCGTTAACTAGCAGAGATATCAAAAAACAGACTTCACTATTGAATTGGTCACTAAAAATGAGATTAAGCAGCACAGTTTGACAAAAATTCTAGAATGTTCTATTTGTTAACTCAATTACAGCATTTGGCTTGTGTCTCTCGTGTGGCTTCACATTTTAAAAGTGTAATTAAAAAAATGACCTTTTTCGAGACCGTAATAAATTTTATGACTTATTTTGGTAAAAATATTTTATCCTTTTAAATTTTTCAGTATTTTTAAATTGTGTTAAAAAAAAGTTTAAGTTCTATATGGATTTATATGTAACGAAGCAAAAAATCATAGATCCTTGATATTGCTTGTATTAAGGTTGGGAATTTCAAAATGCCAATTAGATTATGAACTTTATTTTATCGGCTGATCATGATTTACTTCCCGCGGTTGAAAAAGATCGACCCGACCCTAAAATTGCAACTCAACACAAAAATTAAAAAGGGAAACACACGAATAGCATCCCGTGGTCAATATTTTATTGCTTTTATGGATGTGGTTACAACACATATTATGTTATAAATACATACATGCATACAATTTATTCAATTATTTTATTGTATATACCTAAAATAATTTTCAAAAATAATTTTTGAATATTTAAAAAACTTGTCGTAGTGCGATTTTAAGCCATTTACTTTTTACCAGAATTTAATTAATTATTTTTGATATTTTCTTAATTATATAGTTAATTAGTAGTTTCTTAACCCTTAACCACTGACGTACGTATGAGATACATCACCCTAACGGTTTAACTATTTATGTTAATTTCATTACTTCTAAGCTTGTTGATTAATAAATATTTTTCTAATAATATAACATTTTTTTTTTAATATCCCTACATAGAATTGAATATCTTTATTTAAATAATAATAAATAATTATTACATACATACATTTTGGATGCACCAGAGGTCTTCAAAATGACGTACGTATATCATACTGGAACGATTCTTATGTTCTTCTGTATTTTTCTTGAAGACACAATACGATTCCAAAATATTAAATTATAAATATAGTTTTCTTTTTTATCTAATTTTATTTTTATAATATAAATTTTAATTATATTTTTATTTCCGGTATAGCTTCCTTAAAAATTAAATTAAAAATTATTTATAAAAGAAAGATTATATTCTAATTTTTATAAAAGAATTCTAATTTTTATAAAAGAAAGATTATATTCTAATTCTAGGGACCTTCAGTAAGGACAAATGTACCCTGTGACCGCTGGATGCAATTCATGTTTTTTTTACTTCCGAAATTTTAAAGTCCACACTGTAGGTAATTATTACAGACAACTGCAAATCCCTAAAAACTGCAAATCCCTAAATATATGTATAGTTTCAGGTAATATTTTTCTGAGAATTTGAATATAGCGGAAAAATCCAATTTTAATCCAGTTATAGGACAGTAAATAATTACTACATTCATTCTTTGGGAATTTAATTAACTATATAATTACGAAAATATCAAATATTATTAATTAAATTCTGCCCCACCCCCGTTTTGAAAATATGGCTATGTAAATTGTTCAAAAATGGTTTAAAATCGCACTACAAGTTTTTCAAATTTTCAAAAATTATTTAAAATAATGAATAAATATAAATTAAAATAATGAATAAATTGTATGCATGTATGCATTTGTAAACAACTACACTTTTAAAAGCTCATAATCTAGTTTGCATTTCGAAATTTTCAACAAGTTGTAGTAGTTAAAGTAAGCAATTTAGTAAACATTTCAAGGATCTGTGATTTTTTGCTGTTATTATACTTAAATAATATTGAATCCCACAGGAACATTTAATCGGGATAAAATTACACCATGTGTTAGATCAGGGTAGTGTCTCTGTGTGTACTAAATTTCATCGACTTCGATTTAGTTAGTTGGATGTGATTTAGCAGTTAATTTTATTTCTACCGGGAACCTTCAATCGGGATAAAACTATCCTATGTATTATTATTGCTATTGCATTCACTATGAATTTCCATAACCATTTCAACACATTTTTATAATATAACTAAGTCTGACCCGAGGCTTCACCCGCATTGAATTAACCTCCCCCCTTTTGTGTCTCCCCTTCTTCCCCCTGAAACCTTCAATCGGGATTAAACTATCCCGACTAAAACTATTTCAAAATTATTACTATATGTGTTCATAGTAAATAACGTTTATATATTTAATTTTATCAAATTCGATTTAGTCATCCTACAGGAACCTTTAATCAGGATAAGATTAGCCTACGCGTTAACTCAGGATTAATCATGTCTGTGTGCCAAATTTTATCAAATTCGGTTTAATTATTTGGACATGATTTTGGAATTTCTTTTGCATCCCCTGGGAACATTCAATCGGGATAAAACTATTCTACGTGTTATTAAAATTCTAGCTACATGTGCTCATAGTAAATAGTGTCTCTATATTATATTTAATCGAATTCGGTTCAGTCATCCCACAGGAACTTTTAGTCGGGATAAGATTATCCTGTTTGTTAACTCAGGATAAATGATGCCAGTGTACCAAATTTCATCGAATTGAGTTTTGTTTTTTGGGGTGTGTTTGAATAATTGTTTTTATATCCCTCAAGTTATATCCCTCAAGAACTTGCAACCGGGATAAAATTTAGCCCATGTGTTAATTTAGAGTATGAGGAGTGTGTATATAAAATTTTATCAAAATCGGTCCAACCGTTTCTGTGTGATTGAGAACAAACATCCAAACATCTAAACATCCAAACTTTCACATTTATAATATTATTAAGATATTAATTTTTATTTAAGTTACATATAAACCCATATAGAACTTAAATTTTTTTTAACACAATTTAAAAATACTGATAAATTTAAAAGGATAAAATATTTTTACCAAAATAAGTCATAAAATTTATTACGGTCTCGAAAAAGGTCAATTTTTTTTTTATTGCACTTTTGAAATGTGAAGCCACACGAGAGACACAAACCCAGCATTTAATTGGCCATTGAAAGAGAGGCCAAATAGCATACCTTGACACATGTCCTGGAATATTCTATTCGTAAACTAGCAAAGATATCTAAACACAGATGTCACCATTGGATTGGTCACCTAAAAAGGGACCAAATAGCACATTTTGGTAAATGTTCTAGAATATTCTATTTGCCAAGTAGCAAAGGTATTGAAAAATTGAGTGCACCATTTGACTGTCCAATCAAAATTAAACTAATATAAACTAAATGTTCTATTTTAGCCAACATTCTAGAACGATCTGTTCGTGAACCAGAATAGAATATTCTAGAACATTTATCAAAATGTGATATTTCGTCCTTTTTTTGATGACCAATTAAATGGTGCAACCAGTTTTTCGATATCTTTGTTAGTTGACGAACAGAACATTCTAGAATTTTTGTCAAATTGTGCTGCTTAATCTAGTTTTTAGTAGCTAGTTCAATAGTGAAGTCTGTTTTTTGATATCTCTGCTAGTTGACGAGTAATATTCTAAAATTTTTGTCAGCTTCGGCTATTCGGTGTCTTTTACCATAGAGCAATAGAGACAACATATCTATCTCTATACTACTGGAACCAGTGTAACCAGTAAGAGATAGAAAATATGTCATATACATGCAATAGGTTTGCTGTGTATTCGTGCGATATTGTGTATTAGTGTTAGTTATCGTTGGTAGTAATGGTCGTCACGTGATCGTGCTTCGCATACATATGTATGACACCACAACGCTCCGTGTGGGGATGTAACAATGTAAACAACAATCTAATCCATTGTACTGCGATTGACCTATACTCATCGACTGCCGATGAGCGTGTGACTATTAAGTAGCCTAACGTACACAGAAGTGCACACTGCAGATTTCATGATAGAGATAGTTGCTGTACCTCTGCTCTGTGTCTTTTACGCTAATGAATCGGTTAGTGAAGTTGGTTTTTCGACATTTTTACTAGTTTATAAAAGTTGCACTAATATTCGGTAATATAACATTCAATTCCGTTTATCTATAGAACTGAATTTTCTAAGTTGTAAGTTGTTTCTTAGAATAGTTTTGTTTTAAATAAATTCAGATAAATAATATTCACCAACGCCCCCCCCCCCTCACATAAAAGTTTCTCGTCGATGAGGAATGTAATAGTGAGCTATCTGCAATTGAAAATAATTGTTTAATACTGCATTGGGCCATCGATATATTATTCATTCAAAATACGTCGATACCCCATTGCAATAGTCAATAATTATCTTCAATTGGAGATAGCTGACTATTGCAGTGAAGTATTGACCATGTAAGTAGAGTGTGTATACAAATAAATGTATGTTTAATTCCGATTGTCCTCGAATGAACATATTTTTTAAAAAGAGATATTATCCTTACTAAATAACAAAAATGAATTCAATTTATTTTAAAATTATCCCTAACTGTCAAATTTTTCAATGAAATAATATTTAATCTACAGACTTTCCAAAAAAGCACTTAATTAATTATGTAAATTAATTGACTGTTCATATTTTTTCACTTCCTGAATTTTAACATGACCGTACGTACAACAAGATCAACATAAGAGAATAAACTCAGATATATTAAAAAATTTTGAATTTATACAACTAAACTCACTTTAAAACAAATCAAAAAAAATAAAAATTAAAAAATAAATATTTGATATAATGAAAAAATATGTGCACGTATGTGGACAAAATAACGTGTCAGGACTTTACTTCTTTACCCATGAGACTGTCCGGACTCAAGAGGCTAATCTGCAATAAAAATTGGTGGTTTCCATCTAAGATTTCAAAATTAGTCCCCTACCCGCCCACAGGGGGCAGGGGGGAGGACTAATTTTAGGGCAAAAAGATGTCCTGTTCAAAAATATTAATTTCTTTATCAGACAAATTTTTCCTACGATTCTTATTTTTCGAGAAATACAAAATTCCAGGTTAAATAAATCACCCAGTATATCCATATTATATACATATATAATATAGGGATGTTACAGATATGAAATTTCGGATACGGATACGCATACGGATATTTAAAAACATTTTTTTCGGTTTCGGTTCCAGTTACGGATATACAATAATATCGGATCATGTTTCGGATATAGTTATGGTTACGGATAATTGCTTTTAATGAACAATTTTTTTTAGAAAAAAAAGGGGAAAAAATTGTACCAAAAAATGTGGACGCCAAACCCGAATCAACGAAAATCTATCGAAAGAAACATATGCTAATAATATTTTAATTTATTTTCTTCGATTTAAACTCAATTTCCCAGCAGCAAGCAGTAGTGGTCTGCCTTTATCCGAAACAATTATTTTCGGGTATCCATAACATCCCTACATATATATATATATATATATATATATATATATATATATATATATATATATATATATATATATATATATATATATATATAGACTCTTATAGACTAAATGGTCTCAAAATGGACGTTAAACACATTATTATCATTATATATATATATATATATATATATATATATATATATATATATATATATATATATATATATATATATATATATATATTAGGATGTGCCAAATATCGTAGGATGTGTCTAAACAGACATCCTGGCCAAAGGGTAGCTCATAATTTCAATTTTAAGGGGTGCATCATCGAACCTAAAGATTTCTCATTAAAATAACACAGAAAAGACGAAGACTATTAAAGATAGAACAAAAAGTAAAATAACAATTTTGTAGTCTAACTGACGCTTTACAAAAAAGTTCATGACAAATTTCTGATATTATAAATAATTACAAAGTTACAGACCCTCAAAATCTTATTTTACTCATGAGGTCGAGATGTATTTAATATTTGTAGAATTTAATAGTCAAGTAATTTGAATTAACTTTATAAGGTCATTTCTTGAAGAAATATTTTATCCTGGCGGAAAGTAAGTTTAAAAACCCTTTTTGTAGACCATTTTATAAAGTTTATTTTTGTGTTAAAATTAGGAAAAATGGAAAAATTTTTTCCATTTAATAAAACTTAGCTCCTGGTCTAACAGGTCCCCCAAATAAACCTAGAGGGCTGAAATTTTGTATTCGGGTAGAGTTGTATAAGGTGTCTATAAAGCTAGCCCCGCCAAGTCATAACCCCGAGATCCCACTTAGGCTATATTTTTTGCTATTTTTTTTACCAACAAATTTATTTTTTTGCTGCAGCCGTTATGAAATTTACGGCATATTTTTTTGCTATTTTTTTACCAACGAATCGATTTTTTTGCCGCAGCCGTTACCGAGATACAATGGCGGGGCTGACTTCAGACTTAAATGAGCCCGCCACCCCTATATCTCCGGACCTGCTGCACTTATTCAAATGAAATTTACGGGATATTTTTTTGCTATTTTTTTGCTATTTTTTTACCGACGAATTGGTTTTCTTGCCGTAGCCGTTACCGAGATACAATGGCGAGGCTGACTTAAATCTGAAGTCAGCTCCGCCACCTCTGTATCTTCGGACCTGCTGCACTTATTCAAATGTGATTTACGGGATATTTTTTTTGCTATTTTTTTGCTATTTTTTTTACCAACGAATCGATTTTTTTGCCGCAGCCGTTACCGAGATACAATGGCGGGGCTGACTTCAGACTTAAGTGAACCCCGCCGCCCCTATATCTCCGGACCTGCTGCACTTAATCAAATGAAATTTACGGGATATTTTTTTGCCAATTTTTTGCCATTTTTATACCAACGAATTGATTTTTTTGCCGCAGCCGTTACCGAGATACGATGGCAGAGCTGACTTCAGACTTAAATCAGCCCCCCACCCCTGTATCTCCGGACCTGCTGAACTTATTCAAATGCAATTTACGGGATATTTTTTTGCTAATTTTATTCTATTTTTTTGCCAACGAGTTAATTTTTTTGCCACAGCCGTTGCCGAGAAACAATGGTGCTGCTGACTTAAATCTGAAGCTGTTGTAACGAACAGAATATCTCCGAAACTTTTGCACTTATGTAAATGAAATTTGCGAGATATTTTTTTCTAATTAGTTGGAATTGTAACAGTTGATTTGGCATTGCCAATTTCAATCCCTTGTGTGCTGTACTCCACTCCCATAAAGTACTATTATAAGCTTTTAGTAAAAGTATCCGACACAAATCTAAAAATCGATTCACGAATACTTACCGATATGCTGCAATTTTGCACAAACCTTTGATTTTAAGGGCAGTACAAAGTGGTGCTTTCGGTATTATGGTGGATTCAAAATGGTGGCCTTTATTAATACTATGGAAATATAATATACAAATATGGCAGGAGGATAATGACCGGATAGATAATTCCTCCTATAGTCAAATCTATAAATATATTAAGCATTAAGGGAACGCTCAAACATATCTAGCTCTACCATTAAGCATAGCCAAATTACGAGTCATAAGTCAGCTACGGACAATGGGTCGCCTTTTAATAAAATTTTATATTAACAATATCTCTTACCAATGGGACCCTACTAAAATATGTGAAATTTGTAATATACAAGAGATAGAGACTCTAGATCATTTCATGTTTGTTTGTCCTATGTACACCTGGATAAGAAAAGACTCAATTGACACCATAATACCAAAAAATTTGAATACTAACCTCAAACTTATTCAGCTTTTGACTGACTTATACCCTCAAAAAATTCAACAAATATATGTCTTTGTTACAACAGCCCTTAAAACACGTAGTTTTATTTTATATGAGTAAAGGATTAATGAATCATAATTATAACTACCATATTCACCACATTTATCACAGTTAAAATATAATATTTATTATCTTATATTTATTGTTTACCATTTACTATTTACTATCACTCCAAAATAGAAACAATTTTTTGTTTCTTCTTTTAATACCTATATTTTTTTCTCATATCTCATGTCATAAAATTATTATTATTATTATTATTATTGTTTTTTTTTTTTTTTTTTGATTAAATTTGGGGTACTGCTGCTGGTGGATGGCGCGGTCAGCAGCACCCGGCGGCATCGCCAACTAAGGGCATGCGCCGCCACGCACGGTAAAATAAAAACATACACAAAACAGACAGGAACACATAAATGCAGTAGACAACGGACAAACATACACATAATAAAATCCATCGATGGGCCCTGCCATCCCAGGGCTTAAAAGGAGCGGACAGTCCTTGGTGACGGTACGATAAGTACTAGACAGAGCGTCCGGTCACCAAGGCCTGGAAGCCATCGCTGGAACTCCCTCCGAGGTGTAAAGGACCTCGGAGTGGAGAGAACCGACTAGAAAAATAAATATATCACAGACAAACTTATCACAGGTAGGTATCACAGGCGAGACTTATTGCGTCACTGGGAGGCCACAGGCCGACCAGTGACGCAATAAGGAGTTAAAACAATACCGCTGTAGAGCCGTAACAACAGGCCTACAGCGGCATAACAAAGTATCACAGTTAAAATAAGAACAAATGATGTACCACCTCGGGTGTAAAAGGCCCTCGGTGGTACATCGTTAAAAAACAATAACAAAAACAAAATAACATGTATAAATAACAACAGTACCACTAAGGGTGTAAAAGGACCTTAGTGGCATAACGAGAGACTAAAAGTACCCTGCCAGACCAGCTGGAACAGGGTATTGTTAATAAATAAGACAATCACAGAACTTTTGAAAACACGTAGATTAAAATAAGCTGAAAAATAAAATTATATGTCGGGGGAGAATCAAGAGACGACTTCCAATAAAATTTAGAGATGTAAAGCCCCTACAGTCTCTGAAGAAGATGCGAATTTCGGAGAAATTCAAGCATCTTTCTTTCAGAGACAGCATCGTAAGCTAAAGCTTCGGCTACACTATCTGGGAGCTGCAACCTCTGGCGCAGTCGCTCAAAGGTTACACATTCCTCAACTATATGCCTCACGGTTAGCGCCGTCCCGCAGTGGGCGCACCTTGGCTGATCCTCACCGGCGAGAAGATGACGGTGTGTTAACGCCGTGTGGCCCAAGCGTAAACGTGTCAGGGCCACACTTTCTCGCCGGCTCAGATTTACAGGTGCCGTAGTTCTTCGGACCTCAGGTTTCACCTGTCTGAGCTTAGCCGTGAGGTTGTTCCACTCACGTTGCCATTTCTGGTCAATCGCGGATCTAATGCACACTCTCAGATCCTCTGGGCGTATGGCAATGTCCTGTGGCTCACCGACTTCGGCTGCATGACGTGCTGCCTGGTCGGCGAGTTCATTGCCAGGTATCCCTACATGTCCGGGAATCCAAAAGAAGATGATAGACTTTTGGCGGAGCATGTAGAGACACGTTAAGATGTTCTGCACCAGTGGATCGATGGTATGAGAGCGGCAGATCGCTTGCAACGCGCTCAACGAGTCGGAACAAATGAGGAATGCGCTGTCTTCGGATGTTTGACAGAATCGCAGGGCTTGCAGAATAGCAAATAATTCTGCAGTATACACAGTGGCCTGGGGAGGAAGCGACCAAGCGTGAGGATCGTCACGAATGACGATAGCACTTCCAACACCCGTAGCTGTTTTCGAACCATCTGTGTATATGCAGAGAGAGTCAAATTCGCTAACGATCTCATAAAAGCGGGATCGGTATTCGAATGAACTGGTCTCCTCCTTGTTGAGACCAGTCAGGTCGAAACGACACCTTACTTTAGGGATCAGCCAAGGAAGTACTTCCATAGGACGTTTGGGAAGTACCTTGGCGAACTGTAAGTGCAGACTCTCTAATAACTCCTGCGTTCGCACGGCCACTGGTCGACTTATGGTGGGACGTCGACCGTAGAGCCCCTGTAAACGGTATCTGAATAGAGTCGGGTGGTTTATATGTGAAGGTGTTGCATATATCCCCGCCGCATAATTGAGCAAGAGACGCTCACGTCTCAGTCGCAGCGGAGGAAGACCCGACTCTACGCAGAGGCTCATAGAAGGGCTCGTTCGAAATGCTCCCGTAGCCAGTCGTATGCCTGCATGGTGAACAGGATCTAGGAGTAAAAGCGCAGACGCCCGGGCGGAGGAGTAAGCAATGCTGCCGTAATCCTAGTCAGAACTAGCGCTTGATACAGGCGAAGCAACGACTCCCGGCCCGCACCCCACGATGCACCAGCCAAGCACTTAAGCATGTTGATTGTCCTGCGACAACTCGCAGCTAAGGCTTGGACGTGTGGGCGCCACGTAAGTTGTTTATCAAATATGAGTCCTAGAAACCTGACGCTATCAACGCACTGGAGATTGGATCCTTTTAAGGTGAGGACAGGATCCGGATGTGCGTTGCGCTTTCTGCAGAAGTGAACCACCGATGTCTTTTGGGGTGAAAATCGAAAACCAAGAGCTTCTGCAGAAGTCACCACTTCGTTGATGCCTTGTTGCAGCCGTTGTTGGATATCCTCGATGGAATCGGCTGCATAGAATATGGTGAGGTCATCAACGTACAAGCAACGACGAATTGGGGCTGAAGCTGCAATATGACTGACTGCGATGGAAAACAAGGTGACACTAATAGTGGAGCCTTGAGGAACACCATTCTCCTGGGAGTGGACCTCAGACTCAGTGTCACCTACCCGGACACGGAAGGAACGGTCAGTGGTGGTGGAGGTATTAATGGCCGAAACATATTGCTCCCATGATAGCCTCTTCTGTTCTTTAATTGTGCGTTTACAGCGTGCTTGTGCACGCTTGTAGGCTATCACATTTTCCTGCGTGGGGCGACGTCTGAGTTCGTTGTACGCCCGCTTTTTCTCTGCAACTGCTACACTCACGACTTCATTCCACCATGGTACTTGACGTTTGGGTGGAATGCTGGACGACTTTGGTATACTCTTATGTGCTGCTTCAATGACACTGGAGGACATTTGCTCCACATCATCTTCTACGTCTCCAGTCAGCTCGGGTGTACGGAATGAATCAACGTACATGTCCCAGTTAGCCTGACGGAGACGCCATCTCGGCGAAGACGAATGTGGAGTCATCGGCGTGGTACTATTCAATATAATGGGGATATGGTCACTACCGTATGAATCAGACGCCAGCGTCCATTCATAACGGTGTGCCATGACCGGTGAGCCGAGTGATAAGTCGATAGCCGACAACTCACCGGTTCTTGCGTTAATGAAAGTACCTTGACCGGTATTCAACAAGACCGCTTCGGACTCATCTAGAAACCGTTCTATGAGTCTTCCACGGGCGTCTCTTGTGCTACAGCCCCACATGGGGCTGTGAGCATTAAAATCTCCTAGTAACAAAAATGGACGTCGTAACTGTAATGTAAGCTCGGTCAAATCTTCGACGTTCCAGTCGAAGTCTGGTAGATAGACCGAGCATACTGTGAACTGGGGCGGTTTCATAAAACGAACTGCGATGGCTTGTAGGGGAGTGTTTAATGGGTGGTCCCGGAAAGGGGCGCCATCTTTGATAATGATGGCAACACCCCCCCTCGCCCTGATGTCTGGCTGTACGTCGTGCCGGCGGATTTGTTATTCTTGTTGTTATTGTTATTATTTTTATTATTTTTATCATATGTAAATATGTATAATTAATTTATATTTGAATGTATGTGAGTGTGTCAGTTTTTGATATTACTGTTTTACATTCTACGGATAAGATTTTGTAAAAAGTACCAATCACCGGTAATAAGCCTTGCTTTAACTACAGTATTTATTATTATTATTGCGGTGTATGGCGCGGTCAGCAGCACCCGGCGGCATCGCCAACTAAGGGCATGCGCCGCCATAAACAGTAAAAATAAAAAACATACACAAAATAGACAGGAACACATAAATGCGATAGACAAGGGACAAAACATACACATAATAAAATCCATCGATGGGCCCTGCCATGCCAGGGCTTAAAAAGAGCGGACAGTCCTTGGTGACGGTACGATAAGTACTAGACAGAGCGTCCGGTCACCAAGGCCTGGAAGCCATCGCTGGAACTCCCTCCGAGGTGTAAGGGACCCCGGAGTGGAGAGAACCGACTAGAAATACACATATATATCACAGACAATTATCACAGTAGAAGATCACAGATAAGACTTATTGCGTCACTGGGAGGCCACAAGCCGACCAGTGAAGCAATAAGGGGTTAAAACAATACCGCTGTAGAGCCATAACAACAGGCCTACAGCGGCATAACAAAATATCACAGATAAAAGGAACAAATGATGTACCACGTCGGGTGTAAAGAGCCCTCGGTGGTACATCGTTAAAAAACAATAACAAAAACAAAATAACACGTATAAATAACAACAGTACCACTAAGGGTGTAAAAGGTCCTTAGTGGCATAACGAGAGACTAAAAGTACCCTGCCAGACACATATAAAATAAAACATTGCTGAAAATAAAATTTTAAAATATCGGGAGAGATAAAAGGAGACGACTTGTAAAATCTGAGATGGTATGCCCCTAAAGCCTCTGAAGAAGATGCGAATTTCGGAGAAATTCGAGCATCTTTCTTTCAGAGGCAGCATCATAAGCAAGTGCTTCGGCTACACTATCTGGGAGCTGCAGCCTTTGGCGCAATGGCTCAAGGGCTACACATTCCTCAACTATATGCCTCACGGTCAGCGCCGTCCCGCAGGCGGCGCACCTTGGCTGATCCTCACCGGCGAGAAGATGACGATGTGTTAACACCGTGTGGCCCAAGCGTAAACGCGTCAGGGCCACACTCTCTCGCCGGCTCAGATTTACAGGTGCCGGAGTTCTTCGGACCTCAGGTTTCACCTGTCTGAGCTTTGCCGTAAGGTTGTTCCACTCACGTTGGACTTCGGCTGCATGACGTGCTGCCTGGTCGGCGAGTTCATTGCCAGGTATCCCCACATGTCCGGGTATCCAGAAGAAGGTGATAGACTTCTGGCGGAGCATGTAGAGATACGTTAGGATGTTCTGCACCAGTGGATCGGTGGTATGAGAGCGGCAGATCGCTTGCAACGCGCTCAACGAGTCGGAACAAATGAGGAATGCGCTGTCTTCGGATGTTTGACAGAATCGCAGGGCTTGCCAAATAGCAAATAATTCCGCAGTATACACAGTGGCCTGGGGAGGAAGTGTCCAAGCGTGAGGGTCGTCACGAATGACGATGGTACTTCCAACACCCGTAGCTGTTTTTGAGCCATCTGTGTATACACAGAGAGAGTCAAGTTCGCTAATGATCTCGTAGAAGCGGGATCGATATTCGAATGAACTGGTGTCCTTCTTGTTGAGACCAGTCAGGTCGAAACGACACCTTACTTTAGGGATCAGCCAAGGAAGTACTTCCATAGGACGTTTGGGAAGTACCTTGGCGAACTGTAAGTGCAGACTCTCTAATAACTCCTGCGTTCGAACGGCCACTGGTCAACTTATGGTGGGACGTCGACCATAGAGCCCCTGTAAACGGTATCTGAATAGAGTCGGGTGGTTTATATGTGAAGGTGTTGCATATATCCCCACCGCATAACTGAGCAAGAGACGCTCACGTCTCAGTCGCAGCGGGGAAAGACCCGACTCTACGCAGAGGCTCATAGAAGGGCTCGTTCGAAATGCTCCCGTAGCCAGTCGTATGCCTGCATGGTGAACAGGATCTAGGAGTAAAAGCGCAGACGCCCGGGCGGAGGAGTAAGCAATGCTGCCGTAATCAATCCTAGTCAGAACTAGCGATTGATACAGGCGAAGCAACGACTCCCGGCCCGCACCCCACGATGCACCTGCCAAGCACTTAAGCATGTTTATTGTCCTGCGACAACTCGCAGCTAAGGCTTGGACGTGTGGGCGCCACGTAAGTTGTTTATCAAATATGAGTCCTAGAAATCTGACGCTGTCAACGCACTGAAGATTGGATCCTTTCAACGTGAGAACAGGATCCGGATGTGCGTTGCGCTTTCTGCAGAAGTGAACCACCGATGTTTTTTGCGGTGAAAAACGAAAACCAAGAGCTTCTGCAAAAGTCACCACTTCGTTGATGCCTTGTTGAGGCCGTTGTTGGATATCCTCAATGGAATCGGCTGCATAGAAAATTGTGAGGTCATCAACGTACAAGCAACGACAAATTGGGGCTGAAGCTGCAATATGACTGACTGCGATAGAAAACAAGGTGACACTAATGGTGGAGCCTTGAGGAACACCATTCTCCTGGGAGTGGGCCTCAGACTCAGTGTCACCTACCCGGATACGAAAAGAACGGTCAGTCAGAAAACTTTTTACGAACTGAGGGAGGTTACCTCTTAAACCCCAGTCGTGCAGCTTCTTGAGAATGCCATACCTCCAGGTCATATCATAAGCTTTCTCCAAGCACAGCCATAAGGTGTTTTCGTTGGAGAAAAGCGTCTTGAATGGCATTCTCGAGGCGAACAAGATGGTCCGTAGTCGAATGTTATCGGCGGAACCCACATTAACGTTTAGGTATAAGGTTGTGGGATTCCAGCCACCAGACAAGACGGTTGTTCACCATTTTTTCCAATACCTTGCTGAAACAGCAAGTCAAGGATATTGGACG
The DNA here is from genome assembly GCA_035578155.1 of Brachynemurus nebulosus. NCBI lineage: Eukaryota > Metazoa > Arthropoda > Insecta > Neuroptera > Myrmeleontidae > Brachynemurus > Brachynemurus nebulosus. The sequence goes on along the minus strand of JAPWDM010000001.1, from coordinate 116,426,457 downwards.
GTAGCTAGTTAGTTGCGATGAATCTTTACCCTCTTTTAGCAGCGGCTTCTCGCCACTGCGGAGGGTAAACACCTTGCCTAAAAATTTCGTTATATAGATCCAGTAACCTACACTTACCAGGATAAGGCAAGTTCCGGATCATGGCGTAAGGGATCTCATCAGGTCCAGGGGATGTGTCCCCAGATCCCCGAAGCGCCTCCAGTAATTCTTGCATAGAAAACGGTTGGTTATACTGGAGGGATTCATCTGAGAAAAAATCAAGATCGTTTTGTCCGTGTTCGATCTTGATTCGCAGGAAGTCCGGGTCATAGTTTTGGGAGCCACTGACGCGCTCAGTGTTTAGCTAAACAGTTAGCTATTTCTGCGCGGTCAGTGATGTTCCGACCGTCCACGATGAGAAGGGAAGGCATTAGTGAAGGGGAGGATTTCCCTGTAATAGCCCTCACTCTTCTCCATACCTCCGAAGTTGAAGTGGAGGTATTAATGGCCGAAACATATTGCTCCCATGATAGCCTCTTTTGTTCTTTAATTGTGCGTTTACAGCGTGCTTGAGCACGCTTGTAGGCTATCACATTTTCCTGCGTGGGGCGACGTCTGAGTTCGTTGTACACCCGCTTTTTCTCTGCAACTGCTACACTCACGACTTCATTCCACCATGGTACACGACGTTTGGGTGGAATGCTGGACAACTTTGGAATACTCTGATATGCTGCTTCATTGACACTGGAGGACATTTTCTCCACATCATCTTCTACGTCAACAGTCAGCTCGGGTGTACGGAATGAATTAGCGTACATTCCCCAGTCAGCCTGATGGAGACGCCATCTCGGCGAAGACGATTGTGGAGTCGTCGGCGTGGTACTATTCAAAATAATCGGTCACTACCGTATGAGTCAGACGCCAGCGTCCATTCATAACGATGTGCCATGACCGGTGAGCCAAGTGATAAGTCGATAGCCGACAGCTCACCGGTTCTTACGTTAATGAAAGTACCTTGACCGGTATTCAACAAGACCGCTTCAGACTCATCTAGAAAACGTTCGATGAGTCTTCCACGGGCGTCTCTTGTGCTACAGCCCCACATAGGGCTGTAAGCATTAAAATCTCCTAGTAACAAAAATGGATATGGTAACTGTAAGGTAAGCTCGGTCAGGGATTCGACATTCCAGTCGAAATCTGGTAAATAGACGGGGCATACTGTGAATTGGGGCGGTTTCAATAGACGAACTGCGATAGCTTGTAGGGGGGTGTTTAACGGATGATCCCGAAATGGGACGCCATCTTTTATTAAGATGGCAATGCCCCCCCTCGCCCGGATGCGTGGCTGTACATTATGCCGGCGGACATGATAATTTTTTATTGAAAATTGTTCCGCCGGCTTTAAGTGGGTCTCTTGAAGGCACACGCACATAGGCGTGTGCTCAGCCAGAAGCATCTGTAACTCACAGTTATGATGTTTTACACCATTACAGTTCCATTGTATGATCGCCATTTCTGTTACTACGTAGGGTTGCTCCCTAGGAAGTGTGGCTACTTCCTAGGTTTCCCCTTTGGCCAGGCGGACTATTTGTATAGGCGTCGGACATCGGACGTTTGACACCCGTCCGTACCGACGCTGTCGATATTTCCGAGTCACTTTGTTGTGGTGTATGGTGACTCGGGAGGGGGGTGACCGGGCGTGTTGGTGTGCCCGGTCTGGACGGCCGCTGTGGTAGCGGAGCCGTCAATGGTGGGGGCAGAATGAATTCCGCCTCCGATTGTGAGGTGGCAGGTCCCTTTTTAGGGGACCGGGATTTGGCTACCTCCATTTCCCCCTCGCTAGGACGTCTTCTCTCCGGGGATGATTTTTTTTTCGGTGAAGTCTTCTTGGGAGAAGACGTCACTGTTGTTATGACTGGTCCCTGAGGGGTTGTCTTAATAACCCTTTTGGTCTCAGGGACCCTGGCTGGCGCAGCAGCGGCTGTTGTGGGGGTAGAACTAGCTACACCCACGGAGCGCATAAGGCTCTCTTGCATTCTTTGCATAGTTTGTTGCATGCTTTTCATAGTATCTTTTAACTCTTTTATTTCATGATTTTTATCAGCCGCTGAAGGGGCGGGGGCAGCAACAGCGCGTGCATACCCATCCAAGGCCGAGCGACGGGGCATATTGCCCAGAAGCTTACGTCGTGCCTCTGGATATGTTAGTTTTTCCAGGGCTCTCAGCTCTTGGATGGCTGACTCTTGTTTAAAAATGGGGCAATTCCTCGACTTAGCCGAATGATTGCCCCCGCAGCTTATACACTTTATTGGTTCGCCGCACGGTTGTCCTTCGTGCAACGGCTTACCACACACGCATATCTGTTGCTCAACATTACAACGTTGTGAAACGTGTCCGTACCGTTGACAGTGGTAACACCTCATCGGTGCTGGAATGTACGGACGTACGTCCACTTTGGTGAAAAGGCCGATTACAACTTCTTTCGGTAAATTTATTCTATTGAATGTTAATAGAATTAAGGGGGACTCGGGATGTTTGTTCCCCCTGTTGTACCTCAGCCTTTTCGCTTCAATTACCCCCTGTGGAGACATCTCCGACACTATCTCATCCAGGGTGCAGTACGCTAAGGAAGGGTGAATGATTACGCCCCTTGAGTAATTAAGTATACCATGGGGCGCTACCTCAACCGCGTACTGACCTAATTCTTTTAAGCTTAAAATCTTTTCAGATTGTGCCGGTGAGAATGCCTCTATGAGCAACCCTTTGCCCGATAGTTTGGCATCTTTAACCTGCCCAATTCCTTCCTTTACTACTTTGGCCAAAAGGAAGGGGCTGATTTTACTAAAATCACCCTCCTTTGGCTTAACGACAATATACTTAACGTAACTCACAGCTTGCATTCTTGGGGAATCCAAATTCATCGGATTCCCACGATTTTTCCCTTTTTTGGATGGGGAGGGTTACCCCTTTTCGTCTGCATACTCACTCCACTGAATTGTGGAGCGGGTGCAGTGGACGCGGTACCGGGACGAGTCTCACTACCGGAGCTCACACCGGATGACGGTGGTGGAGCTGGATTCGCGTCCGGTTTAGAGGGCCCGGACTCGCCCTTTTTAATTAGATTTTCTTCGCCCATACGAATTAATACAAAAATACCCCCACCCCGCTTCCCACCCTCCACGGAGCCTCATAAGGGACGTGGGACCCCCCCGCCAGGAATACGGGAATGAGGGGCCCTAGGGACAAGCCCATTACCCCAGTGATACGCACGACCCCGGGGCGCTCGAATTGACTGCGGCCGGTGCATAACCGCAGCCACGGTCTATGCCTGAAACCAGGGCCGAAGTGAAGTGTTGTTCCACCATACTCGCAAGTAACGGCTTCCCTCAGTCACCAGGATCCCCTTTTCCAGGCAACGCCGCTAAGCCACACACAAGCTAGTGTGGGTCCCGAAGATGACTTGAAGTTGGGACAACAAAGAAGAACGAAAACAAAACAAAACCCAAAACAAAAAAAGAAACAAAAGATAAAAGAAAACCTGAAACAAAAAGAAATAAAAATAACGAAAACAAAAACAACAAAAACGAAAAGAAATAAAAAAGAAGGTTAAAAAATGAACGATTGAGGATTTCTCCTCTAGATCCGGCACCTTTCGTGAAAACAGTGGTACCTCGAGAAGGAACGGTGCCGATCTTGGGTAGTCAGATGCTAATGGAATCCGAAGATTACTGTATTGCGCATAAACTACCCCTGGGCCCCTTAGCCTCCTTGACACCAATGGGGGATAAATATCCCTCACGGGTGCCAAGGGTAGCTGCTATAAGTGCCCTCACCACCATTATTATTATTATTATTATTATTATTATTATTATTATTATTATTATTATTATTATAACCTGGCGCTCACTACTCAGTAGGACAGTACTGGGTAACATTCACCTATACCGGCATTATGCAAGGTATTAGGCTCTGTGGAAGGGTAATGTGCCAAACCAATCCGTAAAAGTACCGTAGTACATTGACGGACGGGTCTGTCACATCACTCCTTATATTGTTGTTGTTGTTGCTTGAAACGAGGTGTTATGCGTCTATTTTGGTGTACACTGGTTCGTGCGACGAGACTTTTGTGGGAGCGTAGATGTTGGCTCAATGACAGACGGCTGTGAATGCCTAGTTCGTTTTCGTGTCCTCAGAGAATAGGTAGGATTAGGGACAGAGGGAAGGGAAAGGACTGTTTGTGTTTGTGTGTGTGTTCGTGTATGTGTGTGGATGTGTCGTTCTATTTTTCGTTTCTTGGTATAAATGTGTTCTGGTTCATCAAATTGCTCATTAAGATCGGGTGTTCCTGGAATTGTGCGTTTAGATGGTACAGAGGTTGACGGACCTTGAGGTTATTATTATTATTATTATTAAAATGGTGCCCTTTATGGCAAACAGGACCAGCTTGGCCAATAGGTCACTCTAGGCCATAGTCAGATTTTTAGGGGCGGCAAATTTTTAAAATAGGGCGGAAAAATGAGTAATTAACGTTTTTTTTTTTGCTCCTCACTTATTTTTTTTAAGAGAAAGATTGTAAAAAAGGTAGGAAAAGGGGCGGCAAATTTTTAAAACAGGGCAGAAAAATTTGTGATTGACGATTTTTTTTTTCAAGATTTCCTTTTTTTTAAACAAAAGGTAGGGGCGGCATTTTTCAAGATTCCTAGGGGCGGACTCAGGGTTAATCCGGCCCTGATGGCAAATGATGTATTACCTTTTTAAAACTCTCTTAATAAGGATATCAAATAAAAGGGCATTATAAGTATAACACAATTAGTTATGTGCCATCATTTTAAATTCAGTATGGTGGGCACCACAAAATGGCGGATCCATGTTTGTGTTCCATTCCAAAGTAATTCATATCCATGTTGGTGTTACGAACGTTTAAAGAATTGTTATCATAGTAAATGTAATCATAATGTTAGGATCAAATAATTACAGCCATGGTCAGTTTAACGCTAGCTGTCGCCCTTAACTACCGTGAAAAATGCCGCCCCTACCTTTTGCTTAAAAAGAAGAAAATCTTAATCTACTTTTTCAAACTTTCCGTTACAAACGAACAAAAAAAAAGAAAAACGTCAATTACAACTTTTTCCATCCTGTTTTCTAAATCTGCCGCCCCTAAAAAACGTGCCATGGCCTAGGTAGGCCGGGTGAGTAATCCGGCTCTGTTTACAACGCAGTAACATTTTTTTAAAGAGGAATAACCATGTTTAAGAAATCATATTAGTACTCCAAAAACATGAGAAAACCTTTTTCTAGGTAAAAACTTGGCTGACTTCAGATTTAAGTCAGCCCCGCGATTGTATCTCGGTAACGGCTGCGGCAAAAAAATCAATTCGTTGGTAAAAAAATAGCAAAAAAATATCCCGTAAATTTCATTTGAATAAGTGCAGCAGGTCCGGAAATACAGGGGTGGCGGGGCTCACTTAAGTCTGAAGTCAGCCCCGCCATTGTATCTCGGTAACGGCTGCGGCAAAAAAATCAATTTGTTTGTAAAAAAAAATAGCAAAAAAATATAGCCTAAGTGGGATCTCGGGGTTATGACTTGGCGGGGCTAGCTTTAAAGACACGGTAGAGTTAGTATCAAGGGTGTCTTTTGGGGTTTTCAATTTCCAACCCTTTCCACTATTTCCTGGATTTTTTGTTTTTGGTCTGGCACATCTAGAGACTCTTTGAATTGTGTACCGACGGAAAGTTTACCGACAATTCATCGACTAGAAAATTCAACGCCTCGCAATTCGTCGAAAAAAAAATTCACCGACTCTACGATTATGTATTTATGTTTAAAATTGAAAACATTACTCGTATATAATATTCATAAAATTACGCATTATATTTTACCAATAGATTTCTCATTTGCTTCGATAAACTATTGGGTAATTATTTAGAACTAGGTCCACGTATTTTTTGCTATAAAAACTAAATTTATAGTCCGATTTTAATGATTTTTTTTAATATTTGGCATTGCAAAGGGTGAGTTAAAAAATACTGGATAAGCTGAACACCTTTCGCTAAATTTGAAGAATTCATATATTGATAGAATTAAATAGACGTGGAAGCACTACAGAAACCTCATTTTAGAGTACAGGATAATTATTTACAATTATATTTCATTAATAAATTAACTTTTTCTACTCCTGTTAAAGAACACACTCATTACATAACCGTTAATTGTTGAGAAAGTTAGTTGACAAAGTAGTTTGTATTTTGTTTTCATCGTAGTTTGTATTTTGTTTTCATCGTACACATATAAACATTTAATGAAATTAGAGATAGATTAAAAATTGTATTCTTTTGATTTCGTCGTAGTCGTAGCCGATTGAAGTCGTAGAAAAAATATCGTATTCTACTCGCTTGCAATGGCTATTACTCACTCAGATGCAATACGACACTCGCCTCGTAAACTCGGCTCGTGTCGCAATTTCATTTTCGTGAGTAATAGCTATCATTATGTACCAGCTTCTTGAATAAAATACTATTTTCTCGAAAATAAGTTTCAGTAATGTTCCTTATTTTTTAAACTCACAATCCCTCGCAATGCCGAACACTTTAATAAAAAAAATCATTAAAATCGGACATTCATTTTAGCGAATTTCGAAAACTCGAAATTCAGCTATTACGCCCGGTGTTACGGTGGAACCTGAGGCCGAGACTATAACAGAAATATATTTTGAGGTCCCTAGAATACGAAAATGATATTCACTAAATAAAATTTATATATATATATATATATATATATATATATATATATATATATATATATATATATATATATATATATATATGTACAGCTGAACTCTTTTTTGTGCGGTCTTTTTTTGTTTTTTTGTGCGATTTTTTTTATGCGGTTTGTAAAAATTGGCCATTAAAATGCATAATGTGAATCAAAATCACGAGACAGTACTTACTTACACAATTACTACAATAACTTTCTTTGATAAAAATACTTTTTAAAGGCTTTTAAGCATTTAATCAATACATTGCATAAGAACATAAGTTATTAATAGATTTTAGCGTTACTTTATGGTATTCCATATTTGTTTATTATTTGAGAACATAAGCTATTGCATCATTTAATTTTGTTACAAATGTATTTTTCAAAATTTTCATAATATTATAAAATTGAAATAAAATGTTTCTACGTGTAAATTAATGCTTTATCTTGTTTAAGAAGCAATTTCTAAGGAAATATCTAAGTTCTGAACGTTTTGAGTGATGCTTTCTCGATGAAACTTTTTTTATGCGGTCCCGACCAACCGCATAAAAAAGTTTTTTGTACAATCTGGATCGAACTATACTTTTTATAGCTATTTATGATATTTTTAAATATATTTTTTTGTGCGATTTTTTTTATGCGGCCCCCTCCACCGCACAAAAAAGATTCAACTGTATATATATGTCGCCACAATAACTTTCGAACGAAACGTTTAATGCTTATGAAATTTGGTATGGGAGCTGGATTTTGATCTGACTCGGCTAAGTTCTTTAACCAGACACATGGGATGCCCAGAAGTAGACTTTCTGGCCATTTTTTATCATTCGATCCTATCATTAGACAGTTCAATTTTTACATCGTTGAAAAGGAAAAAAAAATTATGAAGAAAATGTTCTTATAATTTTCTTTCTATGTTAAGTAATTTTCAAGAAAATTGTAATTTTTCACTGTTGGCCCACTTTGCTCTCTTTGTCAGTGTAATAAGTAATTTATATTTCTGTCTCAATTCATTATAGAATATAGAAAACTCGCTTTTTTACGATATTTTACGAGTGATATCTATTCACATATATGTATTAATTTTATTATAATAAACAAAGTTCTGTCTCCTGTTAATTGCATTATAATTAACATAGCTCTGTCTCAAGTTGAAAAATTAAAATTAAGCAGATTTTTTAAGCTTATGTAATGAAGATATATTGTTTTTAATTTAATTTTAAATGAACACGAAATTGAAATTTATGTCATCATATAATATTATTAAATATAAAAAAAATAACATAATACGTATGTTTGTACGTACGGAAAACAATTTTAAATGGATCGATTTTGACAATTTCTTCACTAGTGATCATTAATGCTAGAAAGGTAAACAATTTGAAATGGATCTAAGGTATCTTATGTGAGATCCATCAAGGTTTTGGGGACCTAAAAACGCTAAAAATTTACCCAATCGATTTTGAAAATTTTTTCACCGTTAGTAAATTAAAGTATTTAAATTAACTAAGTAATTAAATAATGTCGGCAAGAACCTTACGGACTGCCATAAGTTATATGAGATCCCTAGGACCCTTTTCTTACTATTAGAGAAATAAACTTTTTATTAAAATTATTTTAGATGAATAAAGAGTATGTTGTATGAGTTCCGCCAGGGTTTACTGATCCCATAATTGTAAAAAATAAATCAACCGACCGATTTTTCCACTGTTAGGGAGCTAAGCTATTTTAGATAGATATAGATTACGTTACGTAGGGTCCGCCAGGGTCCTTGGGACACAAAAATGTCAGAAAAAAAAACTAACCAACCGATTTTAAAAATTTTTTCACTGTTAAAGAGCTTAATTACTTTAGATAGATATTGATTACGTTATGTAAGATCCGCCAGGATCTATGGGACCCGAATGTGTCAAAAATGAAATAAGTGACCGATTTAGAAAAAAAACTGCAAAACCGAATCTCAATGTCGAAAAGTTGCGAGTCTTTCGCATACTCGAATGCGCAAGTAAATATTCCTTACCATCTTACAGCATACAAAGTCCAAGTAACTCCTTCAAAATCAACAAGGGCACTCATACTAGGGGGCAAAGGGGCTGTGCCCCCCGCTCACTGTTAGGGAAATATGAAAATACATAAATGTAGTGGTAGTCAAGTATTTTTTCTTTAACGTAGCCCAGTATTTTAGCAACATGATGAAGTTTTGCAACATGATCGAAATTTTATAGCTACTTACAAATCGCGATTCTTCATCAAAAATATTAAAAATACTCCTTACCCCCAGTTCTACCCCCCCCCCCCCTACAAATCATCATCTGGGGCACCCTTGAAAATTAATATTCTTAATAAGAAATTTTAAATTAAGGATTTATTCTAATAAAATGAATGTATATTCACAGATTTAGAGCAAGCCGTATCATTTCTTATTGGAAATTCAATTCTACGTATAATTGTATTGGATGCAAACGATAGAGAGTCGCTTAAGAAATTGGCAGATATGCGTCCATCGCCCTCCTATTACGCTATCTTTGCTGATACTGAGCAAATGATAAATACGTATAATAATGTATGTATTAAAGTTAATTAATTATTTTAACACATTGACGGTCACGAGCAACTATACAGCGCCAAGTTAAATCTAACTAACTGCGACAGAACGGTGTATCGTGTCAACAATTCCATATAAGTATACATTAGCAAGGTACATACCATTGTACATACCAACAAATGTAGCTCACTTGCTGTCTAGGCACCATAGTGGTATGCTCTACAATACATTACATATTTTGCAGCACACCGCAATACTGTGATATTTATTATGCCTAGGCACAGAACGAGCTACGTTTGTTTATGTGTATAATTAGTGTACTTTATACTAGTTGTCAAAACTCATGACCGTCAATGTGTTAAAATCAACACTAATCATTAGTAAAAGAAAGTTTATTTACGTATTCAAAAAAATTTTTATATAACAAAAATGAAAAATACCTTTTTAGGCTCAAGAATATAATTTGATATATCGTTTCGATAGATGGAATTTGGTATTTCTTGACTTTAACTATGAAGAATTTCTCAATAAAAAAATACAAAATGGTGAACTGAATGTATCAACTAGTATTCTTTATCCAAGAGCTACAACTGCTTGTTATATCCAAATGAAAGGATCGCCCTGTAATATCCCAGATAATTTTCAATTAATGGAAGAACTGTTGCGATCCTTTTTGAAATTATTGATAAATGTTATTTTAAAAGAAGAAGATAAATATAACCTGCTGACAATTGACTGTAATGCTGATAATATAGTTTATGACAATGAGACAAAAATATTTTTTCAGTCAGCTATCATAGATGAAATAAATAATTTAAATGATGGATTTTATTTTGATGAACATAACTCAGCCATCCGATTAAAATATGAAATCGAGATTAAGGTATTAAACGACTCCTACGAACTAACCAATTTAGCTCAGTGGAGCAAAAATGAAGGACTGGTTGTTGACTCAGATCGAGAAATTATACCAACAAAAGCATTCTATCGAATTGGAACCGCTGAAGTACAAATTCTAAATTTAAAAAACTGGATAAAATAAATAAAATTTTTTTTATCAACAGGCTATTCCATGGTCCTTTTCTGAACGTGACTCAAATGGACAAATCATACTTGACGAAAACGGAAAACCAAAGTGGACTGGATACTGTATAGATTTGATTGAATTATTGTCACAGGAAATGAACTTTGATTATGAGTTAGTTATTCCTAAAAATGGTACATTTGGCAAAAGAATTGGGCCAGATAAATGGGACGGACTTATTGGAGATTTGAAAACAGGGGTAACGAGATATGTCTACGAGTATATGTGATAAATTCAAAATTATAATTGTATAGCCAAATATGACCAACGAGAATGATTATTATATTACCACAGTCTACATAAAATGCAATGGAGTGTGAATTATTCTCATATCCCTTAGATATACCGTGAAATGGTCTTGACTCGGTCAGGGGCTGTTGACTCGGGCACCCATGTCGCGATTGGTAAAAACATTTGTTATTAAGACACCAGACAACCTAACCTTTCACAGTTGGCCTCGATTTCATCCTTTATAAATACTCTAAGCAGCTGTAAATGTCTTTCAGGTTTTATTAGATTCTAAATTTAATCGGCATCGATATTTCGATAGGTGTATAATCGTATCCTTAACAACAACAAAAATATTCGGTGTAAACAAATCCTATTGTTGACTCGGTCACTCTCATTTTCGATGAGAAATCTTGTTTCTTTTAAACTTAGGTATTCGTTTGATGGATATAACATAATTTTAGATTTTAAAATAGGCTGATGTTATTTTATTACATCATACTAATTTGTAAAACACTATCCCTTATACTGTGTTAACCAATAAAATATCTTACTCTTTGTATATGGTGTGTCACTGATTTTTTTCCATATTTCTTTTACATCTGATTTTACAAGCTCTGCAACCAATCACCAACTGTTGTAAACAAGCTCTTGTATCTAAATATGTTCCCGAATTTGGACTGAAAAGGTTAGTTTCGACGTTGTAACACAATTTAAATAGGTGACCGACTCAACAACGTTTTACCATGTTGACTCAATCATTTTTATTTATTTTTTATTATTTTTATTTATACACACATATAGGTTAAAGGTTCAGGGATATAATAAAAGAAACATACTTTATGAGATAGAAACGTATTTATTGATGTATTCAACAGCAGGAAGGAGTTATACCTAAAAATAGTAAAAAAGTGACCGAGTCAAGACCATTTCACGGTAATTAATTTTTTTAGGAAATTAATTCTAAATTTACTTAACTCTAATAAATGTTTAACGAATAGTTAAATGTAATCAAATTGAGACAGTTGTGTTGGTCAGTGTTCATATGTCCTCGTTAGCAGGGGCGGATTCAGCTTTCAAATTACAGGAGGTTACATTTTTTTAAAAGTTTCAAAATATTTTCAAACAGTGCAAATTTTAAAAAAATTTATTTAAGTTAAATGTATCAAAAGAACAACTTTGAGAACCAATAATTTTGTCCAATTTAATTATTCTGTTATTTCGTTATTTCATCCAAGATTTTTAAGTTCATGAAAAATTTTTTTTTGTAAACTTGATGACGTCGCTAAATTAAAAAATTCCTTTTCCTCAAAACAAACCGTTTTGAAGTGATTTGGATGTTGAACTCTTCATATTTGTTATCATTTATCAAAATAACCCAATTTATAAATGTGACTGATCCAACAAAAAGTCTATTTTCTATAATGGTTAAACCTGCGTAATTTTGGTAATTAAATGAAAAGAATGATTTCGAAAACCTTATAATTCATTTCTAGTTTCACATTTTATGTCATTTTATTTACGGTTTTAAAATCACTGAAAATTTTAGTAAACTCGATTTAGAATTAATCTCTGTTCAGGGGGGGGACCACACCCTGTACTCGCTCTTGCTTATTAGGATTTTAAGATCAGTAAAGAACTTGTGTATTTTTAAGTCTCTCGCCATAATATCTTCAAATGCAAATAATTAATTTACAAAGTTTAAATTTATTACAATTAACTGGTACTTTCGAAATTATAAACACATATCCTAAAAGATAATTTCACTTTTAGCAAACTGATATAGCAGTTGCTGCCTTAACAATGACTGCCGAACGAGAAGAAGTTATTGATTTTGTAGCACCTTATTTTGAACAAACTGGAATTTTAGTAGGTAATAATAAGAAATACATAAATAAAAAGGTAAATATAAAATAATAAACTTAATAACTCATTAAATTTTCAAGTAATGAGAAAGCCAGTACGACAAACGTCAATGTTTAAGTTTATGACTGTATTGAAAATGGAAGTGTGGCTAAGTATTCTTGCTGCGCTAATCGTAACGGCTGTTTTACTATGGATTTTGGACACGTTCTCACCCTACAGTGCTCGAAATAATAAAAAAGCATATCCTTATCCTTGCAGGTACGATATTCATAACAGGTGTCAACTTGTTGAAAAATTTTAATTGTAAAAAAAAAATAATAAATAAATTGCTATTTAGAGAGTTCACCTTAAAAGAAAGTTTTTGGTTTGCCTTGACGTCATTTACGCCTCAAGGTGGTGGTGAAGCACCGAAATCAGTTTCTGGACGAACGTTAGTGGCAGCTTACTGGTTATTTGTTGTTCTTATGCTCGCAACGTTTACTGCCAATTTAGCCGCTTTCTTAACCGTCGAAAGAATGCAAGTAATTATTAAAAAAATTTTACAAGTTATTTTATAAATGCGCTTCATTGATTTCAAAAAAAAAAAATTGTGATTAGACACCAGTGCAGTCAATGGAACAATTGGCCAGACAATCCCGTATTAATTACACAGTTATGGAAGGGTCACCGACACATGAATATTTTTCAAATATGAAATTTGCCGAGGAAACTCTTTACAGGTATAATGAGATATTGACATTTTATTTTCGTTTCGTTGATAAAGTCCTTTTTATTTTTTTAAGATTATGGAAAGAATTAACATTAAACGCTACTAGTGACCAATCCCAATACCGTGTCTGGGATTATCCTATAAAAGAACAGTATGGGCATATACTATCTGCTATTCAAGAAACCGGAACTGTTCCAAATGAATCAGTTGGGTTTCAGAAAGTATGTTAAATTCGGATTATGTATATTAAATAATTTTAGGTCTTTGACTACCAGTGAATAAAAATATTTAAAAAAATTTTAGGTATTAGACCATGATGAAGCAGATTTTGCTTTTATTCATGATTCTTCTCGAATTAAATATGAAGTAAGTCGCAACTGTAACTTAACGGCAATTGGTGAATTATTTGCTGAGCAACCTTTCGCAATAGCTGTACAGCAAGGAAGTCATCAACAAGATGAGATTAGTAGAGTGTATGTCAAAATAAATAAAGCTTCTTTTTTGATATCTTATCTTTTCGTGATTTAGTCTTTTAGATTTCCAGAAGAACAGAGTGTTTGAACATCTAACTAACAAATACTGGAACTATTCAGCGCGAGGTGTTTGTCCAGATGACAGCGACAGTGAAGGAATCTCTTTAGAAAGTTTAGGTAATTTTATAGTATCTTTTTAAACAAATTCGTTTTAATAAATATTCTAGCATCTACTTTTTTTCTGAATGCAAACAAGCAATCATTTCGAACTTATGAAAATAACTTTTTCAGGTGGAGTCTTTATTGCTACACTATTTGGCCTGGCATTAGCAATGATTACATTGGCTGGTGAAGTAATATATTATAAACGAAAAGAAAAACTTGAAGTGCGAGCGATACTTGATGACAGTAAAAAACCAAAGCCACCAAAATCACCTAAAGTGGTTACTATTGGGACAACGTTTAAACCAGTGGCTGATAAAATGCCACGAGTTTCACATATTTCTGTGTTTCCGAGACACAATTTTAATCCGTAACATAAATATAACAAAAAGTTTAGACATAAAAATGTATGCTACCAAATAAATTAAAATTTTAAAGTTATTACACCTTATTCAGTATATCCTTGAATAAATTTTGGTAATTGTTTAAAAGTGGATTTCAACTACTTTTAGTGGATTTCAAATTCTTATTAATTGGAGCCTTTTTTGGGCATTTTGTCATATTTCAAGTGCGAAGGTGCAGGCAATTTTAATTTCTATAATTACTCTCAACCCTGAAAAACTCAAAATTAAAAAAATTTTAATTTAAGGGTTGTTACCCTATATCTGTAACAATATAGGGGGTAGGGGTCTAGTACCTATATTTTCGAACATTACTCACCATAAGCAACATTCCCCAAGTAAAAATATAAGAACTAACATCCTGTCTGTGTATCCGTACGTAATATATTTAAGGGGGACCACTAGTGTGACATTTTTAAAAAATCGAAAATTTTTTTTTTACATATTTCGATAGTCTAAACCTTTAAAAATAACATACTCATATAGTGCATATCTCAAATAGTTTTTGAGTTACACCCATCTGAAGAGCGGATTCTGATTTTCATTGTTAACTTTGAGGTATTGAGAAATGTATGAAAGTTGATAGTTCGGCAATTTCTGGACGTGGCTGCCAGTCACATGTTGTGAAGCAGCTAGACCCTGACACATTTAAACGACTCATCTAGTTTTACTATGACCGTTATAGTGAGTACATCGTAAATAATTTTAGTAAAAATTCTCAGTGATTAAAACTAAAAGGTAAGGTAAAGAAAAACTACATTTTTCAAATTTGCTGCAGTTGTAACTCGAAGACAAATGATCCGATCGATTTGATTCGTATTTCAACTTCTTTTATATATGTTTCTCCGTACCATGAACCTCCAGTTTTCCGATCGAATAAAAATTGTAATTTTGGCAGGCCAAAAATCATCAAATTTTCACGCAAAATTTGAATTTTTTAACTCCGCCATTTTATTAATTTTCAATTTTTTTTCGATTGAGGTTCACGGTACGAGCAATACCTTCTAGTTTAATAAACTTTTTGTTTCTTTTTTTATTTCCAGCACTGTGAAGGTCGCTAGCACTGCAGCAGTTGAAGGACTTTTTTTCTGAGCCTTGGGAGATTGTGAACAACTCGCTGAATTTTCAATTTTTCGGTCCAAAAATTTTATTATGTATTTATTATAGTTATATCCATAAATATATCCTTAAAATATTAAAACATTCCATGCAGTAGTTTTCTTTAAAAAAATTCCCAAAAATTCCCTTTTTTCAGCCGGTCACACTAGTGGTCCCCCTTAAATATCCTTGCTGCAAAAATAATCAATTTTAGGATCCCGAAGAAAAAACATCGGAAACCTTTATGTATGTTCCTCACATCACAATAATTCCTACATCTTTCGGCCAATGAACATGCAATTTTTTATGTATATGCTATAGGTGTAAATCTCAATCTAGAGGAAGGACATTCAAGTATATTATGTCCGGGCACAAGATAGGTAGATACAATTGTGGCAAAAATAATACTAACGGCCTAAACACTATGTCCTATTTACAAATAAAGTTGAACAAGTGTGATCACCAGACGATTGGCTGTTGTAGATAGACAACATGCTTGACACGTATGTGTCAACATTTGTCTAACTCATTTAGCAATGTCACTAGATGATTGTCAACGACAGAATTACTACATCACTAGTAGCATCAACAGACGCACCACCGCACCGCTACGACGAACGACGGTGGCTGAAATTATTACCGCCGTCGTACGAGTTGAGCGGGGTGAAACAGGACTGAGTTATTAATACATGTTGCTGCTAGGGGTGAATTAATTGGGGTTTTGATATGAACTGAGCAAGAAGTTCCCATGTCAGTCAACATAACCCCGCCATTTTATTTTTTTTTTTAAAAAAGGGTTGTGCTGTATTGTGCTAGACGTGTGCTATAATGTGCCGTAAATAAAAATAAGTAAATTTTGAAACCTGGGATTTTTACAGCCAAAAATTATTTTTGGGAGTAAGTTAACCCCGCCATTTTTCTTTTTTTGCACAGGAAAGGTTGTACTGTATTGTGCCAGACATGTGTCACTATGTGCCGTAAATGAAAAAATTGTTTTATTAAAATTACGACTTTTATGGCTAAAAACTATTTTTGGGCGTCAAGTTAGCCCTGCCATTTTCTTTTTTTCAAAGAAAAAAGGTTGTGCTGTCATCTGCTAGACATGTGCTACCATGTGCCGTAATTAAAAAAAAATTTTTGAAAATTACCATTTTTACAGCCAACTTTTGGGTGTAGTTAGCCCCGCCATTTTGTTTTTTTTAAACAAAAATGCTTGTTTCGTATTATACTAGATGTGTTCTACAATGTGCCGTAAATAAAATTGTTTTTTGAAAATTACGATTTTTACAGCTAATTTTTGAGTGTAAAGTTAGCCCCACCATTTTATTTTTTTTAAACAAAAATGGTTGTTCTGTATTGTGCTAGATGTGTGCTACAATGTTCCCATTGTAGCCCCGCCATTTTGCTTTTTTTAAACAACAAAGGTTGTTCTGTACTGAGCTAGACATGTGCTACCATGTGCCGTAAAAAAAATTTTTTTTTTACACTCAATTTTTATATCCATCAAGGTAGCACTTCTATGTTGTCCATTTCAGAAAAAAAAAACTTTTGTTGCAATGTGCTCTACATGTGTCATTATATTGTATACCGTCAATAATTCAGGTGCTGAAAGAAAATACAAAAAATTATTTTTTTCAAAAAAAAAAAATTAGCCCTTTCCAGAAATATGCCAGCAGCTACGCTGTTGTGTTTTTGCTACCTGACAGTTCATTTTATTAAATTGTTGCTACAAGTTTTAATAATACAATAGGGTTTATCAGCAGTTTTCGTAATGAATTTTAAAAAAACTGAAATATTTGAAATTGAAATATTTAATAGTTAAAATAAAATATCTTTATAAAATTAATTCCTTATAATTAATTTTAAAAAAATTAAATAAAAATGCAAATAAATTACGATTGGCAATTTCGGCTTGTATAATAGGTCCTTAAAAAAGGACACATTTTACTATAAAATTAATTATTTTATTCCACAACATAAATACATAAATGTACATGAACATTCTAATGACCACTAAAAGTACGAACTGATCCTTTTTTTGATATATCATCGAATTCGATCCAGTGCTCTAGTATTTTTACATAAGCCGTATAATGGCCGTAGAAATTAGCTTTAAAATGTCCATAATAACAAATTATTCCTGCTAATTTATATTTTTGTGAAAGATTCAATTCTAAAGGAATTGTATACAACGGCGTTAATATCTCTTTACCCAAATCAGTTTCGATAAAAAGGTGTGGACCGTAATTTTTATACATAGTTACTGCTCCTTTGCAGCATTTTTTTTGGTCACAAAAGAAATATTCGATAGATTCTCCCATTTTATTGAATGTTTCTTTTAAAATATCAGTATTAGCAAAAATAATTGGACAATCCCTCTTAATTGTATCATTGCATGATTCACAATTAAAAATTATTGAAAAACTTGAAGATTTTTTCCGTGCATACATACATATATTATGTTGTTTTGTTTCATATTTAATAATATTATATCATAACATAATTTTCAATTTCTTGTTTATTTAAAATTCAATAAAAAAAAATATCTTCATTACATACGCTTAGAAAATCTGCTTAATTTTCATTTTGCAACTTGAGACAGAACTATGCTAATTATAATGCAATAAATGAGAAACAAAACTTTCTTTATTATAATACATATAATATGTGGATAGATTTCACTTGTTCTCACAAAATTCTTTAAAAAAAAAGTGAAATATTTTTATAGTTTTAAAGAATTGAGACATAAATATAAATTACTTATTAAACTAACAAAGAGAGAAAATTAATACAAATGTGAAAAATTATAATTTTCTCGAAAAATACTTACGATAGAAAGAAAATTATAAGAATATTTTCTTCTTAATTTTTTTCTGGCTTTTCAACGATGTAAAAATCGAACTGTCTAATGATAGGATCGAATAAAAAGGATAAAAAATGGCTAGAAAACCTACTTCTGGGCATCCCACGTGTCTGGTTGACGAACTTAGCCGAGCCAATCCGGATTTTAGTTCGCACACAAAATTTCATAAACCCTAAAGGTTTCATTCGAAGTTATCGTGGCGACACACACACACACACACACACACACACACACACACACACACATATATATATATATATATATATATATATATATATATATATATATATATATATATATATATATATATATATATATATATATATATATATATATATAAATTTTAGTGAATATTATTTTCGTATTCTAGGGACCTCAAAACATATTTCTGCCATAGTGCCGGGCTCACATTGCGTCATGAGACCTACTGTAATAGCTGAATTTCGAGTTTTCGAAATTCGCTAAGAGAATGTTCGTTATGTTCGTTACAATTTTAAATCTGAAAATTCAAATATTTACAAAAAGCCAGAACAAAAAAATATGTTCGTTATAATATTCTGAATTTGAAATGATTAATTTTATTTTAATTTTTATTTACGACACGTTGTAGAATATACGTCTAGCTCAGTACAGTACAAACTTTTTTGTTTAAAAAAAGCAAAATGGCGGGGCTAGCCTTACACCCAAAAATTGGCTGTAAAAATCCTAATTACCAAAATAAACTTTTTTTTAATTTACGGCACCTTCTAGAACACGTGTAGCACAATAGAGAACAACCATTTTTGTTAAAAAAAAAAATGGCGGAGTTAACTATACACCCAAAAATTGGCTGTAAAAATCGTAATTTTCAAAAAAAATTTTTTTTATTTACGGCACATTGTAGCACACGTCTAGCACAATACAGAACAACCATTTTTGTTTTAAAAAAACAAAATGGCGGGGCTAACTTTACAACCAAAAATTGGCTATATAAAATCGTAATTTTCCAAAAAAAAAATTTTTTATTTTCGGCACATTGTAGAATATATCTAGCATAATCCGGAACAACCATTTTTGTTTAAAAAAAAAAAACAAAATGGCGGGGCTAAATTTACACCCAAAATTTGGCTGCAAAAATGATAATTTAAAAATTTTTTTTATTTAAGGCACATGGTAGCACATGTCTAGTATAATGCAACACAACCTTTTTTATTTAAAAAAAAGAAAATGGCGGGGCTAACTTGACGCCCAAAAATAGTTTTTAGCCATAAAAGTCGTAATTTTAATCAAATAATTTTTTATTTACAGCATATAGTGACACATGTCTGGCACAATACAGTATAACCTTTTCTGTGCAAAAAAAGAAAAATGGCGGGGCTAACTTATACCCAAAAATAATTTTTGGCTGTAAGAATCTCAGGTTTCAAAATTTACTTATTTTTATTTACGGCACATTATAGCACACGTCTAGCACAGTACAGCACAACCCTTTTTACTTAAAAAAAAAAATAAAATGGCGGGGCTATCTTGATTGACATGAAGTTCATCGATAGTTGCACGCCTCAGTTCAATTTAATTAATTCTTTCCTTTTTTCTGTTAATCTATATATATATAAAGGAGAAATACCACTCACTCACCTATCTAGAATTCTCCAAAACTACAATACCTACAAACTTGAAATTTGGTATGTAGGTGCCTATTGGGTCGTAGGCGCTCGCTAAGAAAGGGTTTTGCAAAATTTTGTGTCTAACCGTCGAAATTTACGAAAAATCGTAAAATATCAATTTTTTATTCCTATACACAGCAGTCTGTGGCCAGTTTATCAAAAAATTATACAATTTTTAAATTGTTACTAAGCATTTGAAAAAATAATTTTTGTAATTTTAAAAATTAAATAGCAGTGATTACTATGAAAATATTTATTTGTAGATACTGTTTGTTTTTACTGGTATCTGTCATTTGAATTTTTCTGATCTAAATTTATTCAAATTTAATTAATTATTTGCTATTACTTATTGGTTCTGTAAATCATTAATCCTATTTAACCAACAAAAAAACAAAAAACAAAGTTAATGTAAGTTTAAGGCTGTTACTGTTTTTAAGTTATTACAAAAAATGAGTTTTCAGATATATAATGAGAATATCTTTAAGCGAAACAGACAAAATTTGATCCGGTACTAAAGAAGCAATCACAAAACAAGAATTAGAGCTAGAGTTAATAGTATAGTTCTGGAGTAATCTTATATTTAAATAAAAATGAAATATGGACTATATTTATCCTTTCCCAATGGTTTCAAGAAAACGGTAGTATATATCAAAAAAATGATGAAAGAAAACTATAGGTAAAATGGGCATAAGAATTGAAAGAAAAATATCAGAATTAAGTCAAAGTTACCCCACAAGACCGTAGGACTTCAAAAAACGCTTAAAGTAAACGACTGGATGTATCATTACCAAATTTTGCGCAAATACTACTGATTTTGAAAAAAATAAATGTCACATTATAATTGATCCTTAAGGTCCTAAGATCCCTAAACGAACTCAAAATAATTGGCTGGACGGATTTTGACTAAATTTTTTGCTCAAATTGTATGGAGATTCTGAGAAAAATGAACATTTTAAAACTGCCCTCTAGGGTTCTGGGGACTCAAAAAGACCCAAAATAAACGACTGCACGGATTTGAACTTTTGCCCTAATATTATTAAAAATCCGAAACAAATTAACGCGAGTTCGGAAATATTCTCCAGAGCCCTGTGAACTCAAAATGTCTCATAAAATAAAGTACTCTTAAAATTATCAATGTGAGTATCTCAAGGTATGAAAATTAGATATACGCTACTAAAATATGAATATCGCAGAGTATTTCAGTATATCTGATTTAAAAGCAGGGCTTCGAACCGAAATTTTTTTTCGTTCCGGTTCAGTTCCGGTTCAACGCAAAAAAGAATAGCGGTGTCGATTACGGTCAGTTTTCAATTTTTGGTTTCGGTTTTAAAAAAAGTTTAAAATTTTTTCCGAGTTGTGAATATATTATCTATTTTATAGAAATTACCTTTAAAACATAAATCAACGTTTGAAAAACTCAATCTTAATATTTTTCAAAATGCTTGAATTTATGGAAACACCATTTTTCCTTAGTAGGTGTTTACTTAAGGCCTGAAAAAGCTCTTTTGACACTCCGAAATTAGAAAACCTAGGAATATAAATTTTCATTTCTAATCCAGTAGCCTGTTCCTTTCCTATCTAATCTAGAAGCCCTCTTTATAGATGAGATCGAAATTGATTCACAGAACTATCGAATACGGCTTTAATTAAACAGCTGGACCGATCTTAATAAAATTTTATCAAAATAAATTATGTTATTGAAATATGAATAAGTTTACTTTAGAGTCGTTGAGCGAGCCAAGCAATGTACTATAAAAAACTGATTTTGTATAAAATTTCAGAACATCAAATTTAAATGGATATGTGCTCAAAATTGTCCATCAGTGGCACCAAATAGATTCCAAATTGAAAAGTTGAAGGAATTTTTGACAGAATTTTATTCAAATATTGTTGAAAGCTCTGGAAAAAATTAAAGTGAAGTAAAATTGTCCCCTAGAAAGGCCTAAAATATAAATACTTCTAAAACTATTAACATGGGTATCTACATGATGGTGCGGAAATTAGCCATGCTTTTGAAATATGAATATGGTTACTTTAAGGTCGTTTGACGAGCGGGGCCACGCAAAATAATTGATTATGTACAGAATTTCCGAATATCTAATTTAAAATTTACCCAATATTTTTGACTCTAAATTCAAATAATTTTATGCGAGTGAAACTGCGGGTCGCAGCTAGTAATGTAATATTTGTAAGTGCAATAGACTAACAAATTCATCCTTTTCTTTTACCGTTAACATGTTATTGGTGTTTTATTTAATATTAACCACGTAAATCCTTTGGATAAGAAATACAGGGACAATACAACAAATAACGGCCGATTGTTGTGGCAGCGCGAATAAGTTTGACTTTAAATTAACAACATCGTAATACTTATTTTAACATTAAGCAACCAAGTTACAACCGCCCACAATCGGAACCGTTATACAAGCAATAAATTTGTAGTTTTAAGAAAACCCGCACTTTTTAAATAAGAACTGCAATATTTTATGTTTAATAGGAAAAAATAGATAGTGGCTTACCATTTCAAAATCCTGATTAAACAAACAAGTTTTTTATGTGGTTTGCTGAGTGAGCACGGTAGATTTCTTTCTCAGTATTGACCTTCGAAATTGACTGATTGAATTTCGATTTAAATTTTTTTATTAAAATGTTTTATGTGCATTCGATACGGGAACTAAGAGTATTTAAAAAAATACCCCTGTCGCAGCATCTGCATAACATAGCGAATTTCGAAATATTGGGCACTGGCGGATCTCATCTAAGACCTGTATCCATTTAAAATAATTCAGCTTTCTAAGAGTGAAAAGATTTTCAAAATCAGTTGAGTAGTTAATTTTTGGCGCTTTTTCGCATAAGGTGCTTGGCGCATATACCCATCTAAACTAGTTTAGCTTTCTAAGAGTAAAAGAATTTTCAAAATCGGCTAGGTAATTTATTTTTGGTATATTTGGGACTCAAGACCCCGAACGGACTTTGTACAGCATAGTGCTATCCACCTAAAATATATCAATTCTCTAGCAATGAGAAAATATTGAGAATCGGTTCGGTAGCTTATTTCTATCCTATATAATATAGGATATTTTATCTTTCTAACAGTTAAACTATTTTTAAAACCCGTTGTGTAGTTTTCTATGCCACATTTGCATCCACAGGACAGTTGTGGATCTCAGATAACATACTGTACTTATCTAAAATAGTTTACCTCTGCAATAGTGAAAAAATTTTCAAAATCGGTCAGTTATTTTATTTTTGACACTTCTGGTTCCCATGGACTTTGACGGACCTTACATAACGTAATCTATAACTATCTAAAATAGTTTAGCTCTCTAACAGCGAAAAAATTTTCAAAATCGGTCGGTTAGTTTATTCTTGGCGCTTAAAAGATCCCAGGACTCTGACCGACCTCATACAACATATAAGCTAAATCCATCTAAAATAGTTTACCTCTGTAATAGTGAAAAAATTTTCAAAATCAGTCGGTTATTGTATTTTTGACACTTTTAGATCCAATGGACCCTAGCGGACCCTACTTAAGGTAATCTATATTTATCTAAAATAGTTTAGCTCTATAACAGTCAAAAAATTTTCAAAATCGGTCGGTTAGTTTATTGTTGACATTTTTGGGTCCCATGGACCTTGGCGGACCTTACATTACGTGTTCTATATCTATCTAAAATAGCTTAGCTCTTTGCCAGTGAAAAAATTTTCAAAATCGGTCGCTTATTTAATTTTTGACACTTCTAGATTCAATGGACCTTAGCGGACCTTGCATGAGGTAATCTACATCTTTCTAAAATAGTTTAGCTCTCTAACAGTGAAAAAATTTTCAAAATCGGTCGGTTAGTTTATTGTTGACATTTTTGGGTCCCATGGACCTTGGCGGACCTTACATTACGTAATCTATATCTGTCTAAAATATCTAAAATAGCTTAGATCTTTGACAGTGAAAAAATTTTCAAAATCGACCTAGTTCTTTAAAATTTTTTTCCTGGCATATACATAAACATTATTATTATGTTATCTTTCTATAATATTTAATAATATTATATCATGACATTACCTTCATTATCTTGATCATTTAAAATTCAATAAAAAAATTAAAAAAATCTTCATTACACATGCTTAAATATCTGGTTAATTTTAATTTAAAATACCCCTGTCGCAGCATCTGCATAACATAGCGAATTTCGAAATATTGGGCATTGGCGGATCTCATCTAAGACCTGTATCCATTTAAAATAATTCAGCTTTCTAAGAGTGAAAAGATTTTCAAAATCAGTTGAGTAGTTAATTTTTGGCGCTTTTTCGCAAAAGATGCTTGGCTAAATTAGTTTAGCTTTCTAAAAGTAAAAGAATTTTCAAAATCGGCTGGGTAATTTATTTTTGGTATATTTGGAACCCAAGACCCCGAACGGACTTTGTACAGCATAGTGCTATCCACCTAAAATATATCAATTCTCTAGCAATGAGAAAATATTGAGAATCGGTTCGGTAGCTTATTTCTATCCTATATAATATAGGATATTTTATCTTTCTAACAGTTAAACTATTTTTAAAACCCGTTGTGTAGTTTTCTATGCCACATTTGCATCCACAGGACAGTTGTGGATATTAGATAACATACTGTACTTATCTAAAATAGTTTACCTCTGCAATAGTGAAAAAATTTTCAAAATCGGTCAGTTTTTTTATTTTTGACACTTTGACACTTTGGGTCCCATGGACTTTGACGGACCTTACATAACGTAATCTATAACTATCTAAAATAGTTTAGCTCTCTAACAGCGAAAAAATTTTCAAAATCGGTCGGTTTGTTTATTTTTGGCGCTTAAAAGATCCCAGGACTCTGGCCGACCTCATACAACATATAAGCTAAATCCATCTAAAATAGTTTACCTCTGTAATAGTGAAAAAATTTTCAAAATCAGTCGGTTATTGTATTTTTGACACTTTTAGATCCAATGGACCCTAGCGGACCTTACATAATGTAATCTATATCTATCTAAAATAGTTTAGCTCTCTAACAGTGAAAAAATTTTCAAAATCGGTCGGTTAGTTTACTGTTGACATTTTTGGGTCCCATGGACCTTGGCGGACCTTACATTACGTATTCTATATCTATCTAAAATAGCTTAGCTCTTTGACAGTGAAAAAATTTTCAAAATCGGTCGCTTATTTTATATTTGACACTTCTAGATCCAATTGACCTTAGCGGACCTTGCATGAGGTAATCTATATCTTTCTAAAATAGTTTAGCTCTCTAACAGTGAAAAAATTTTCGAAATCGGTCGGTTAGTTTATTTTTGGCGCTTAAAGATCCCAGGACTCTGGCCGACCTCATACAGCATATAAGCTAAATCCATCTAAAATAGTTTACCTCTGTAATAGTGAAAAAATTTTCAAAATCAGTCGGTTATTGTATTTTTGACACTTTTAGATCCAATGGACCCTAGCGGACCTTACATAAGGTAATCTATATCTATATAAAATAGTTTAGATCTCTAACAGTGAAAAAATTTTCAAAATCGGTCGGTTAGTTTATTGTTGACATTTTGAGTCCCATGGACCTTGGCAGACCTTACATTACGTATTCTATATCTATCTAAAATAGCTTAGCTCTTTGACAGTGAAAAAATTTTCAAAATCGGTCGCTTATTTTATTTTTGACACTTCTAGATCCAATGGACCTTAGCGGACCTTGCATGAGGTAATCCATATCTTTCTAAAATAGTTTAGCTCTCTAACAGTGAAAAAATTTTCAAAATCGGTCGGTTAGTTTATTTTTAACACTTTTGGGTCCCATGGACCCTGGCGGACCTTACATTACGTAATCTATATCTGTCTAAAATATCTTAGATCTTTGACAGTGAAAAAAGTTTCAAAATCGGTCTAGTTCTTTAAAATCTTTTTCCTGGCATATAAACATTATTATTATGTTATCTTTCTATAATATTTAATAATATTATATCATGACATTACCTTCATTATCTTGTTCATTTAAAATTCAATAAAAAAATTAAAAAAATCTTCATTACACATGCTTAAAATATCTGGTTAATTTTAATTTAAAAAAATGAGACAGAGATATGGTATTTATAATACATAGATTCTGAATAACTACCGTTTGTTTTACGTAAAAAAAATGAAATTTTTGTATATGTTATAAGCAACTGAGATAGAAATATAAATTACTTATTGCTACGACAAAGAGAGCAAAATAAGGCAAACGTGAAAATTACGATTTTCTCGAAAACTACTTAACATAGAAAGAAAATTATAAGAACATTTTCTTCATAATTTTTTTTTCCTTTTCAACGATGTAAAAATCGAACTGTCTTATGATAGGATCGAATGATAAAAAATGGCCAGAAAACCTACTTCTGGGCATCCGACGTGTCTGGCTAACGAACTTAGCCAAGCCAATTCAGAATCCAGTCCGCACACAAAATTTCATAAGCGTTAGACGTTTCGTTCGAGAGTTATCGTGGGAACACATAAATATATATATATATATATATATATATATATATATATATATATATATATATAAATTTTAGTGAATATCATTTTCGTATTCTAGGGACCTCAAAACATATTTCTGCCATAGTCCCGGACTCAGATCGCGTCATGACACCTACTGTAATAGCTGAATTTCGAGTTTTCGAAATTCGCTAAAAAAAAATTAAAAAATATATGTATATAATTATATTATTATGAAACATCCTATATAAATAAATTCAAATATTTAAAAAATATGTAAAATAACTTTTGTAATAAAATAATAATTTCATTAGTTATAAATTGTAAAGTCACCAAGGCACGTGGAATCACAGACTTACAGTTGGCCGGATATAAAAATCTGACCTACAATTAATGAGTGATCTTTTTCATATTTGAAGTGATACGTAAATTTTAGACAAAATAAATTTCTTGTTTTTTTTTTTTGTTTTTGTTTTTTTTTTTTGGAACGTGCGAGTATCGAATCCTTATTTGGCGCAGTCGGTAGCATCCAAACTATTGTTGCGTACATTGTTGTAAAATTGTGAACAAAGTATTGACGATTTATCAGTATAAGTGTTTAATCTAAGCGATTTACTAGGTGTATGTCGCTGGTCCGGCCATGTCGGAAATTTGATATAAAAACTATACCACGATTTAGTACCTAATTTGTACTAATTTGTGCTCCAGTTTCAGAATTTGTACTCATAAGGTGGCGGAGATATAAAGGGAGTCCAAAATCCGGGCCAGCGACGTGCCAGCCCGACCATGTTGGACCATCTGATACAAGAAACTATACTATGATTTAGTACCTAATTTTTACTAATTTGTACTTCAGTTTCAGAATTTGTACTCATAAGGTGGTGGAGATTTTAAGGGGGTCCCAAATCCGGGCCAGCTCGGCCATGTCGGAATTTTGATATAAAAATTACACCACGAGTATCTATTTTGTATTATTTTGTACTCCAGTTTCAGAATTTTTACCCGTAAGATGGCAGAAATATTAAGGGATTCCATACACAGGAACAGTGACAGGCTAACCCGGCTCAGTTGAAAATTTGATATAAAAACTATAACACTATTTAGTAGCTATTTTGTACCCCAGTTTCAGAATTTGTACCCGTAAGATGGCAGAGATACTACGGGGGTCCCAAAACCAGGCCAGTACAATGCCAGCCCGGCCCTGTCGGAAATTTGATATAAAAACTATACCACGATTTAGTACCTATTTTGTACTATTTTGTACTCTAGTTTCAGAATTTGTACTCATAAGCTAACGGAAATATTAAGGGGATCCCAAAACAAGGCCAGTACAATGCCAGTCCGGCCCTGTTGGAAATTAGATATAAAAACCATACCACGGTTTTGTACTTAATTAGTACTAATTTGTACTCCAGTCTTAGAATTTGTACTATTCAGGTAGCGGAGATATTAAGTGGGTCCTAAAACGAGGCCAGCAGAATGCCAGCTCGGCCCTGTCGGATTTTTGGTATGAAAACTATACCACGATTTAGTACCTATTTTGTACCTCAGTTTCAGAATTTGTACCCGTAAGATGGCAGAGATATTAAGGGGTTCCGTACACGGGAACAGTGACAGGCCAGCCCGGCCTTGTCGGAAATTTGATATAAGAACTATACCACGATTTAATACCTATTTTGTACTCCAGTTTCAGAATTTGTACTCTTAAGGTGGCACAGATATTAAGGGGTTCATTACACAGGGACAATGACATACCCGCCCGACCCTGTTAGAAATTTGATATAAAAATTATACCACGATAAATATATTATTGACAATTATTATCAAAAATTTAGAGTTTTACTTTATTTGCTATCTCATTATGGATACATAGTGAGATTGATCGCAAATTAACAGGACAGATCAGCCTAGAAAATTGAACACCTTTTATAATTATGTTTCGTATATGTTTTATAACGAATTTCCGGCAGAGCTGGGTTTGCATGTCGCCGTCCCTGTATACAGAACACCTTAATATCTCTGCCATCTTAAGGGTACAAATTCTGAAACTATAGTACAAATTAGTACAAACTAGGTACTAAAATGTGGTTTTTATATCGATAGTTTTTATATCGAATTTCTGTGATGGCCGGGCTGGCATCTCGTTGGCCTTGTCTACGAAACCCCTTAATATCTCCGTTACCTTATGAGTACAAATTTTAAAACTGGAGTTCAAAATAGTACAAAATAGATACTAAATCGTGGTATAGTTTTTATATCAAATTTCCGACAGGGCCGGGCTAGCATGTCACTGTCCCTGTGTACGGAACCCCTTAATATCTCTGCCATCTTACGGCAGTGTTGCTAGATTGGGAGTTTTCCCCTAAATTTAGTGGATTTTTGACAGCCTAGTTGGAAGTTATATTAATTAATTTTAGTTAAAAATTGAAAAAATGTATCCCCTAAAAAATCCCTTAAAAAAATGTATCCCCTAGACTTCCAACTAGGCTGTAAAAAATGCACTAAATCTAGGGAAAAATCCCCCAATCTGGCAACACTGTCTTACGGGTACAAATTCTGAAACTGGAGTACAAAATAGTACATAATAGGTACTAAATCGTGGTATAGTTTTTATATCAAATTTCCGACATAGCCGGGCCAGCGATATGCGCCTCGGTTTACTTACAAGGAAAGATATGCAACTCTATCTCTCAAAAAATTTTTAAACTTTACTGGATTGTAGATCTTATTAAAACTAATTACGAACTTAAACGTCCAGGCCTATAATAAAATAGAATACATAGGGGAGAGTCTGCTATATTGGAGCGGCTCCTAAATTGGACCACATCAATTTTACGTAACTAAAGGAGAGATAGAGCCATTTAACAATGAAAATATTAAACAACTTTTGAAATTATTTTTTAGTATGAATTTAGGTAGTTGTCAAATAAATAGTCTTTTAAAACTCACAAATTTATGAAAAATTGCTAAGTGGATGTTAAATTTTAATTACTTACCGTTTGACTAAGCTCTTAACAAATAGGTATAACTTTTTCTTTTTATATTTATGTTTCGTCTATGACATATGTATAATTTGTTATGACATAATCTTAAAAATATAGTATACACGATACAGACAACGGTCATTGTAAAAAAAAAACACTTAGGAAGCCTAAATTGGACCTATCATAAGTTCCTATAATGGACCGGTTCAATTTAAGAACCATTTCACATTAACAATTTTTATTATCCCTAAAATGAGAGAGATACGGCCAATAGAAACAAGAACAATTAGAAGCACATAACTAAATATTCCAATACAATAAATTTTTCAAATTCACTGTTGAGAGATTTACTTTGTGAAACTCCATTTTAAATATTGAGTTTTTGTGAACCAATGTGTTCCTTATATCTTATGTCGAAACTTCGTCCTGTTCGTCCCACATATTGGGCGTTACAATGGCAACGCCATTGTATGTGGGACGAACAGGACGAAGTTTCGACATAAGATATAAGGAACACATTGGTTCACAAAAACACAGCTCTAACTTCGGTCTACACATCTTGGAAACAGGTCATTTTCCCAAAACAGACCATAAACCAAAAGTGCTACATGTTTGCCATAATGGTTTAAAATTGAATCTTTTAGAGGCTCTAGAAATTAATAGATTAAACAGTGACCCACAAATAGAAGTTTTAAACGATCAAAATGATCTAAATAATTCTCCTCTATTAAAAATAAATTTCTGAACGAATATTTCTGAACGTCTTTCAATAATTTTGGACACCCCTATTTTAGTTTTCATAAACAGGTCATTTATCTGAACAGTCATATTATTAGGTAAAAATAAAAATTTTTTCATATCGGTACCTACAAACTGGTTTAATTGCTTTCTTCTTTACACGTATAGTTAGTTGCTTCGATACAAAAATTTTATGGGTTTTCCCAATTCAATAATATTACACCCCTCTTATATATCTTTCTTACCTATAAATTCCCATTAATTATTTTCATCTTTCTACTCTGAGGATGACCGAAAGGTTGAAAACGCGTTCAGTAAAAATAAAAATAATTTTTAATTCGTGAAATAGACAAAGTAATCGAACTTTAAATATTTTTCAATATTTAATAAATTTTTCCATTAATCGCAATAAGACAAGAAATTGAAGCTAAAAATAACCGTAAGGATCAATAAGTAATAGAATTAACTATCCTTACAAAAACAGATTAAAGGTATCCAAAGCCGAATCATCAAAAGTAAAATGTTTGAAAGAAAATTAGAAGTAGAAGAAATGGTTTTTGAAACGATAGCTAATAGTCAGTCTAATAAAGAAGCTGAAAGTTGATATTGTGGAATTTGCGAAAAAGACAGAATTTAGCCAATGATTCAGTGCATGATGTGTAGAGAATGGAATCATGTAAAGTGTGCAAATTCTTCGAAAAGAGTAAAAAGTACTTTTATCTACGACTACCATGAAATTGCTTGTTTATTGTACAAAATACTATCTAATTGTAAGTAAGCTACGTTTTACATACAGCCATATATCCAGCTGTACAAAAAATGGCTCTTTACACTTATGTACAATGTACATATACGTAAAATACCAAAGGTTACTACACTTTTATTAATTCTTATATTATACATTATACTCGTATATTATACAATGATATACCTATTATACATATTAGAATCTGTACAAAAATTTTACCTAGCAACTGAATGTTTACGTTTGTTTTTAATAAATTTCAAATACTACATAATTTTAATGTATTGTATTTGTAGATTTGTACCAAATTTTTATCGTTTATTGTGAATTTCATGTTAGTCGTAGATAAAGTATAGTACGTAACTCGGTTGTAAGCATGGCTTGGAACTATTTAAAATGATTTCACTTTAAATATGTATTTAAAATACAAAATGGCATTTTGCATTTTCTATTTTAGATAAGTTCGGTCAAACCGTTCCATTTTGTATTTTAAATGGAAATTTGAATCAATTTTGCATTTAAAATTAAAATGCATGTACACTCAAATTTATGTGTATATGTAAGACATTTATGACATATTAATCATAGAACTCGAATTAAACGCAGTCTAACAAATTGTGTTAAAATGTAAGTCGATTTAATTGACTCAAAGGACATAGCCGGGTAAGATAGGGAAAACGGCCCTTGACGCAAAATTGATTGTTTTTATAGGAAATAATACTTCTTAGCGCCAGATACATTCCTGTCAAATTTCAAACCTCCGAGGCTAATAGTTTATGAATACACAAACAGACAAAAATTTTCAAAAAAAAATTTTTTTTTGACGAAATTACTGAACCGATTTATTTGAGTTTAATATATATTGTGTACCCACCTTAAGCGAAGTAATAATGTTCTCTTCCCCCCGAGTTGCAGTTCTTGAAGTTTTTGTGACGGTCTAAAAAAATATATATTTTGAGTTGTTATAAAAATATGTTTTAACTTGCTAAAAAATAATTTTCAAGGTTAATTTTACCATGAATCTGAATATTTGAATGAAATTAATAAAAAAATTATCTCAGCGTACTTACTAATTAAAATTATATCTAACTCAAAAAAATTATAAGTTTTAGAAACTTTATTCAAATAAAGATAATAATAATAACAATAATACGTCTTAAATGTTATATTGCTTTAATAATAATAAACATTAACTTAATAAATTGGAACAAAATACTTCAGCAATGTATAGTAATAACAACAATCCGGCTAAGACCTGTTGTAGTTATTACATGTACATATAACTAACTTGAAGAAAGAAGTGTACATTTGTACGCAATATGTAGCTCGTCCCTCTCACTTGATATTTTTGTTGCACTTCTTAAGGAGGTGCAGAAAGTGGATTTTTTCTGTAATAAAATTACATACGTTCATAACTACGACAAACAAGCTTAGACAAACGTCTAGCTTTATCTGCCGTTTGTCTTATTTTGTTAACACAATGACGGGTCATGGGGAATTATAACGAAATGACCAACTGGTATACTATTCTGACAGCTAATCAACATTGTATGAAATTGTTGACACCGTAAGACGTGGTGTATGAGCTAACAAAGTTTCACTTGACGTCTTACAAAGGAAAAAACTCTAACAAAAGAGAAATCAATGTCTATTTTGTTTTATTGATAAAAAAAGACAAACGGCAGATAGTTTTGGACTTTTGCAAATTTAGCTAGTTTATCGTAGTTATGAACGTATGTAATTATATTATTTTAGAAATAGGGTAGATATTTTACTTCATAGTCCTTTTTATACATAAGTAATATATGTAGTACCGAACATAGTATGCATTTGTGTTGAAATATTACTATGTTCTACCAACTAAAATTTTTACATAAAAATATATGTTATAGAGTACTAAGAGACAAATTATTGAACAAAAAATGGTGGGAGTCGCTAACGCGTAAGTGTCAAAAAAATTTTCTTAAATTTAAAAATTTAAAAAAATTAGTATCATAAAGGGATATAACGTTAATTTTTTTTTATTACTTCGCTGGCTTACTAAGGTGGGTACACAATATATATTAAACGCAAATAAATCGGCTCAGTAATTTCGTCAAAAATAATTGTTTTTGAAAATTTTTGTCTGTTAGTGTATTTATAAACTATTAGCCTCGGGGGGTTGAAATTTGGCAGGAATGTATCTGGGGCTAATAAGTATTATTTCCTATAAAAACAATCAATTTTGCGTCAAGGGCCGTTTTCCCTATCTTACCCGGCTATGCCCTTTTTTATAATTCGAATATCAATGTCACTTGAGTTAAATTTGTTACTAGAGCTGCAGTTCTCTCAAGTCAAATTTTTCTGACTCAAGTTGTGTGCTATTATCTTTAAGACACGTCGATAAAAAATGTTTTGGTATTTCGAGTAGATGATTTTCATAATTTAGAAGTCACAGTTGTAGCGTAGTCAAGGTTTGATTATGTCAAGGCTGAATTAAATTTTACAATATTTTTGAGTAACAATATTTCAAGAGTTAAATTTCATTTTCATATCATGCAAACTTTATAAAGTTTTCTCAAAAGGCTACCTTTATATAATTTCAATACGTTTGACATTTTCTTAACTTTTTTTTTATTAATATAAAAAACGATAAAAGATTTATAGTATAAAAAAGTAAAAAAAAACATTTTGTATTTTATAATCCATTTTAAATAGCTATTTTCCATTTTCTGTTTTAAATGTGTTCAGCAAAATCATTTTCCATTTTGTATTTTAAATGCATTTTTGGAAACCATTTTCCATTTTCTATTTTAAATGGTTTCTATGAACCATTTTTCCCAGCCCTGGTTCTAAGGCATATTACACACTCGCGCAATTACGCACTTGCCGCTTCGCAGCTCTTGCGTAACTTTTTCGCTCGTGTGTAATATGCAACTTACAACCTCAATCATGTAATATACTATTGTATTAACAACGGTAAGAACTGATTCCTGAGTTTTTTAATTTAGAATTGATATGTACTTTTTGTTTCCACTATATTTTTTTTTTTACTATGTAATACTGATTTTGGTTATAGTACAGTGTAATAAAAGTATAATAAAATCATAGTTTTTGAACTTTTTTCTCAACTTTCGTTTGATTATGCTATTATTAATGGTGGTCCAATTTAAGATCCAATCGGTCCAAATTAGCATACTAGTTTCTTAAATTGAACCAAATGACACTATCATTTTTACCCCGGAAAAATCCTTTTAAAATTCATCTAGAGCCGAATTAATATTTCTGTTTTATAACCAAAATGATGGTTGTATCTCGATTGGTTTTCTTGTTGTAAACAAAAATGTAAAAAGTGGTCCAATATAGGAGACTCTCCCCTATATGCAAGCCATAAAAAATTATAACTATATGTTTATTTATTTAAAAACTGTGTCGAAGGGATGTCTATGTGTTGTGTGAGAACTGAGAACATTGCATCGTCCACTTAATGATTTATGTAATAAACTTCGGTTCGTTTATGTGGTGTTGCAGATAAATTGGTATTTAACCTTTAAACAAACAATATGGAAAAAAATTCTTGTCTCAAAATGCCGGACTATTTACTGCCAGTGATAAGTACAATAGATAAGGTCAAAGATCCCAGCATCAAAAAAGTGAACGCTAGGAATTTACAAAATATAAATTATACTAAACTATGTTGATAAAATTGAACATTATTTAGAATTATAACGTATTTGGGAAAATCTGTCACAGATGGCGGTACCTGTACCAGTGAATATATACATATAACAGCATTTTTAGCCGCCATACTGCAGGACGAGTTAACTCGTCTTAATCATTTAAAGTGTTAAAACTATTATGCTTGCTGGCATAAAAGAACAAATTTGGTAAAAAATTTATAGCGATGACTTTCATGTGGACATTTTAAAATTTTACGATAATAATAATTGATGCAGATAGTTTCGAATTTTCTGTTAATGTTTTCCTCTAAAGTTACTCAGTTATGAATTGATACTGATTGTAATATAATTTGCCTTTCGTCATATCTGTTTTTCTTTACAAACTATTTAAAATCGTTTAAAAATGAAATTTTGATCTTACAAGGAATGTTACGGAAGTGTACCCCTGCGATTTTGTTCATTTTAAGATATATTATAGTACTTGACTTATTGTAGTAAATACTCGTTTAATTGGTATGTATCCCAAATTCTGTACAATGTGTTGCATATTCGATAGTTTTGCAGCTAAAGTACAGGAGAAAAAAACAGAAATTAATAACAGTCTGGTAACGGTTTATTTTTTCCTCTCTCAATTTTCTCACTAACAAGGAATGTTACGGAAGTGTACCCCTGCGATTTTGTTCATTTTAAGATATATTGTAGTACTTGACAAAGGAACAAACATATTTTAATTATACGTGCCCAATCCCATCTTTAGGGGGTAAAACACCCCTTCAAAAATTTCCTAAAAAATCATATTTTGGTATTTTTCCCATACTAGCCCTTAAGCAATTTTGATGAAAAGTGGTCAAAAGATTTAGACTGAGGTTACATTACTACAGAATTTTTTTCACTGGGGTCACTTCATTTTTAAGGGGTGAAACACCCCTAAGAGTGGGTTTTTAAAAATTTTTTTAGGGAAATCATAGCTCAAATTCTTTAAAATTTTGTAAAAAGGCTACAGGTTATTAGTTAATAAATAATACGTGTTACTCACTGTAGTGGCGCGGAGTAACTGAGGGGCTATGATGGCCCTGTATGAGAACGAAATTTTTAATAAAAATTAAATATTTTGGGTTTTCCTCACTATAAAATTTATAAAATTTTCAAGATTAATTATCAATAAATTATTTAATTCTTTACTTTATTTTATGGCTTGTGGATCTTTTCAAAATGTGAATAAAAGAAGTTTTTTGCCAAATACCGGTAAAAAAGTGTCCTTTTAGTAGATTCGTGGAGTGTAAATTGTCCGATTACCATTAACGAATTAACATCTACAGACAAAGAAATAACAGTCATGATAATACCTAAAGGGACTACAGGGAAGATACAACCACTAGATGTATACGGATTCCGAATATGGAATAATTTTATCAAGCGGTTTTCGGATAGTATAATGCTACTCAATTACGATATCAATCTTCATTCTCGTAACAACATAATAAATCTGCAATCACTGATTCATAACCAATTTTCTTCTCCTCGATATCAAAAATTATTCCGTTATTCATGGTACAAAAGCGGATACATAAGTAAGAAACCAGAAAAATTTGAGAATCCAGTTGCCTTTGCTCTCTAAGAAAATTTGTCCCCCAAATGCGAAATTGAAGGTTGTGAAGAATTATCTATTATAAGATGTTGTTGGTGCACGAATTCGCTCTGCTTAAGACACTTCTTTGAAGAATATCATTACTGCGTAAATTATTACCCATAATTCTAAATAACATTTTTTAATACTTCTATAATATTTGATAAATACATTGTAAAATACAGGCATACTGAAGCACTTTAACATCCGTTCACTGTACCACTATTCAACATCTACTCAAAATAATAAATAAAACTTAAATTATATTTTTACTTGTATATTCTTCCACTATTCTTCATAACCCATCACATTTAATTACAAGCTACAATCGAAAATTTTTTTTCATGATGCTATTTCAGTGTTTCAGAACTATCTATTTCAAGTCAAGGAGTTTGCCAGTTAACCTTATTTTTGAGATTTTATAAATTTTATAGCGAGTAAAATCCAAAATATTTAATTTTTGTTAAAAATTTCGTTCTCATATAGAGCCCCCCATAGCCCCCCAGTTACGCCGTGCCACTACAGTGGGTAACACGTATTATTTATTAACTAATAACTTGTAGTCTTTTTATAGAATTTTAAAGAATTTGAGCTATGATTTCCCTAAAAATTTTTTTAAAAACCCACTCTTAGGGGTGTTTCACCCCTTAAAAATTAAGTGACCCCAGTGAAAAAAATTCTGTAGTAATGTAACCTCAGTCTAAATCTTTTGACCACTTTTCATCAAAATTGCTTAAGGTCTAGTATGGGAAAAATACCAAAATATGATTTTTTAGGAAATTTTTGAAGGGGTGTTTTACCCCCTAAAGATGGGATTGGGCACGTATAATTAAAATATGTTTGTTACTTTGTCAAGTACTACAATATATCTTAAAATGAACAAAATCGCAGGGGTAAACTTCCGTAACATTCCTTGTTAGTGAGAAAATTGAGAGAGGAAAAAATAAACCGTTACCAGACTGTTATTAATTTCTGTTTTTTTCTCCTGTACTTTAGCTGCAAAACTATCGAATATGCAACACATTGTACAGAATTTGGGATACATACCAATTAAA
Source organism: Brachynemurus nebulosus (assembly GCA_035578155.1). Lineage (NCBI taxonomy): Eukaryota > Metazoa > Arthropoda > Insecta > Neuroptera > Myrmeleontidae > Brachynemurus > Brachynemurus nebulosus. The sequence continues at coordinate 116,389,364 of JAPWDM010000001.1, read as the reverse complement.
CGAGTATTTACTTTTGTAGATACTGAATGAAGTTGTATATCAATGTAGCAACAATTAAAAATACATGTTTTATGATAGTTAAAAGAAAATGTTATTAATTTTTGAAAAATTATAACTCCTGGAAGTTTTTCTTGTGTATTTTTTCATTGTTCTGTTGTGTTCTTTTTTTGAATTGCTTGGTAATTCATAAATGTAGTTTTTAATGTAATTTGTTATTAAATTAAAAATGTGTAATGCAAATACCACTACATCAGAGTTATGGTTTTTGCAATATTCATAATGTCCTGTGATATAAAAAACTAGAAAATTTTAAAAACTATGAAAATATTTCATAAACTTATTTTAATCAGAATTTATGAAAAATTGTGTTCGCTTTTCTTTGTACGATATGGTACATATTAGTTCAACAATCAACAGATGTTTACATATTATGTTAAAATAAAAATTTTTTTTTTATTTTTAAAAAAAATATTTATTATACCGGGTGTGAATAATTGTAGTTTGGTTAGAGGCGTATTCAGAGAAATTTATATTAAACGATGAACTGGCTGGCATGCGATTTTCTCAAATAGCGAATTCCGAAAAAAATTTTATGCCTTTGGCAATTTTACACCGAGATAAACCATCTCTGAAAAGGATGAGACTTATTTATTTCACACCCTGTATTTCACACCAATTAATATACAGGGTGTCAGAGAAATAAGTTCTGAGGGGTTACTCATAGCACCCTGTAGGCACTAAAACCGCAGGAATTTTTTCGGAATTAACAGTCGCGTCACCCCTCAAAAGGATAAGAGTTATTTCCCTTACACCTTGCATATATATATATATATATATATATATATATATATATATATATATATATATATATATATATATATATACTGTGTGAGTTTTTCGAGAGTTGCCATTTTTATTACAGCCAAACCGTTGATTTAATCGAAAAATTGTTCAAAAAGGAGTTGTAGATATCGACGGGGGCAACCGATTGCTATAGTCAGGAGCTTTATAGCTCTTATGGTTTTCGAATTATGATACAAACTTATAGTTTTTTAAATGAGACTATATATTAATTTTTCGATAAAACTGATCTAATGCATCAATTAAAAATATAAATGAAGAAAAAAAAAATTTTGCCCAAGTTAATTTTTTGAATTTTTCTGTAATTAAGCAATTAGGCGGTAGAAATATGCATATGTATTTGAGGCTCTTTCAACCGACAGAGTTTTTGTTGGCTAACATTTCTATTACATCCAAGAAAAGGACCTTTTCCAGTATCATTCTCTGAAATACAGTATTGAATACTGAATGGCAGTAATTCAGATTTTGGAGTATAGATGTCAGGCTCTATTTCAAGTTTTTAACATTTTTGCATAAAAAATCAAATTATTTTAAAAAATTAGTATTTAAAGTAACTTAATTTAAAAATAATTTGAAGTATTTCGTTAATTTACTGAAAAATATCTTTATTTTTTATTTGTTTATTTTATTTTTGCCAACGACAGGTGACAAGTGAAATAAATGACTCTAATGTACATATTCCATACAAATCAAAATGACATTAGCGTTTCTTAATAATAGCAAAGTGAGGTTAATTTGGAACGAAAATATTATTAATAAATGTACTCAAATAGTGTAAAAATATTTGAAATTCGATAGTATTTTCTTTTTATTACAAACCAAATTAAAAAGGGGAAGTTTTTTCACAAAAAACTTTTCATTTCCTTTAAAAATACTTGCTATAAAAATATGTTTAGACGCCTATGTATCTGTCAAACAGTTACATTTCAGAAAAATAATTTTTTATTTTTCAATGAGTTAAAACTGAAATTTTATTTCCTTATTGTACTTAGTTATCATTTTTATATGATAATTTAATCTATTTAATAATTTTAATTTCTGATGGAAAACGTAATAATCGTTTAATTTTTCATTACTACATTGTCAAAAATGGCAGCCATATTGAGTCAATATCTTTTTTAAATTACGTAAAATCCTAATCGTTTGCAAGTACTTGAGTACGAAATTTAAAAGTGTCATTTTTAAAACGTAATTACTCAAAAATATGAGATAAAACAATGAGAATTTGAGTGTTACTGGTAGTTTTGAATCATAAACAAATTTTTGAAAAACTTTTAAACATACGTTTCCATTTAAAAAAACTATAAGTTTGTATCATAACTCGAAAACCATAAGACCTATAAAGCTCCTGACTATAGCAATCGGTTGCCCCCGTCGATATCTACAACTCTTATTTGAACAATTTTTTGATTAAATCAACGGTTTGGCTGTAATCAAAATGGCAACTCTCGAAAAACTCACACGGTATATATATATATATATATATATATATATATATATATATATATATATATATATATATATATATATATATATACTATCCTGCAACTCTAAGAAAAAAGTAAACGTAGTAAAATTTTACAAGTTGGATTTACACTATAGCAAAAAATGAAATAAATTATTTTTAGTACGAAACTGCCCTCTTGCAGCAACATTCATAAAAATATTACTTTTCAATTCAAAATAGAATATGGCAATACAAAATACGATTTAGAAATGTTAAATTATAATCTAAATTAATAGTTTTAAAAATTATACACATTCATTTAACTTTTTGAATTATGAAGTTTTTTTTAGCTACGTAAATCCAACTTAGTTTGTCACAATTTTGTGTGAGAGAGATAAGTAAATTAAACTGTCACTGTACAAGCTGCTTTTTTATCCTTGTCATCTTTCTTAACCAATCATATTTTTTTCAAAATTTTATTACCTTTACTTTTTTCTTAGAGTTGTAATACAGTATATATATCTATATATATATATATATATATATATATATATATATATATATATATATATATATATATATATATATATATATATATATATATATATATAAAATACAGTATATATATATATATACATATATATATACATATATATATATATATATATATATATATATATATATATATATATAGGTGTATATATATATACAGAGTGTAAGAGAAATAACTCTTATCCTTTTAAGGGGTGACGCGACTGTTAATCCCGAAAAAATTCCTGCGGTTTTAGTGTCTACAGGGTGCCATGAGTAAAACCTCAAAAGGTGGTCACTTATTTCTTTGACACCCTATATATATATATATATATATATATATATATATATATATATATATATATATATATATATATTAATTGGTGGGTCCGAAATAGGGTTTGTTTGACTTGTGGGTCAGTGTAGCTTCTTTTAAAACAATAAAAATAGGTGTTATCAATTTGCCAGATGCGGAAATAATCGGCATTATTGTATAACTGTGAGTTGTTCAAGTAATTTCACTGCATCCATTCAAAAGTAAATTGTAATGTCCTATTTATAAAATGATATACATCTTGCAATTTTTTTTTTTTTTTCTTTGAAAGACAGCCAAATTTTGTATTGGTATAAACCATAGAGATACATAGAGAGGCAACTTAAAAAATCGTTTAAAAAGTTAAATAGTCATTAAAGAAAAAGATGACAGCAGTCATTTGTATTTCTAAACAATATTTTGTCTTTATCTAATGAATGACAAAATACATTTGTTAAATAAATGCTAATTTTGAGTCAGCAGTAAAAAAAAAATAGCATCACCTTAAATGTGTTGTTGTCCTTCTGCTATCAATTGTTTATGTTGGATTGTTGTCATGGTTTTTAGCGTTTTTAGTGACATATTGTTGTTTAATCGTTTAACGACTGTTTAATTTGTGTCAAAATATTTTTTGAAATTAGAAATTTATTTTCTATTCAGTAAAATGCCGGATGATTGTTGCATTAAAAATTGTAAAAATACAAGATATCAAAACAAATCTTCATTTTCATAGGTAAGTAAAGTTTTAATTCAATTTTTAGTATTTTTATATAAATAAGTTTTAGTGCTTATAATTAAAATTTATACCCTTAATACTCCGTCAAGTCCATTTCACTTTTTTAGAAATTGTTAAATTGGTATTTAATATTAACACTGAACATATGTACTTTTAAATTTAATCGCTTAATCGCGAAAACTTTGATATTTTAATGTCATCAAATTTTTTAATTAAATTTTTCAACCGAAATTTGATAATTATTGAAAGTTTTCAAAAGAAAACGTAAATAAACAATTCTTAAATAGCATCGTAGTTTTAGAATAATTTACGTTCCTAATTTTACAAGTATTATTGCGTGTTAATTAAGTAAATTTTGTAGTTCTTAAGGGATATCATCTTGTATTCACAATTTTACATAGTCATATTCCTAAATTAAATTAAAAGAACTGAAAAACTTACGGATATTCCGTTTTTTTTCACACGGAAATACATGTCTTGGTTCAAAACTATTTTCTTTTCGCTCTGATTCGAAGCTATAGCCACCGTTCAGCGCTGTAGCCGAATTTCGTATTACCGTAAAAAAAATATTTTTTTTTTTTGAAATGTAACGGTAGCGCAGCAGCTTTTATAAAACAACTACTTTTTTTTACCGTACCTACTACTAATTTCTTTAATTTTATTGTCATTATTAAGCTAAAGTTAAAATTTAAAGTAAATCGGATAAAAATTGAGGAAATTGGTTATAGTTATCGTAAACATTTACGTAGTTCAAAGTATTACAGTTTAACGTTATTTTAACAGTATGCAACTATAATATTTCGATTTATTTCTTTAACATTAATTATCATCAAAATATAAAAGAAAAACAAAGAACTATATTTTATTTTATGCTAATGAAAAATAAAATTACAAATATACTTAAATACACAAGTAATTTTATTTAAACTACGACCGACAAATAATTTTAACACCTTTACTAAGGCTACATACCGTATTACATTACTACTACATACCGGCGTATTTTCCGGCACATAACGCGCACCTTGAACACCAAAAATATTGTCTAAATTTCGTGGTGCGCGTTACACTCCGGATAAAAATAAAAATATCGGTTGTTTACAAATTTGGAAAAGAATTACAATAGCAATATTAATAGTGTTTTAAATATTATTTTATTACTTTCTTTTTAAATTCCAGATTTGCCGATATTTTTTTCTGTAAACTATAATTAGTGATAATACGTATAATACCTACCTTGGTTTTTCCAATAAAAATATACCTAAGAGTTATAAATTTCAAATAGAATTACAATAGAGCAATATTGTTACTTTTAAATATTATTTTATTATTTTATTGCTTTCTTTTCAAATTATTTCATATAATAAGTTTATGTATTAAAATTATTTTAGTTAGGTTATAAGATTCATTATTATCAAAGTTGAAGTGCGCGTTATACGGCGAACATGCAGGAAAACTAAAAAATTCTTCAAAATTTTGGGGTGCGCGTTATACGGCGGTGTGCTTTATACGCCGGAAAATACGGTATTTCATTTTTCTAAATAAGTATGGTATGCTTTACTTAATTTTACAGTATTATCGTTCCCTTCAGTTATCGACAAAACATGTTTTAGACTCGTCAGTTGAATTTTTTATGAAAATTAGTATGACGAGGTCAGCTTATCGTTGTATGCAGGCTTTAATCGTAAATTTTTACATAATTTATAAAACTTTTCTAATATTAGTGCTACATAATATATATCGTATATAAGATATAAATTAATAATTATTTCAATGTTTATAAATAGGTTCCCGTTCAAAAACTCAAACATTTTGTAAGAATGGATTAAGAAAATAAATCGTCCAAATTGGACGCCATCTAAATATTCAGTAATATCATAGTTAAAGGAACGTAATATGCAGCGAGCATTTTACTGAAGACGATTATGTTTCTACCTGTTGGTAGACTAAAACCAACTGCAATTCCTTCTATCTTTCAAATCGACGTAAGGATAATGTATTTTCATAAATGATTGTGTAATATTTTTTTTAATAAGTAGGTACTCTATTTTTAGAGACCATTAATGGATTTTAATAGTGCAATTAGTTGTATGCATGTTCCGTCCACACCTGAATCCAGTGCCCCAAAAAAAGTTACTGAAACAAATTGTATGCATGTTCCGTCCACACCTGAATCCAGTGCCCCAAAAAAAGTTACTGGAACAAATTTTATGTATGTTCCATCCACACCTGAATCCAGTGCCCTACAAAAAGTTACTGGACCCAATTTTATGTATGTTCCGTCCACACCTGAATCCAGTGCCCCACAAAAAGTTACTGAAACAAATTTTATGTATGTTCCATCCACACCTGAATCCAGTGTCGCATCAAAGGTAAAATAGCTGAATTTTCATTCTGTAAATTCGCTAAAAAATAATTATAAATAAAACTTCTCAAATTCTAACGAACATAATATGTATTAATAATTTCAGAAGAAAAAAAATTCATAAACAAATTGTAATTATTATCAACTTTTATTGTTTTAGACAACAGCAGAGAAGCAAACACAAACGGATTATTATACGTCTCCAACAAAAAGAAAACTTCGTCAAAAAGTAAAAAATTTGAAGCAAAACTTACGAGAAAGGAGCAAAAACTTTCGTCGATGAACGATTTATTAAATTCAATTAAAAAAGAAGTATCCAATAATGAGTACTTGATTGACTTACTGAAACAAAATTTTTCAGGAATTCCTTTAGCTTTATTTGAAAATGAATTAAAAAATACTTCCCGAGAATTAAATGGTAGAAACTATTCAGACACAATTAAACAGTTTTCTTTAACTTTTATTCACCGAAAGCATATAAATTTGTTCGACAAAGTTTAGCTTTGCCTTCGGAATCAACTATTAAGAACTGGTTGTCGTCATTTAATTGTAATCCTGGTTTTTTAAGTGAAGTTTTCAGTTTTTTAGAAGCGGAAGTAAAAAAGAAACCATTTATAAGAGACGTTTGTTTGATTTTTGATTCAATATCTATTCGAAGACAAATTCCATGGGACAAGAAAAACAATAAATATTCTGGGTTTGTAGATATGGGTGGTATTTTAGATATGAATTCTGAAGAACCTGCAAATGAGGCACTAGTGTTTCAAATTGTTTCCCTGAAAAATAATTTTAAGTGTATAATTGGATACTTTTTTATTAATAAAATAAATGCAGATTTGCAAGCTCAATTATTGAAACTAGGGATTATTAAACTACACGAAATTGGAATAATAGTTCGAAGTTTGACTTGTGATGGGCTGATTACCAATTTACAAACACTCAGAAATTTGGGTTGTGAAATTTCAAATACTGTGATAAATCCTAATTTTAAACATCCAATTTCAGAAAACAATATTCACTGCTTTTTAGACGCCTGCCATATGGTGAAATTAGCGCGGAACGCACTAGCAGAAAAATCAATCACATCAGAAAAAGGGATCATTTCGTGGGATTACATACAAAAATTGCACCATTTTCAGGAAAATTTAGATTTGAAATTAAAGAATAAAATTTCACCCAGCCATATTTATTTTCAAAACAAAAAAATGAATGTTAGTCTTGCTGCTCAAGTTTTAAGTAAAAGTGTAGCTGATGCAATTGCTTTTCTTAATTCTGTTAATGAAAGTGGATTTGAAAATAGTGAAGCAACTTGCGAATTTATTGAAAATATAAGTTATGCATTCGATATTTTAAATTGTAAAAATCAATTTACACAGGATTCGAGAGCTCCTATAACACCGGAAAAAATATTGCATTACCAAGAAGTTATCCATAAAATACAAAGTTATTTACTTTCTTTAAAAATTGATGGAATTAACATTCTGTTACATCAGAGAAAAACATTCGCTCTAGGATTTATAATTTCATTAAGGAGTCTTCTTAATTTATCAGAAGATTTGTTTAAAAAAAAATTTGAATTTGTTTTAAGTTACAAATGTTCCCAAGACCACTTGGAACTGTTTTTTAGCTGTATTCGTGGTCGTGGAGGATGGAATAATAATCCTTATACATTACAATTTCAATGGGCTCTGCGCAAATTAATGTTCAGAAATGCAGTAACCCCAAGCGATGCAGGAAATTGTATAAATTTGTGCTACGAATCCACTGCTTCAATATTTGAATTTAGAAAACATAAAAGATCGATAAATGAATTACAAAATAATGATTTCGAAGAAGATTTAAAAGATCATATTACACTTATTGAACAAAATAACAGCTTCATACAAGAAAACATTTTATATTATATAGCCGGGTTTGTAACAAAAAAATTATTAAGAAAATTAACTTGCCAATACTGTGTTAGTTTAATAACTAACAACCAAATTATATCGCATTCCAGCGAATATTACTCTTTTACAAAAGGGTACTATGGGATAAAAATGGCCGGTTGGCCCCCAGACGAGATTTTCAACGGCACTTTGGCTACTATAAGGGCAGTTGATAAGAAGTCTTGCGTGCAAGTTTTAGCCTCATATCTTGGGTAGTTTAGAAGTTATTTGTGATAATATGTATTAAAGCCATGATTTTTTAGACCTTTATATCTCGTAAACTATTACAGATATTGAGATAAACTAAAAACCATTGAGAAGGTCTAAGTTAGTACTATAATATATATTTCTTTCAAATTTTTCCGTTAGTAAACAGTCATAGAAAATTCGGGAAGAAAAATAGAAAAACATTGTTTTAGTGGTTCCTTCAGAGTGACAATCACGAAAAAAGTCTCAAATATTGCACACTAGGTCCTGTTTAAGTACTGCAAGTTTCGTTAAAAACAAAGGGGTGGAACAGGGTCAAAGAGGAGAAACCTCGATCGAAGCCACCATCGGAAAGGTGAATTTCATCATTCCGTTATGTTTTTATGCCGTGCGCACAAGATTAATTAAGAACCTGGTGATGTTTTAACGATATGTACCGATATACCTATCATGACTTCCAAATATACAGTGTGTTCAAGGTCATGTGAGGCCAATATATAAATATATAAAAAAAATTGTTGGTAGGATAACGGTCATATTTCTTGAACGATAGAGCTGCTATTTGGTATTGTAACTGTTTACGTCAAGTTCTAGGCTAAATTCATAGATGGAGTTGATTGTCAATATGGGATAGTTTCAAAAAGTTGAGAATTTTAAGTTTAAAATTATTGTCATTTGAGAAACTATTTAATCAGTTGTACCTATCTACGAGGTAAATTTCAGTTTTAGTTAATAGCTACTTATCATTAACTTTAGATAGATATACAATCATAGTATAGCAGGCAAATTCCGAAATGTATACTGAAGTATGAGAGTTGTGGAAGCGGTTACCTTTTTATCGGATGACAGCTTAATTTTATTATAATTATAATTGGGGTCAAGGTTCAAGCTGTTCGTAGACGAGCTCTTTTCGTTGAATAGCTTCAGACTGGCAATAATTTAATAATATAATACTAAATTCAGTGATAATGAAAAGTTACCATTTTGAAACCATCCCATATTGACGATCAACTCCATCTATGAATTTAGCCTAGAACTTGACGTAAACAGTTACAATACCAAATACCAGCTCTATCGTTCAAGAAATATGGCCGTTATTTTACCAACAATATTTTTTACATATTTATATATTGGCCCCACATGACCTTGAACACACTGTATATTTAGAAGTCATGATAGGTATATCGGTACATATCGTTAAAACATCACCAGGTTTTTAATTAATCTTGTTCGCACGGCATAAAAACATAACGGAATGATGAAATTCACCTTTCCGATGGTGGCTTCGATCGAGGTTTCTCCTCTTTGACCCTGTTCCACCCCTTTGTTTTTAACGAAACTTGCAGTACTTAAACAGGACCTAGTGTACAATATTTGAGACTTTTTTCGTGATTGTCACTCTGAAGGAACCACTAAAAAAATGTTTTTCTATTTTTCTTCTCGAATTTTCTATGACTGTTTACTAACGGAAAAATTTGAAAGAAATATATATTATAGTACTTACTTAGGCCTACTCAACGGTTTTTAGTTTATCTCAATATCTGTAATAGTTTACGAGATATAAAGGTTTAAAAAATCATGGCCTTGATACATATTATCACAAATAACTTCTAAACTACCCAAGATATGAGGCTAAAACTTGCACGCAAGACTTCTTATCAACTGTCCTTATAGTAGCCAAAGTGCCGTTGAAAATCTCGTCTGGGGGCCAACCGGCCATTCTTATCCCGTAATACCCTTTATTTCGCGAGGCCAGTTAATTTACTCTTCAAAGTTTGTTTTTTTAATAATAAAACAATCTGAAGTAACATTTAGATTATATAAAAATTATTTGCATAAAATTAATTTTAAATTATTTATCATTACCAGTGTTGCACAATATTTTTACCAGAATTTAAATTTAATTAAAGATATTCATCCTCTAACTAATGAACTGATAACTGAAGATATCCACGAAATGCAAATTATTAAAGAAATTGCATCCATTTATATTGAATCTAGGATGAAAACTTTTGCGAAAAAACTGACTTTTAGCTTACAAAAAAATAAAATTAATTTACGGCAAAAATTAAATAAAACAATATTGTTTAGTCATTTATAATTTGAAATTTTCACTTACGGTTACCTGAGTAGTCCAATCAAATTACACATAGAGAAAAAAATTGTTACCTAGATTTTTATAATAGTATAGTAGGATTAGCGAAAGTTTGCGCCTCGGGTATACTCGACTCGGGTATACTTGATTTATTTATATATATATATATATATATATATATATATATATATATATATATATATATATATATATATATATATATATATATATATATATAGTAATGGACACAACTTATGGACACCCTATATAATATTTTATCTAATATGTATCAGTTACCTAACATTCTTTACATACCATTCGCACATATAACATATTTCAATCATATGCTTATGTAATCACTTTATAATATCAATTACAGCTTATATCAGCTTTTAACTTTTTACTTCTAAGAATTGTTATTAGAAGCCTCATTTCCTAGTCAGCTAAATGCACCTTTCTAGAATATTACGAGATAGTATAAATACAAGCGTTTAAGTCAATTTCAACGAGTTTAGTTTCGCTATTATTCAATTCAATTTCAAAGTTCGCTAGACGTAAGGTTTCTACTATTGAAATTTGTAACAATTAAATATTTTATAATAAATATTGTAATAAAACGAAAAATAAAATTTATTTTTTAATCAACCTCGCGAACGAGTGAACATAACTATATATACTATAACGAGTGAACATAAATATATATATATATATATATATATATATATATATATATATATATATATATATATATATATATATATATATATATATATATATATATATCCGTGAAATTAAGTGACGATGAATTGAATGCTTGAATTAATCTTTTAAGGAAGTAGTGAGGAATTTCCTAGGAAACTATAAAAGTGCTAACTATGAAGATGTCCTCACTTTTATCATAACCTTTCTTTTTTATAGAATTCAAAATAAATTAATTGTAAAAATTTTCGTGTGTTAAAATATTAGCACACTAAAAAAGATAATAAGGAAACGAAAATGTTAACATGTATTTGAATTTCAAAAAATTCAAATTACATTTTTGTTTCACTCTTACCACTGGAATAAAAAGTCACGTAATTATATTATTTTCTTTAAAAATAAGGTTATGATTATCATAAATACAATAAATCATAAAAAATCGTTAGCGTACAGGTCGCTTTTCTTTAGCGATTACAAATAAATAGGTCGCTTTTCTTTAGCGATTAAAAATAAATCGGTCGCTTTTCTTTAGCGATTAAAAATAAATAGGTCGCTTTTCTTTAGCGATTAAAAATAAGTAGGTCGCTTTTCTTTAGCGATTAAAAATAAATACGTTAACGATTTTAAATAGCAAAAGACAATTATATATGTTGTTAGCGTACAAGTATTATGTATATGATATATTTGAGCATTAAATTAAATATATTATTTTGAACCGTGGATGGATAGGGCTCTTGGCGAACCTACCACTTTAAAAAAAGGTAAACGCGACATGGTGATACCGCCAGGTGGTGTAGAAATTCACCAGTTCAACTATGTTTACTATTTCCTCATTAACCCCTTTAGCGGCTCATGTAAAACTGACCAAATAAAATGATCTTTGAAGATACTTAATTTAATTACATAATTATATGGCCTACCCATTCGATAATTTTTGCTTTAGTAATGCTTTTACGATAGCATATGACAGCATCTTACAGTTACCAACACAAGGCGAGTTCAGGTCGGGAGAGTCACTCAAGTTGTATAATTCATATGACGAGCTGTGCTCGGGATAGCCGCTAAAGGGGTTAAATAAGAATAATATTTGTGCCACGAACGAAATTTAAAAAGTCAACATCATAACTTAATTGAGTAAGTAATAGCTATTTCAAAATACTTTTCAGTAGAAAATGGTAACTTTGTTCCTTAAATATGTTGAAATTTTATTCTAATTGCTCAATTAAATTTTTAAATTATATAATTAAGTATCTTTATTTACTGAACTAAATTCACCACAGTATAGATCCATTACTGTATAAAATTTTGTATTGTGCCAAGATCTGCGAAAGATGAAAGTGACGTTAAAATGATTTTCCGGGGCCTTGGTGCCTTGAAGGGCCTAAAATAGAAACAATTCTAAAACTGCTGGTATAGGTACCCATACTAAGTTCTTACGGTGCGGAAATTACCCATGCTAATAAAATATGAAGATAGTTATTTTAGAGTCATTGGGCGAGCAGGGTCAAGTGCTATAAATAATTGATTTTGCACAGAATTTTGGAATATATGATTGAATTGACCTATAAATTTTACCTATAATTCAGATAATTTTATGCGAGTGAAACCGCGGGTCGCAGCTAGTTTATTTATATTTTACAAAAAATTCATAACCTATTATAGGTTATGCTTGTTTGTGAAGATTTTTATTCCATAAAACTTTTTCCCTTTTAAAACAGAAAATAGTGATATAATGATAGATAATGAGTATTTCAATCAGTTACAAAGGGGAGGATTAAAATGTCCGACTGATTTTGTTTTATTTATATTCTTTCATTTATCTACAATCTTCGAATTTATTATTAATGATTCAAACTTAAAACAAGTTTTTCTTAAAAAATATAATCAAAAAGATATATTATGTAAATTGACTTTTCTCAGTTTAAAATCCGACAATTTTTATATAAATTTAGATTTATTATGTAGCTGTGGTTTAAGTAATTACAAATTATATAATATGATATGTATTGTGTTATGTAATGTGATTTTAAATAATTACACCAAAAATATAAATCACAATAATTGTCACAAACTGAAAAATTTAAAAAGAAAGTTGTCAACTTTAACAAATTAAATAAAATTTTTATTGACCAACATAATTACTAGTCAGCTTTTAGCGACTAAAAATTAATTACTAGTCAGCTTTTAACGACTAAAAATTAATTACTAGTCAGCTTTTAGCGACTAAAAATTAATTACGGTCAGCTTTTAGCGACTAAAAATTAATTACCAGTCAGTTTTTAGCGACTAAAAATTAATTACAAGTCAGCTTTTAGCGACTAAAAATAAATTACAATTCAGTATTCTGTGACTAAAGATAGTGTTTTGAATGGTGGATGGATAGGGCTCTTGGCGAACCTACCACCTTAAATAAAAGAGATCAGCGCGCCATGGTGATACCGCCAGGTGGTATGGAAACTCACCAAATCAGCTACGTTGTTTCATCGTTATCATCGTCATCGTAATGAACAACACGAAGTTCACGACATCATTTCCATTTACAATCCACACAAGAAAACAACTTGGTACACCAACGGAACCAGCGCTCCGACCGAAATCGGAATTTCCACGTGTCAACACATATTTTGTTTTTTTTTTTCTTTTTTTATGATAAGTAACTTTTTTACGTTATTATTTCTGAACATAAATTTTTGTAAAAATTGTCTTTACATATTTTTGTAATATATTTTTTGTATATTTTGTATTTTGTATATATTTTTACTAATTATAAAATTGTTAAAATTTACTGGAAATAATATTAACTTCCCATTTTAACTTGATTTTTATCGCATAACAATATATATGTTTAAATTTTAGTATAAATGCCGTTGTTAATTCTGTACGTACAATTTAATAAAATTTAATAATATTTAGTAAAATTTGTCCTAACTTGGAAAATATAGTTTAAATTTAAATCATAAATTTTCTTTGCCTTGAAAAACTATTTATTAAACAAAAAGTACCTAAGCGGTAAGTTAAGGGTAAAAAATAAAGAAAGATATATTTTTTATTTCATTTTTATTTTATGTTAAGTCAGTTGCCTATATTTCTGAACTTGCTTCAAAAAAAGGAACGTAGTTGTCTATCCATGTACATCACTGGTATAAACATAACGTACTTATGTACTGTATATTTGCACAATACAAATAAACGTATACAAAAAATTTAAAAAAATATATAAAAATTGATTATAATCTTTCCCAAGTTAATATTAGCAAAGGGTGTATTTACGCAAAAAGAAATAAACTGGTGTTTAAGGATGGTACCCAGTCAAATTCGAGTACTACATCTATAATTTTTTGAAAATTAATCATAATGTTAAATTATTACTAGAAACACTTATTTTATGAATTAAGATGTGTACTGTATAAGAAATTATATCAATTAATAAATTTTTTCTATAAAATAAAGATTTAATTTGACTATGGTTGACGTTGGATTTAGCAGCTAATAAGAAGTTACTATACTGACAGTTGACGTATACAGTATGTTCCATTTAGAAAACACTGTGTGACACAGTGCATTTTCATTTCTTTCACAAAAAAACTATTTTTTTTAAATTTTATTGCAAAACTAATCTTTTAATTGCATCTAAAAGCAACTAAAAGGTTAAAATTTAAAAAAAAATTAGTTATTTGTGCAAAAAAAAAAAAAAAAATGCACTGTGTCGTCTGCGTTTCCTAAATGGAAAACATTCATTATATGTTTTACCACATTTCTCGTCGAAAATGGCGGGGACAGTTTTTTTTAATAGTGTCAAAACCGCATGGTTCCGGCTTCTAATTTTTATTTTAATTTTTACGAAAAAGATAGGCCGGTGGAATCGGTTTTCTTTTTCATTAAAAAATAATACAAAGTATAAGGTTCATAAAACTATTTTTTTTCTCACGAAAGTTGCATAAAATATGATAAATTTTACAAATTTATTCGTAGCTAAGCTACTTCCGGTTCAAACAACACACGATAATGAGAACATTAACATTAATTTTCTTTTTTGTTTTCATCGCTACCCAAAGTAATGAGGATAGTAGGGGGGTAGCGATCAAAACGAAAATGAAAATTATTCTTCAACCCAAAAAAAGAAAAATCATCATTAACATTAATTATTTCGTTTAATTTGTCCGTGATATACAATTTTCTTTTTGCTAACCGATGCAGAATCGTCTATTGTTTAACATATTTCAAACTCAATGGGAAAAGTTGGAATTATCTTTTCAGGTATACAGCCTTAAATATATTAATTTAAAACTCTTTTACTAACACATACTACAGTCTCCACTTTTACCAAAAAATACCCGATAAAATTAGGGGATGGGGGTGAAGGATGAAAGCCCAATGATTTTATAACTTTAATTTTGAATTAAATTTGAATTAATTAATTAAAGATCTTAAAGTGCCATTTACAAATATATATAGTTTCTCTACTAAAGCTCTTATCATTCCCAAGATATTAAAGAAAATTGAAAAAAAGAATCAAATTTTCAGGGATGAGTTTCACCCCCTTAAACCGCTTATGGGCGCGAATGAAATATGGCTCGTTATTAGTTTTACTAAGATCTACAATCCAGCAAAGTTTCAAAAATTTTTGAGAGATATAGTTGGATATGTTTGCTTTGAAGATGGGATTGCATCAAATGCTATCAGCTCACGAACAAGCAATAAAATCATTATTTTCCAGTAATAAATTTATTATGACTTGAATAAGGTAAAAAAATAAAAACAAGCTGATGTAAAGATGCAAGTGCATATTTTATTGTTTACATTATTTCTTAAAACAAGATGCAATTGCAATCATTTTCTTACAATCTTCCGCTTTATAGATATCATTATTAAAATTCAAAAAGTTTAGTAAATGTGTTGCATCTAAATAATATATTTTAAAACTATTCTGAAATTTTGGATTAACTCTTAATTCTGCTAGTTTTTTTGGATTATTTTTGTATTGCAATCGTAAACAATGTAATAAACTCGATAATATTTTATATAAAATGGCGCTGTTAGTAGTCGAGCAATTTTTACAATATACAAATTTACCCGATGTTGCTAAAAACAATGAAATCAACATCTCGGCTAAACTAAATATTACCTGATCCGGTATGTAAACGATTTTTTTTAAAAATTCATGAGAAACCTTAAAATTACAACAAAAACGGTTTTCGATGTAATACTTGTAAAGTTGTTGACAACATCTATCTAAAATAATAGTTAAATTGTATTTCTCTGCCATTACAGTAAAATCAAATATTTTGAGTAAGTTGTCGTTGTCCACTCCACATTTCTCTAATAACAGTAGAGAACATTCAGTTTTCAACTCATCCATCATATAAAAATCGGCTGCTCTAATCAATTCACAATAAAAATCATCATCACTTTTCGCTATAATTTTTTGATAAGCATATTTCCGAACTGCAGTCATAATTTTGTCGTTAAATTCTGTCTCTATTTTATCGACGCTCTCTGAATTTACGCTGCCATAGAAATGAGTTCGCATCATGGGGCTAGCTTTAGCTAACACAAATTTGTGTGCGTTTAATAATTCACCTTCCATTGGTATGATCTGACAGTCTGGTTCACTATCCCAATCTTTATATTGATCTAATTGTTCTAACATTTCAAAAAATATGTGGCGCATTTCTTCTGATGCCATTTTACTTTGTTCTCCGTGGATTTTATTAATTGAATCAAATAACTAAAAAAATTAAAGTTTAATTAGTAGACGTAATTGTAAGTTTGTAAAATAATTCATACAAAGAAAAATTTTATAGCTTTATAGAGTATATTCAGGGCCGCAATTTTCACTAAGCGTACAAGGCAAAGCTTAAACCGTTAAACTTGCGAAAATAAATATGAAAAACAATTAAAAAGGAAATGAAGAAAGAATTTTGTGATAAAGCGTTTTGTTTTGTTCAGAGAGTTGTCACTCACACTTTGACTACCTTAGTAAGCGAGTAGATGAGTATCATTGAGATGTAAAACACATCTCACCTTCAGGTCAGCAGTGTGCCTCAGACAAGAAAATCTAGCTTTACGTTTCCATACAAAATCTGAACGTACATTATCTTTGAAACGACAAAATATCTATACGATACTAGCTGTGTCCATGACGTAATTCGCACAGCGTGTCGGTATAGAATCAATCATATGTATCCATGAATAGACACAATCTCCTCATTATATTATTGCTTCCGAGACTACTAAAGTAACAGAAACATTGTAATCAATTTCGAAATATGAAAACTTCCTACCCTCCCCCTCCAAAAGTGAAAATTTTCACTAAGCTAGCTGGTGAATGGCCGTTATTTATTCTCTTCATGTCGATGTCGGTCATACACCAGTGAATGTTAACATACACCACGGCGACGTGGTTTATGTTCATTATGAGTGAAATTATGGCTAATAATGTTATAATAAAACCTGTTATTATTATACAAAAAACTGTTACAATAAATAAAATTATTAATAGTCATTTATGAGTCTACTGTGAAGATAGTCGACAGACTGAAAACACGTTAAGTAATAAAATTAATTTAACAGTGAAATTAGACAAAGTAATTATAACTTAGTGTTTCAATATACTGGTTCATATTCTAAAAAAATCTTAAATGTCGAGTTTTGCTTACTTTGTTCAACTTTCTCCATTTGCTCTTGCTTACTTTGCTTAAAATAATTTTCGTGCTTACGTATGCTTTAACCATCTTTAAATGGAATAACTTTTTGAGAGGGTGTTATTAGTGATCATAAACTTTTAAAAAGTTAAATTACTTTATTGCATGCAACAAATGCCACCCTATGTTCTCTACAATTGTGTTTAAATATATTACCTGTTTTACGAGTGACGGTTTCTTTTAACACTTGCATAGACAAGTAGATAACCTGCTGCGAACAATACTAATGATTATTGCCGTACTTGAAAAGTCATCCCATTTAAAGATGGTTAAAGTATACGTACATTTTTCCAAAGTCTCCGTTAAAATGCATTCACTATTGTCAATGGTTTTAGGAAGGGTTATCTTTTGTTATATTTTTTACAACTTGGGTTAGTGAGGGTACCTTAAGATGTTCGCCATTACACCAACGATCCTGTGCTCGACAGCCGCCCCATACAGACAATCATTCAATCACCTGTGTGTATTGGGACTCTCTCTAATGCGAGAAACAGTTACAATTTTTCAATTTCAAATATTATCGAGCGCCTGTGAAACATTACTACGTATGACAAACTTCTGTTTGCATTTAAACACACGCAGTATCACTCGATCTCCTTGGTTAGTATGACCAAAAACCACATGTAAATTAAAAATCACAAAGTGATTGAAAAAATTATCCGGATATATTGTATATATATATATATATATATATATATATATATATATATATATATATATATATATATATGTATATATATATATATATATATACACTATATATATATATATATATATATATACAATATATATATATACATAATATATATATATATATATATATATATATATATATATATATATATATATATATATATATTCCGTTAAGAAGACGGAAATTATTTAAATTCAAAGTGATGAAGCATGGTTAAATATAAGTGAAATGAACCATATATATATATATATATATATATATATATATATATATATATATATATATGGTGCATTTCACTTAAATTTAACCATGCTTCATCACTTTGAATTCAAACAATTTCCGTCTTCTTGGCTTTATCTCTTTCATTATTGCATTTACGTAAATTTTAAATTTGCAGTTTGTTTTTAGAAAAGAATAGAAGATTTATTTGTTACGAATATAAGAATTATTTAATTTTTTAACGATAACTCATGATCAACTGTATCTGAAATGAGGTATATAATCTAGTTATCGCAATCATATACAGCGTGAGTTTTTCGATAGTTGCCATTTTGATTACAGCCAAACCGTTGATTTAATCGAAAAATTGTTCAAATAACAGTTGTAGATATCGACGGGGGCAACCGATTGCTATAGTCAGGAGCTTTATAGCTCTTATGGTTTTCGAGTTATGTTACAAATTTATAGATTTTTAAATGAGACTATATGTTGATTTTTCAATAAAACTGATCTAATGCATCAATTAAAAATATAAATGAAGAAAAAAATTTTTTTAACCAAGTTTATTTTTTGAATTTTTCTTTAATTTAGCAATTAGGTGGTAAAAATATGCATATGTATTTGAGGCTCCTTCAACCGACAGCGTTTTAGACAGAGCTAACATTTCTATTACATCCAAGAAAAGAACCTTATCATTCTCTATAATACAAATATGGTAGTAATTCAGGTTTTGGAGTATAGATGTCGGGCTCTATTTCAAGTTTTTAACATTTTTGCATAATAAAATCAAATTACTTTAAGGTAGTTATCTTATGACATGCTAGTAGAACAAAAAGCAAACCAAAATTACTTTATGTTATGATTGTCTGTATTAGTGGATAGATGTTGATACGTACTACTTTTCATACGAACATGTATATGCATACTTTCAAACAGCCTGTGTATACACACTTATACCATCAAAGTTTTTTATGATAAATGCTTTGGCATCATTGTGATTTACCCAATAAACATATTAAGTGGTATGCATAAGGTTGAGCATTGTAAGACTTTGCTCAAGTAAATATGAATATGTTGTTATCAAGAGGTCAAACTAGTATGTCTACCAAACTGTGCCGGCTGTAACCAGCGAGTGACGTAGACACAGCACACATACAACCAAAACACATGATGTATGGACACGAATATACGAATGTGTTAGTATGATATGCTGATGCTCACGGACTATAGAATAGAATGGACTTGCCATTACCTAAGTTTTGGGATACCAAAATTGACGCTTTGGAAGTGTGTAGAGGGGTTCACTAAAAGTTCAGTGGTGTAGATTTTTTTTTTAATTTTATTTATACTAGGTAGGGTAAAAGACCCCATTGTCGATCGGGGTTATAAGTCCGATCAGTTTTGACATTTATATCTTAATGAAGTTATTTCTGAAAGAAACCTTTGATAAAAAAAATTATTGTTAATAGAATGATTATTTTTCAATTTAAATTCACCTCACTTAATTTAAGAAATACATATATATATATATATATATATATATATATATATATATATATATATATATATATATATATATATATATATATATATATATAACAATATTCGACAATATTCGAAATTCAACAATTTTGTTGAATTCGTGAATTTTTAATATGGTGGATGATCATTATTCAAAACACATGGGTTATAAATTTTAACATTTTTCACCGAATTTTTAAAGTTATTAGCATAATAAAAGTATACAAATAATTGTTATTAGTCCACTTAAGAGATTAGGATAGCTAAATTAAATTTTATATGTGTTAAATATTATTTGTATGACTGATCCTTCTTGGGATCCAAGTTTTAGAGTTGGGTACGGCATTTTGAGAATTATATATTGCATATTTATTTTATAAACATTTTTAATTAATTTTTGGGTTTAAAACACTTAACTAACCGTTTTTATAATTTCACTTTAATATTTTATTTATTTCAGAACGTAAAATCAATTGACAAATAATTAATATTGAATTAAAACTTCGAAATTGAAATAAAAACGTCAGACATTTAGATTTGAAACGATATATAAATATATACGTCATCTATCGTCATATACTTAATTTAACTGTTTAAAAATTCACAATGGCGTATAGATAAGTTAGAATCATGTTAGAATGTACACAATGTTTTTTAAAGCATAATTAGATGGCGAAAGAAAATACAGTATTTTAGTGGTTTATTTTATCGAATATTTAAACCCTTCTGTCATTGCTGCTATGTTTCACAAGGCGTCATTCTGTGATACTCTATGACACAGACTGACCCCTTGTAGTGGATAGAGTGTCAAAGTGGCTGAAAGAGAATGGTTCAAATATTCGATAGTAGAAGGTACGTAATGTACATTAATGCGCGATTCTTCATAGGGGTCAGTGTATTGATCTTTCAAAGGAGGTTAATATTTTCTGTCTGCTTTTTAATAGACGTCAACAAATTATAAAACAAAAACATTAATAAATCAAAATTTTTGGGTTATATTTTCTTAAAAACATATCCATTGGATTAAAAAAACTTGGTTTCATACTTATTAAGAAAAAAAAAATGGGTGTTTTGTTTATTTTTTAATTTTTTTAAACTAATTTAATGATACAGCTAAAAATAGTGATCGGTCATCGGGTCTCTTACCCTACTAGGTATAAAAATAAGTTACATAAATTACTCACTATATGTAAATATGTATGTAACATTAATAAATACATAATTTGATACTACATATCATAATTATGTATAGTGTATTTATATGTTTAATACATATATAATATAAATTTGAAAATAAATTTATATTTTTAATTACGTTGCTACGTTCTTATTTTTTACGTAATATAGAGAAAATTAAAATCAATTGGGAATATTAATATTTATATGAATATATATGTATAATTTCCCGATATGTATTTTACAAATGTAATTTATTATGTATACAAAAAATAACTACGCCACTGGTACATTAATGTCAACATGGAGTCCATGTCAAATTAAATTTGACTTATTATGTACTTACTTGTGAAAGGAAATTCCAGATTTTTGTTTTGAATCTTTTCCACTTTTACTAGTGCACATCCTTACAGCGCAATAAACCATATTCGTCTTGTTTTTATTTTTAAAAAAATAATTTGTAATATTGAATGTTTACACTTTCAATAGATTACCATGGTTACATGAATGACAGATAGGACATACTCAAAGCTTCACCGACATACCTATATCCAGCTAGTCCATTCTATAGTCCGTGCTGATGCTGATGTATACAGTTCACATACATACACTATATACTATGATGGCCACCATATGTCACAACCAGCCAACAATTAAAAATAAATTTATTTATTTTAAGAAAGATATCCCTTTATTTTGAGAAATTTTTTATTCAATAGAAATTTTACACTTAAATACGACATACTTCATATTTTTTTTCTGTTTAAATTTTACGAGTTGATTAAAAAACATGATATTTATTACGACGTGACCACGACGGGCAGTAACAGACTAAATCAATAGTGGTGTAAATAGCTACTTACTGCAACTTTCGGATCACACTTTTCTATATTGTAGCAAAAAATTTAAAAATTAAAAATTTAAATATTAAAAAATTATTATATTGATTTTGATGGGGTTTGAATTTGGGTGCTACTCTTTGGGTTTGGTTGGGGTTTCGATCAGCAGAGCATTCTCCAGGTGTTGCGGAGACGAGAGTGTGTGGCAGTGGAAGGTTATGGTCGCAGATCGTTTTCCCAAGACCACAAGATCCCCAAATAACCTGAAATTTTCCTTTCAACAACTAAAGGGGTGGTTTTTAAATTAGAAATACAAAAATTCATAAATTACAATTTATTACAATGAAAGGTGACTAGAAACAATTTTTGCATTACAGTATTTGAAATCTTTAAAATTTACGACAATAAATTATTACAAGTTTTGAGAATTTGCACAAATGTTTCTTTGCTATTCTTTGAATGACTGATATACCAATTTTTGAATAAATTTACATAATATGTTCTAAAATAGAATTTGCATCTTAGCCTTTTGGTGTGGCGATACTTTTCAAACTGAGGCGTACAATATTTAGGTATATTGTATGCACTATTTTTAGAAATGTATTACCACGTCTTTTGGTAAAAATATACAATTTGAAATTAAATATAAAATTAAAGTTTTGAATTTATGGAATGATTTTAAATATCGTTGCGAAATACATTCCTTTAACATATGATAACAAACAATGAATGCAAGACTTAAATTAATTTCGTTGATTTGAAATTTTATTATTGCACCAATTTTACCCTTTGTAATCATGACTAGAATAACATGTATACGAGTTTTCATAAATATCAAACTTTGTCCAATAGGGTACTTGACTGCTATTAAAAAAAGATTCAAAATGGTTTGTTTTTACGTAAGAATTAGTTAATTTTTGATAAATTTTATAAAAATTATCAAAAAACCACAGTTTAATTTTAAATGAACAAATTGGCGCGAAAAACTACTTGGCGTAGTGACGTATGCAGTGATGTCACGATTTAACTCAAACAGATGTCACTTCAGTCATCTGTACACGGTTCTATATCAATGGTTCTATATTTGTACAAAGCATTACCAACATAATTATCATGTATATGACTGGTTGTCATAGACAATTTATCTAGGGTAGTCATATTTATATACATGTTGTCTATCTTGTCTATAGTATTCATATATAAAGCTTATAAATCGTGACATCATTTTAATATCTCGGTGCGTTTTAGTCATTTAAATAAAGGCTAAAAATTTATAATTTTCAAAATAGAATTTTTAAATAACTAAAGAATATTTTTATTTGTCACTGCTAAAATTGAATATATTTAGGGATAATACATAAAATTATTCAACATTTAAAACAAATTCTGATTACAGTCAAGTACCGTATTGTAACTTAGTCTATATTATTTTTTTTTTATTTTTTTTTTATTTACAAAATTACGATTGAAATTGAATTTAAATAATACTGAAAGTTACGTTATAAGTTATATTTCGCAAATAAATTATACGATTTAAAAGATTATAACAGATATCGAAATATTAGTAAAGGTCACACGTGCTTTTTAATTTCTTCAAACCGGAAATAATTACGTAATTGAAAGAACATTAAATTATAAATAGAATATTTAGATATTTGAAAACTTACTTAATAATGAATTAAATAAATTTAAATTAACTTAACCTATACTGGCAGAACTGATGTTCGCCGCATCGACCTACGTGTCGGAAAATTAAATTTAGATTAACTAACCTATACTGGCTGAACTTATGTTCGCCGCATCGACCTACGTGTCGGGAAATTAAATTATAAATTTATCAATTTAAATTATAATATTCATATTTTAAACTATAAGCTATCTAAATTTTAGTCGTAGACTTTTTTTGCTAAATCCCCAGAAAATCTTTTGGAAATCTGGATGAATGCGAAAGTACAAACGACGTTAAATATTTAAATATAAATTATTTTACATGCTACATTTAATTATTTTACTTTTATATATCTAATATAAATTATCTTTTATTTTGTTTAAATAAATTTCCTAAATATCTTTATCTTAAATAAATTATACGATTTTTTGATATTTAAATTATCCTACATACTACTTTTAATTATTTTCTAATCATTTAAATATAAATTATTTTATTTTGACTACGTTTAAGTAAATTTCCAAACACAAATTACAATAAAATAATACTTATCTTAACTATGAGGAGTTTCTCCTTTTCAACAATACACTTAAACAAATAATACTTAAACTAATTTTAAAATATATTTTTTTTTATTCAATTTTGATGTTAGCGGCCCAAAGGCCACTTGAGAAGAGAACTTCTCACTAACTGTTTTGTGTGCCTTTTTTAATTGGTATCAGTTACTTATTTTGTTATATAATTTGTTTTTGTTAATTATTTTTTGAAAAATAAATGTTTAATTAAATAATGTACGCACTTGTTATAAAGTTAAATATATTTCAGATTTCTGCAAATGTGTAAGTAATTTTTAGATTTTGACTAGATATCAATTTGAAACCATAACACTAGATGTCGTTAGTATATAATTGATTTTATTAAATTCTATGATTGGGCATATTGAACTGATATTAACTTCAAACGTAAATGTTAGATGTCAGTGTTTGGACATTTTTACAAATTGATTAATTATTAATTAATTTAATGTTTTGTTACCGTTTTCCAAATAAATAGAATACAATAATGTGTCGAATTGATTCGTCACATGTAGCAATAATTATTGCTACAATATGTAGGCTTGATCTGTCTCATCTGTGGTTGTTATACAGGGTGTCAGAGAAATAAATATCATCCTTTTGAGGGGTGACTCATAGCACCCTGTAGACACTAAAACTAAAACCACAGGAATTTTTTCGGAATTCGGAACAGTCGCGTCACCCCTCAAAAGGCTACGAGTTACTTCTCTTACACCCTATATATATATATATATATATATATATATATATATATATATATATATATATATATATATATATATATATATATATATGTATATATGTATATATGTATATATATATGTATATATGTATATATGTATATATGCATATATATATATATATATATATATATATATATATATATATATATATATATATATATATATATATATATATATATATATATATATATATATATATATATGGTTTCTGGGAGGTTAGCGGCCAGTTCTGCCTTTGTTTAGGTGTCGTATATTTTGTTTTTATTTTGATGTGCTACCTATATAATTTCTTGCATATATATATATATATATATATATATATATATATATATATATATATATATATATATATATATATATATATATATACCGTGTGAGTTTTTTAGGAGTTGCCATTCGATTTATTCCTAAAATATGCATCTAATAAAAAATATTCAAAATAGAGGGGGCCATTCACAAAAAATTGTTCCAGATTTCTAGGACTCACGGTTTTTTTTGGAATAGAAAAAATTTTTTTTTCAAATGGGAACATATGTTGAGATGTTTCTTAAAAATTAGTTTATTACTTCAAACTACCAATTATGCTAAAATTTTCATTATTCTATTTCAAATTTTCTAGAAATTGCATTTTTAAGTTTTAATTTTCAAAACCCGTGGTAAGGTTTGTCTAAACGAACGCAAAACATACGATTTATTTTGAATTTATACTAAAAAAAATACGAAATAAATTGTAATGGTATATTCACATTAGCCTCTTACAGTAACAGAAAATTTATTAATTAAATACATTAATTATCAAAATAATTTGTAGTTTTTCCTCAAATATTCAACTTAATATTTAATAAACAGGCCATCATATTACAACTGTGATTGTAATATTTAATTTTACACCATATTAAAGAAGTCAAAATTTCTTACATGTGAAATTGGCATTACTAGATTCATAGATTAGGCAATATGGATGTAGATATGTACAAACAGCTGTCATATTTGTCAAACTTAAATTTTTAAACTCTTTTTTAAAAAAGGAAAGTAAAAAATTGTCCAAAAAAATATTTTTAATATAAAAATTTTTGGGATTGCGGTATGTATTTATGCCGTGTGTAATCAAATTGCCTAATTGTTTTATTGCTTTCGAGACTACTAAAGCAGCGAAAGCATTGTGATCAGTTTTGAAAAATAAAAAATTTTTACCCTCCAAAATAAAATTTTTTACGGACATTTTACGTTTTAGAGCTTCCTGAATAATTTTGGTTTGGTGTCTGTCCGTCTGTGTGTCACCAGTTTGCACCAAGTGACATAACTTCTGAACTATTCAATTCATTTTTATGAAATTATCAGAAATTATGCGGTCTGCTTCCTAGATGATCCCCTGCAAATTTCATTGCATTCGGAGTAATAGTATCCACGTCACTACCATGAAATCCCATTAAATGTCAATATCTTATTTACTGTTAGTCCCATTTATTTTTATTAATCTACGTACCTATATTAAATTACACAAAGATATATTGGGCATTAAATTACCAAGGTGCTTTTACAAGTACGAGAAAGCTGTGTGCCACACCCCATTGGCAGCGTACAGTGGAATTTCGGAGATTTTCCAATCGCAAATTGTCCATATTTCAGTGTTAGGGATTTAAACATCGTATGTTTACGTCACATGAACATTGTATTCACAAAAATTGTGTTTGCAGTATTCGTGTGACGTAAACATGCGATGTTTAAATCCCTATCACTGAAATATGGACAATTTTTGATTGGAGAATCTCCGAAAGTCCACTGTATTTTAGTATCTTACACAACTGCGAAATTTTTTTATTTTAGTTTGTAACAAAATGATTATGGATCATTATCTTGGTATACTTTATTTGTTGGATGACCACTTGTCATTTTATCGTTAATTATTTCGTTTTGATTAATATTTAGAATTTTTCAGGATATAAAATAAAATACATTTTTCATAGAATAAGATTGTTTATTTTTTCCGGCAAACATCAAAATTACAGTATGTCGACGTGTTCTAAAATTTTCTCTCGGTGCCATTGCCGGATTTCATAGATTTTTCAATTTTCCAGAATGGATACACGCTATTACAGCCGCTGTCATAACGCGACCTGAGCCCGGGACTATGGCAGAAATTTGTTTTGAGGTCCCTAGAACCCGAAAATAACCTTCACTAAAATTTATATATATATATATATATATATATATATATATATATATATATATATATATATATATATATATATATATATATATATATATATATATGTATTTATATATATATATATATATATATATATATATATATATGTGTCCGCACGATAACTCGAACGAAATGTCCTAGGATTACGAAATTTAGTGAGAACGTTGGAAGTCCAAAAATCTTGGATGAGTTCTTCAGCCAGACGTGTCTGACGTCTGGAACATGGTTTTTCAATAAGGAGATATTTGATATGAATTATCCATATACTATATTTCGTTACTGAAGTCAAATAACGACTTATAGAGTTAATATGTACATACATATATGTATGTAGTAAGATACTATATACATATTCCTCAAAGACCTATGCATGTACCATTGATATATGAATACTATTCATATATCTATGGCATGTACATAACTACGAAATAAAAAAGTCGCCAAGTGCAAGTTGTACTTGCGCCAATAGTGTTCCGTACAAGCAGTGATTATTATAGATTTAATGTAATATGTAGTATATAAAATACCTCTGTCGCAGCATCCTGCATAACATAACGAATTTCCGTTTACAAAAATTGGTTTTTGTCGGAAATTAGTTGACAGAATAATTATTGTTCAAAAACCGTTTATATGTGATTTTTTCAATGGTGTAAAAAAATGTTACAAAAATCTTTGAATTTGGGGAAATTTTTGCAAAATTTAATTTTTTTCACGAAAAATGCCCAAAAACCCATGTTCCGAGCATCACATTTATGGCAAGATTTTTGGAGAATTTCCAGAATGGAATTCAGCTATTACAGCCACTGTCATGACGCGACTTGAGTCCGGGACTATGGCAAAAATTTCGTAAAAATAGGACATTTCATTCGAGAGTTATCGTGCGAAAACACACACACATATATATATATATATATATATATATATATATATATATATATATATATATATATATATATATATATGTGTGTGTGTGTGTGTGTGTGTGTGTGTTTTCGCACGATAACTCTCGAATGAAATGTCCTATTTTTACGAAATTCGGTGAAAATGTTGGAAATTCGTTAGTCAGACACGTCTGATGCCGTAAGCATGTTTTTTGAGCATTTTTCGTGAAAAAAATTTCTTTTTGCTAAAATTTTCCCAATTTCAAAAATTTTTGCAACATTTTTTTACACCATTAGAAAGAGGAGAAAAATCAGATAAAAAAGATTTTAAACCATCATTGTGTATAAACTGGTTACCGAGAAAAACTAATTTTTATAATCGGAAACTCGCTATGTTATGCAGGATGCTGCGACAGGGGTATTTTTTCTTTCCTGATAATAAGTTGAACGTAAAAATCGCATTTTAGATTTGACTTCGAGTACACCTGATATAATCATTGCTTTTACTTTTATAGGACGTTTCCCGCATGGCTCTATTTTTAAATAAGGGAGATTTTGTATTCCATAGGCATTCAAAATTTCTAAATTCCTAAATAAATTTTATTCTTGTTTCCGAATTGGACTTTTCTGTCATTTTTATTTAACCTATAAAATAATTTCCATTTAAAATTAAAAATTATACTTATTTTTAATAATTACATAATATGAAATACTTACTTGATTTAATTACATTTCAGAAGAATACCAAAAATTGAATAAAAATTACTAAAATTTGCCAAGTTAAATAGCTGAAATTCTAAATTTCTAATTTGGCCATTTTTGCATTTATGCTAAAATAGAGTCCCTATAATAAATAGAGTCATGACATGTGTGATGAACACTGATTGGTTCCGGCATTTTCTGTCTAACGTTGTGTAAAATAAATCGAAAATAAGTTAAAAAATATTTAACAAAAACCATTTAGTTTAACCTAGAAAGAATAATTAAATTAATTTTTTTTAATTGTTCATAAATTCATAACCTATTAACAATAATTATGTACTCAAAATTATTTACACAAACATGTGATAATTAATTTCGAAGCTTCCCGCTCTGTTTTGGAAAGAAAATGGATGACATGTCACGACTCTATTTATTATAGGGACTCTAGGTAAACCTATACGGTAAAGCCATCTATTTAGCATGAATACAATTACCGCTTGCTACTTTCCGTAATTATCAGGCTTGTTTGACCTAGGCGCTCTAAAACTCATCAAAATTCACTTAAATAAATCATTTTTAAGCGCGAAAGTTGTAAAATTTGAAAAAAAAAACTAGATAAAAATTTTTATTTTTTTATTTTTTGTTTATGTTGCTTTATTGAATAATTTTTATCAACAAATAAGTATACTATTCCATTTAAAAAAAAGGTAAGTTTGTATCATAGCTCGAAAACCATAAGAGCTATGAAGCTCTTGATTATCGCAATTGGTTGCCCCCGTCGATATCTACAACTCTTATTTGAACAATTTTTCGATTAAATTAACGGTTTGGCTGTAATAAAAATGGCAACTCCCGAGAAACTCATCCTGTATACTTATTCTTATATATAATATATATAATATATATATATATATATATATATATATATATATATATATATATATATATATATAGACCTCACTCGATTGTTTCACATAAATGTTCTTATCAGAGTGGGGAGGGCCAGAATCGAGTGAGTCTATCCAGTGGCAGTTCACTTGCAACATATATACATGGAATTGGATAGTGGTTTTACACTCCCTATAAGTACACAAATCAATTGCAAAAAAAAATTGGATCGTGCTAAAAATGCAATTCCTAATATGCTTTACCGACTACATAGGAGCTGCAATATAATGTAGAAGCCGGTACAAAATAAGGGGAAGTACGTTATATCGGATCACCAGGGCCGCCAGTAAAAAACAGAAACATAATATGCGAACACGTATGCATTCCATTATTGATATACACACGCGTACATACTTACTTAAATGCATGTTTACAAGAACACACGTCTTCATCTAAATACATACTCATAACGTATATACACAACTTGTACATTAATTGTTGTAAGTATATTAGAAAAATGGATAAGCTGCAATTTTAGTATACTCTTTTTAATAACCAGTCAACATATTAAAAAATCGACTTCACTATTGGTTACCAATAGGCCTTTTCATCACAATTTTTTTTTTTGTGCGCATGTGTCAATATCGGCCATTTTTTTCGTACTGTTTTTTGTAAACAACCATGTTAAAGTACCCATCTACAAATAATTAAAATTAAAAAATATTAAATAAAGAATATTTATTGAAAAAAAAGTAAGAAAAAATAAAAAATAAGTGTTTTCAATTGAAAATTAAAGTTTTTCAATCCATTACTATAATGTTATCTGTACGAAAAGGAGCAAAGAAACGGTGTTATTATGGAGTTTGTAAGGGTGATACATGCTATAAATCATTTAAAGTTGTACTAAAAATTGGTTGACGTTATTAATTAGAATAAAATTATAGATATTATTTGTTTTTACTATTATTTTTGACATAGTAAGTAAGTAGTATGGATGCCTAACCCCTCAATTAGCTCACTTTTATTCCGTTTTTGCGGACGTCTATAACATTTCAGCCGCCTTTTCAATTGTTCACAATTATGGGTGATTATGGGCTTCAACTGAATTATAAACAAGTGAAGCACCATCGACGATTTTTTCCAATAATTCATTTGTTTATTGAGATAATATTGCTGTCCTGGCTATTCCTGACCAAAACAGTACGAAACTTTTGAATTACCACTATTTTAACATGGCGGCTGCGCTTGCGCTCTTTACATGATGAAAAGGCCTATTGAAAAATAGATCACACAGTGGAATTTAACAAAAGTCTTATCCGGAAACTAGGAAAGATATCGAAAAACTAACTTTGTTATTCGAAACCTAGAATAGATATCAAAAAATAAACTTTACTATCAGATAGGTCATCAAAGAAAATGCTAAATAACGATATTTGAGAAATGTTCTCGAATATTTTATTGGGAAACTAACAAAAATATTGAGAAAGCGACTTCATCAGTAGATTGCTGTTTGGAGAAAAAGGTCAATATGTGGCGCTACACAAAAATTTTAGTTACAAAATTTTCACCAACGTAACAATTGCAAAAAAAAAAAAATATAATTTTTACATTTTCCTTAAATAAAGTATCCTAAAACTCTTGTTCAATTCCGCTATTTGACCTTTTGTTTAATAATTAGATCAGTGATAAAAAAAACCGGTTGTTTGATGTTTTTACTAATCCTCAAGTAGGCTTTCATTCGATGACAAATCCGATGGTGAAATCAGTTCTCCGATATTTTTGTTAATTCTCGAATAGAACATTCTAGAACATTGTTCAATTTTTGTTATTTAAGCTTTTATTCAAAGATCAATTCGATGGTGAAGTTAATTTCCCGGTATCTTTGCTAGTTCTCGTATAGAAAGAACATTCTAGAACATTGCTAATTTTTGTTATTTATGCTTTTATTTGAAGATTAATTCGATGGTGAAGTTAGTTTCCCGGTACCTTCGCTAGTTCTCGTATAGAACATTCTAGAACATTGCTAATTTTTTGATATTTATGCTTTTATTTGAAGACCAATTCGACGGTGAAGTTTGTTTCCCGATACCTTTGCTAGTTCTCGTATAGAACATTCTAGAACATTGCTCTTTGTTATTTATGTTTTTATTCGAAGACTAATTCGATGGTGAAGTTCGTTTTCAGACATCTTTGCTAGATCTCATATTTAATTTCTACGAAGTATGTACAGCAAAATCATAATTAGGGTAAGAGACCCGATGACCGAACACTATTTTTAGCTGTATCATTAAAGTAGCTTAAAAAAATTAAAAAATAAACAAAACACCCATTTTTTTTTCTTAATAAGCATGAAACCAAGTTTTTTTAATCCAATGAATATGTTTTTAAGAAAATATAACCCAAAAATTTTGATTTATTAATGTTTTTGTTTTATAATTTGTTGACGTCTATGAAAAAACGGATAGAATATATTAGCCTCCTTTAAAAAATCAACACACTGACCCGTAAGAAAGAACACGCATTTAACGTACATGACAGAATACATATTTTTTTTGTACATCTTTTGCTATCGAATATTTAAACCATTATCTTCCAGCCACTTTGACATTCTATCCACTATAAGGTGTGACTTTGTGTCATAGAGTATCACAGAGTGACATCTTGTGAAACATAGAACGTCAAAGCAACAATGACAGAAGAGTTTAAATATTCGATAAAATAAACCACTAAAATACTGTATTTCGTTTCGCCATCTACTGATGTTTTAAAAAAGATTGTGTACATTCTAACTTATCCAAACAGTTAAATTATGTATATATTTAATGTATTTAATGTACACACATGCACAGTTTATGTCGTTTCAGATTTAATACATATGTTTGACGTTTTTATTTGATAATATGTAAATAACAAATTCTCAAAATGGGGTACCCAACCTTAAAACTCGGATCCCAAAAAGAAACACTTCTACAAATAATATTTAACGCATATAAAATATAATTTAGCTATCCTAATCTCTTAAGTGGACTAATAACAATTATTTGTATACTTTTATTATGCTAATAACTTTAAAAATTCGGTGAAAAATGTTACAATTTATAACCCATGTGTTTTGAATAATGATCATCCATCATATTAAAAATTCACGAATTCAACAAAAATTGTTCGATATATATATATATATATATATATATATATATATATATATATATATATATATATATATATATATATATATATATATATATATATATATATGTATTTCTTAAATTAAGTGAGGAGACATTAAATGTGAGGTGAATTTAAATTGAAAAATAATCATTCTATTAATAATAATTTTTTTTATCAGAGGTTTCTTTTAGAAATAACTTCATTAAGATATAAATGTCAAAACTGTTCGGACTTATAACCCCGTTCGACAATCGGGTCTTTTACCCTATCTAAATTAATGTGAACAAAATTTTACGAATTTTGTTACTTCTGGATTATGTTTAACATGCCTTTAAAATACTAACATATAAATCTTACATTGCAAAAAGAATTTTAATTTTTGAAAACCGCTAATGATTATTGTTCATTACACACACAGTCTCAATTATCAGCTCACACGTACACAGAAGAAGCGTGGCCTATGTGACAGAATCAAGTGTGACTCAATCGAGTTTGGTATATATATATATATATATATATATATATATATATATATATATATATATATATATATATATATATATATATATATATATATAATTTATACAGGTGTCCCAAAAGTCAACGATATCCCTTGGAGGGATAATAGACCAGCCTGACCAGAATATCAAAATATTGTCTAGCAAAATATCGCTGGTTTTCAAGATATTAGAACTTTTATGAATTTCGGAAAGATCGACAATTTTGATCAGATTTTCGAGTACCACAGCTGCAAGACTAGATTTTCTGAATTCTAATTTTTATTACGCAACCCTGTGGAGTCCTTTCGTAGTTCACACTCCAAAGTAAGGGTAATATAACTAGAATCTTGGAAACAATAAATCTTTTTTGCCGATTCTAAATAATTTTTTTTTTATGAGCTAAGTTTGACTCTTCATGCTGTAAAAGAAATGTACCACCTTACCCGGGCAAGTTATGTTAAAAGATTGCTCATTTATTGTAGTTTTAAAATGGTCTAAAATTTGTTTCGCTTTATTGCTATTTTACTGCAAAAAAATGTCATTTTGAGATTATTTCAATAATTACTTTCAAATTATTTCAGTTTTGCACACCACTGCAAATCTACTACCTGTCCACTTTCTGTCTTCGGTCATCATCTATCTTCGGTTTACGCAGGCATAAAAGTGTCGGCAAGTAACTAAAATAATTTGAAAGTAGTAATGGCTAGTGAGTGAGTGATTCAATTCACTGAGTTGAATCACTCAACTGACTCATTGAATTGAATCAGTCAAAAAGAATTGAATCGACTCTTTTAACTCGTGAATTGAAAGAATATAATATATGTCATACACTCACTCACTCACCTAAGAGTGTATGACATACAAGATTCTATTCAAATTTCAGTCTCTATTTCAGTTTACTTATTACAATAGACAGAGCGACAGAAACTTCTTTCCACAGACATCTGTTTTTTACAACTGTGTATATAACATAACGTGTATATTATATCGTATATACTAATAGTACTATGGGACGGTAGGTATACATAACATATTTCTTTTTTAGAACTAATATTTTAATTTTTTTTACTGTCCTCTATTTTCTAAAATGCATAAAACAAATTTTAACTCAAATTTAGTCCAAATATCTAATAAACTAATAAAATAATGTGCTATAAGTATGGATTTTAAAAAAATTCTAAGAAAACTATATGTATTTTATTATACAATATTTTCAAATTTTTAAAATAAAATTTGTCCGTTTATTTATTAATTTGTTTGTTGATTCGTATTTGAAATTGCACCAATCAGTTGTGTAAAGTAAGTGAGTGATTCAATTCATAAAAACGAGTGAGCGAATTGTGTCAAGTGAGTGAGTGATTCAATTCATTGAATCGACTCACCACAGTGAACGGATTCAAAAGATTCAACTCACTAAAAAAAGTGATTTTTCCCATAACTATTTGAAAGTAATTATTGAAATAATTTCAAAATGACATTTTTTGCAGTAAAATAGCAATATCTTTTTTTTTTTAAAGTAAAACGAAACAAATTTTAGACCATTTTAAAAACTACAATAAATAAACAATTTTTTAACATAATTTGCCCGGGTAAGGTGGTACATTTCTTTCACAGCATGAAGAGTCAAACTTAGCTCATAAAAAAAAAAAATTATTTATGAATCGGCAAAAAAGATTTACTTTTTCCAAGATTATAGGTATATTACCCTTACTTTGGATTGTGAACTACAAAAGGACTCTTCAGGGTTGCGTAATAAAAATTAGAATTCAGAAAAGCTAGTTTTGCAGCTGTGGTACTCGAAAATCTGATCAAAATTGTCAATCTCTCCGAAATCAATACAAGTTCCAATATCTTGAAAACCAGCGATATTTTACCAGACAATATTTTGATATTCTGGTCAGGTATGGGCTGCTCTATCATCCCTCCAATTTCAATCACAGTCCTGAACTCAAGTTTCCTTATGACAGTTGTTGTAATACCGGAATTTTCTTTTCGCAATTTCATTAAAATAATTGAATTCTAGTCAATAAAATAATTCAAAAACTACTTAGAAGTACATTACTAGGTCAAGTGAAAAAGTACGACAAGCTAAAAAAATAAGCAGTTTTAAAATAAAATGTGAGTGAGTTGTTAATAGAAAAAAGTTAGGTAAGACTGAAAAATTTGGTTAATTTGTTTGTGATTAAAGAACTATAATTTATAACTATTTAAACCATTTGTACGGCAAAATCTAATTAAACGTTTACCATTACGTTGAGCCTTACTGTACCTATATTTAAAATATTTGAAAATCTTATTAAAAGTAACATTCGTATTTCAATTGTTTCTTTTAAAGAGGTTAGTTTAGATTATTATATTATCTTTTTCTAACACATAATAGCGAATCGAGAAAGAATTTTTTAAGGTGTATTAAAAATTTTGTATTCAGTTATTGGTTGAAAATCCATATGACGTCATTTTGAAGGGTTGAACTAATTGATGACGCAATCGTCTAAATATAATACTTTGGGTTTAGGTAGATACCATCACAGTGTGATTTGCCAAAAAATAGTCAAATTTCACAATTTTTTTTTTTTTTTCAAATGGATAGGATGGGGGAATGGGGATGAATTTTTTTTTACGATTAATACCACTATTTAACAATACAAAATTTTTTTTTATTTATTGTTATTCATTTTTTAGAATTATTATAATTTTTTAAAAAAAGTTTCTTTAAAAAAGGCCGAAATTCGGTACCTACGATTGTGGTCCCAGTTTTTGTATAAAAAAAAAAAAAATTAAATGGATTATGAATCTGCAGGTAAGCCGCTATGTTCCTATGG
Source organism: Brachynemurus nebulosus (assembly GCA_035578155.1). Lineage (NCBI taxonomy): Eukaryota > Metazoa > Arthropoda > Insecta > Neuroptera > Myrmeleontidae > Brachynemurus > Brachynemurus nebulosus. Next base: position 116,352,869 of record JAPWDM010000001.1, on the reverse strand, counting down.
GAGCATTGTTTTTTTTAAATCTTCCCATTTTTTCGCACGAAAAACTGTAAAAAAATTTTGTACTATTTATTTAAACCGCCGCCATTTTTTCAAATTTCAAAAATAAAAAAAGCACTCATAGGTACATAGCGGCTTACCTACGGATTGATAATGCATTTGATTTTTTTTTTTCAGATAAAAACTGCGGGCGCAATCGTGGGCACCGAATTTCGGCCTTTTTTAAGACACTTTTCTAAAAATTATAATAATTATAAAAAAAAATAAAAAATATTTTTGTATTATTAAATAGTGGTATTAATCGTAAAATCATTTCATTTATCAGCAACTGATAGCTTAACCGTCTCCTCTGTTAATTGACAGGTAAAAAAAATCACCTCTTCGAAACGTCGAAACATCTCTTTGAAATGTGTGAATGACGTTTATACAGAAACGAATAATTAGATGCCAGTTTTTTTATCAGCTACCTATAGCTTAACCTTGCCCTCTGTTAATTGGCAGGTAAAAAAAAGTCGTGGAAAATTTCAAATTTTTTGCAAGTTAACACCCTTATTTCCACTCTTTCGGCCAGTGAAAACTTCCTACCAATTTTTTTCAATGGGCATTATTATAGCATTTCTTTCATTTTATAAAATGGTAGGTAAAAAGAAAACATTGAAAATTCCTAAAATGTGTTTTCGAAAAACTCGATTTCCCGTTTCCGCGTCACCAGGGCCACGGATAATACATTGCTTTTCTTCATTGGCACGCGGAGGATGACCGCTCCTCAAAAAGGCAGGTAAAAAAAAAATCACCACCTTTCATCTGTTGCTGGCTCACAGTCTATATACTTATTGAGCAGGTGTTGTATTGTTTACTATTTTAACATTGTAAAGATACTTAAAATTTGTTCAGGGTCTTTAGAATATACGTCATCACTTTCCTTGTCTATTTTCCATTTTCTTCTTTTTTTGAACATTTTTGCAATAATGACCCTTAAGTAAAAAAAAAACAAAAAAAAAAAAAAAACAAGATCTTTACAGCTAAATATTTATATTCTTTTTTATATGACATCATAATCCCTGCATGTTTTTTTATTATCCACGACATACGTTTAAGTAATTACTATGCAGTTAGTTGAAAAGAGATATCTAATTTTTTTTAATGAAGTAGATAAGATAAGTATTTATTAAAGTAAACGCCCAGTGTTTGTCCTAATATACTGTTAATGATACACCCTTAAATAAATTCTAAAAAATCCAAGTATCTCATTAATAAAAAATGATTTATCGATATAAATTTCCCTAAAGTGTAATAATGTTCTCTCTCTTTGTGAAATTATCGCAGAATATTTGTACGTAGGTATTTCTGTTATTTTTATATGTAATTTGATACTAACATATTAAAAAGTTTAGGATACTATTCAGTTTGTAAATCTTTAATATAAATTTATTGAGAATCAAAAGTAAAACCAACAATGTTTCAAATGTCTTATTTATAATTCATTTATACAATATAATTGAATATTTATTACGGATTCTTGTATAAATACTTCTTAGAAGTAGTTACATTTAAGTTTAAAAGTAATGCAGCATTAAGCCACAAAATTTGTTAAGCAACATTTTCCTTTCCTTTCCTTTGTCAGCTTGCATACTTAGCTTTTTATTTAACCCTTAGCTACTAACTTTATTTGATACCCCTTATATACTAATTATACGTCGCGCTGTTTAAACATATTAGAAATTGAGTTATAATACGAAAATTTTTAATGTTAGTCAACTTATTTACTATACGTATTTCAATTTACATATATTTTAAATAAAAATAATCAAATTTAGTATGATATTACTTGATCAAAATGAAAAAACCTGGGCAAAATTAACATAAAATGAGACCTTCGAAATGCAAAATGGCAGCTAAAAAAAAATTGCGAAAATGTTTCAAATGTTTGAAAATTCTTGAATTTTGGTAAATGTTATGAGTATGTTATGTTATGAGTACCAAGAAGCCATGTGCCACACCTTTTCACTGAATATTATATTTTTCCTTTTATAGGCAGCCTCTTTTTCATGTAACGTCAAGTAACATAAAGTTAATTTAAAAGCTAAATCATAAAATTGTTCTTTTAGCGAATTTCGAAAACTCGAAATTCAGCTATTACAGCCGGTGTCATACGCGACCTAAGCCCGGGACCATAACAGAAATATGTTTTGAGGTCCCTAGAATACGAAAATGATATTCACTAAAATTTATATATATATATATATATATATATATATATATATATATATATATATATATATATATATATATATATATCCGCGCAATAACTCTCGAACGAAACGTTTAATGCTTATGAAATTTTGTGCGCGTACTGAAAACTAGATTGGCTCGGCTAAGTTCGTTAGCCAGACACGTCGGATGCCCAGAAGTAGGTTTTTCGGGTATTTTTTGTCAACAAAATGAGTTTTTTGCCAGAATTAAGCAATTTTTCAAAATTTTTTTTACACCAAACCAAAGTAAAAGGCAATATGCGTAAAAAATGTTTTTACACCATTGCTCTAAGTTAATTAGTTTTTGGGAAATATGTCGTTCTCCATTTCACTCGCACTCACAGTCTTTTTTTTCTGTCTCATTTTTTGCGAGCTACATTCGAAAAAAAACGCTTTATAAGTGGCGTGTCATGATTTTTTTAATCCAATTTAACGATTCGGCTATATTCTATTTCTCTCTCAGTTAAATATATTTTTATACATATTCCATTTTTTTTTTTTTTTTTTTTTTTTTGAGAAAAAAAATCACGACAATTTGCTTTATGTCGGAGGCGATAGATTATGTTACCACGGAATTAAAACTATTAACATTTTGGTACAATTGTATAAAAATTACGTTAAACCACTTTGAAACCATAACACTTTTACGTAAATTTATCCGCGGTTGCATATTGTCTTAAAAATTGTGTACAAATGTATACACAATATATTCCATATATTCAATTTCAATACTATTTATTGCACTTTCATTTTTTTTTTTATTTGACAGATAAAATTAATAAAATGGATGCATACATAAAAATTTTAACACAGTTTTTTTTTCGTAATATATTTCTTTTGAAATTATTAAAAAGTTTATAAAAAATAAAAGTAATGAAATACAAAAAGCAAATTTAGTAAGTTAGTTGCTAAAATTTCCTACATTTCAACATATGGTGGTGAAAATTTTACAATTTTTTGGAAAAAATGTGCCGTTTCATGACATGGTGTTATTTTGTGATTGTAATTACAAATATAAAAATATAAAAAAACGATAAATCTACTTTATTGATGGTGTTAATTTGACAAAAACAGTATTGTTAGTAAAACTATTTTATTTCGAAAAAATTTAAAGTTATTTGTCCATTGAAAATCATAATTTTGTTGATTTGATTTCAGATAATATGAAACATATGAGTTCCAAAGTATTTATGATAATTTTTCAGGAAAGTATTTAACTAGCCTTCAATTGGATTACATTTATCCAAACCAATCATGGAAAAAAAATGGGCAATTTTATGGAAAAGTCTACCATAAATGAAAAATGTAATTAATTGTTATTGGTAGCAAAAATACTATAGTATGATAGTAGCACTATAGTACTTTTAAGTTTTCAGAACTACAGCAAAGGTTTGTTTTTTTATTTTCTGGCAATTCTGTTATTTTCGAAGTGGTGTTATGAGTACAAACTAACAATGAATTTGTAATGGAGTTTTAAATACATTTTCACGATAAGTACTTTGAATTATTTTAATGATTTACTACATACTGATAAGTCAAGTAACGATTTACCGATAAATAGCCCGTAATTTATGTAAACATTATGTGGGCTACCCATAAACGATTTAAGATAAAGCTAAGATCAATCTTAGCTAAGATAAAACTTAATTAATTCATAGACGACTTTAGGTTGAATTTAACGCTAAGTTCAATTCTATCTCTTACTTAAATTTAAAATAAGTAAATGGCAGACTTAAGTCCATCGTAAACATATTTTTACATTAAATCTTTTGGCATTTGGACATTTTATCAAATTTGAAAGAATTTTTCGAAAAAAAAATTTAAATTTACGTAATTAAATATTTATCCGGATTGGCTCGGCTAAGTTCGTCAGCCAGACACATCGGATGCCCAGAAGTAGGTTTTCTGGCCATTTTTATCATTCGATCCTATCATTAGACAGTTCGATTTTTACATCGTTGAAACGACGAAGAAAATTATTACCAAGGTAAACTATTTTAGATAGGTACAGGTTGTGTTATCTGAGATCCACAACTGTCCTTATATAATGTCCGCCTAGAATATACGGTCGAGTTAATGTTTTGATGAAGTCCACCGGGATCTTACAGATCCGAAAACGCAAGAAATAAGCTATCGAACCGATTCTGAAAATGTTCTCACTGTTAGAGAACTAAATTATTTTAAATGGATGCAACTATGCTGCACAAAGTCCGTTCGGGTTCTTGTAGTCTCAGAAATACCAAAACTAATTACCCAGCCGATTTTAAAAATTCTTTTACTCTTAGAAAGCTAACTATTTTAAATGGATACAAGTCTTAGACGAGAGCCGCCAGTGCCCAATATTTGGAAATTCGCTATGTTATGCAGATGCTGCGACAGGGGTATTTTATATTTAACAGATGGTCACTTCATCCAATTTTCTTGTCAAATATTTAATAATAATAGGAAAGTTTTTATTTGCAGTGCATTCGTAGAATAATATTATAATGCCTAAAATAATTTATCGTTTTCTGAACTCAAGCTCCGTCTAATTTTGAAACCATTAGGTAAATGAATTTAAAATCTTACTAATTTTTTAACACAGCATTTTTTTTATTCGTTTAAAAGTAGTGTTCCAAAATTTTTCATATAATATGTGTACAAGGATACCTACAATTATATGAAACAAGCAGATGTTTAAATAAATAATGAAAATTTCTCTTTTGATTTATAGATGGAGAACCTTTCTTAAAACTGTACTACAGAGTATTTTATAGCGAAAAAAAAATATATAGTACAAAAGCTTTTATTGGTAAATAACTGATTTTAAAACTATAATAACAGGATATTAAATAATACGTATAATATAAAATATAATAACGTATTTTATTCGTCAAATTTTTTTACCGTATTACATTCTAGTTTTATACTTTCCTGCGTAGATTTGTGTTTTCTTCAACTCAAATTTGTTTCTGAAAAGCAATTTAACTGGAAGAACTATTAACTAGTAAAAACACGACAGTAAACTCAACATTTCCATAAAACAAACAAATTTATTGTTTATGAAGGACAGTACCTTAATGAAAGACACTATCTTTAGTTTCGTGTTAATTAAATGTCCGATATCAAAGTGGTAGACAAAGAATTTTTTTTCCAAATTAGGTTCCGACTAATTTAAGTTGGACCAAAATTTTATAAAAAAAAAATTTACACTGACTGAAACGTAAAATTTTCCACAATTGAAACATTATAGGTTGGCATCGTTCATATTTATCCGAACAGAAGCTAACCTGCTTAGACCGGAAATGAAATTTCCCTGAGGGGACTCAGTTTTGTCATAATTCACATTATATTTTCTGAAAGTTTCATTCACGCGAAAATGAGTTATATTTTATATATTGGGTTGTTGGACTATCAACTATTATTAGAATTAACTGATATGTGACAGACAATTAAAATAGGGTGTAGGGAAAACCGGTGCCCGGGGTTCTATGTTTATTTATATAAAACAAATAAAATTTATTTTATTAATTTAGTATATTTAAGGACTGCAAATAAATATTTTCTAAAAGTCACTCCAAAAAATATTAATTCTTACTAATTTTTATTTCAAAATCTAGTAATTTTCTATTAATTGTTCCACTCTGGTGCTAGATTCAATTAAACAAATTTTAGAACAAGTTCTTTAACAAATTTTTATTTTAAATACACAATTTTATAATTGTGATAATTACATATTAAATTTACATAACGAACACTTGTTAATGGCCGTAATGGTTGAAAACGCGTTCACGCATTAAACAAAAATATAGTGGATTTTAACAAAGTAATTTTGTTTTTTAGTAATTTTATTTAAATTTTTTATTTTTTTGTCTCTACTTGAGTTATGCAAAATTCCATAAATGAAATAGGTGATGCAACAGTGGTTGCGCAGTTTAGGGCTTCAATGAATCTCGTGGCCCAATTAAAAGGGCAATTAAGTATTACAAAATATGAGGTTAATACTAAAATGCATCTAATTGAAGTTTCGACAAAACTATATGGAAGTGATAGTCCAAAATACTGTTAGGAGGCTACTTTACAAAATTTTTTGTTTTATTCAGCAATTCACAATTTAGCAGATTTTTATCTAGAAACAACGACATTTGGGCAACAACAACATTTTATTAACAGAAAAAAAATTCTAACTTCTGTCATTGCTACTTCAACAAATTTTATTTGCGGCATACAAGTTTCTTTTCCTTTTATTTTTAATAATTCCGGAAAAGATTTTTTAAAGCTAATTAAATTTATTCAGCTGATTTAAGCTACAGATTTGTTTTTTCTTTGAAAATAACCTCCTTATAATTCCTATAGTTAAAAAGTTTTATATGTAGTTTTAAATACTTATATTTTATTATGAGAATAATATAATATTTTATTTATATCAATACTATATAAAAAATTAATGTACAGATGTAGTAAGAGAAACGTATATCTAATAAAGGTCTGTAATAGGTTTGTAATACTTATTAATACAGTTCGGTATAGAACTTTTCAAACTTTGAAAGCGCTTACTCTTATATAAAATTTGTATCGTTTCTTCTTGTACCCTTCTCTTATACTTTTTTTTATACAAAATAAATGTAATAAATCATTTAAAAATGATAATAAGGGACAGTATAATACGGTCATTTGAAGAATTGAATTTTATATCAGTGAAAGAGTAAATAATATAATTGTTAACAGAAATGGTATAGATACATCCTTTTTTTTTATAAAATAAGCTTGTTTATTGTTTGTAGCTGCCATTATTATTAAATTAGCATAAAAGTGGACGTACTGTTCTTTTTTTTAGTTATCGCAATAAAAATTGTATGCATTTCTTTTCAACTAATTTAAAAGTAGTTAAAAATCGTTTGTCGTAAATAACGACATTTTAAAATATTTATGACGTCATATGAAAACGGATAGATATAGTTATTTAACAATATAGAATAAATTTACTTATATTACAAAAAGGCTATTATTGTCATAAACCAAAAAAATTAGAGAAGATAAGAAAAGTTGTGCAAAACAAAGAAAGAAAATTGATGAGGTATATTGTAAACCCGATAAACAAATTATATCATTATTTAACGCACTACTTTCTTATAAGTTCTTTTTATTCGTTGCACAGATCTCAGATCCGAAATGTTTTTATATGCAATATGTAAATAATAAATTTATTGTCAGATATTAAAAAAACGCCGTGAGCAGCGGGGCTCCATCACAGGAGTCGAATTTTTCACTATATCTTCAGTATTTTCAAGATATCTAAATGTGGTTGAAAGGGTACAGGCGGATTGTCATTTTGGTTTTCAAAACTAATGATAAGTGTCCGGCTGATCAAGGGGTTTAAAAAAAGGGTTTAAGTCTTTAAGGGCTGAGTCTCAGTAAATTTCAATTTTATGTCGATAGCAGTTACAAGGAAAAAAACCAACACAACTCGTAGGAGGGCATTCCTACCCATGCTTATCGCACATAGTCTTTGTGTTTTATTTTTAAACATTAAAAAAGGACCTTAAATAGTGAACTGAAGGCCTTTATGAAGATATTTTTTCTTTCCAAAAAATCTAAAATTCATATTTTATAAACAAAAACTGACTTTAATAATATTTTTTTAAATTACAATATTTAATACTAGCCTAATCACTGAACACTTTAAACAGTCGTTTTAACGAAATAATTGCGAAAGTTTTGAAACTTGGTAAAATTATAACTTGGGGCCTAGTTATGATTATACTAAAAGTCCCTAAAATCGAAGGTGAGCTTTAGCCGCCATTTTGAAAAATAGACCCACGTTTTCATTTTTTTTTTAAATTTCTCAGGAACTATTAGTCGCAAGCAAAAATTAGTTATTAACAAAATTAAAGACCGTAAAATTACCTAAAAAAGGTATCATTCACTTTTGTTGTATCTCTGATACTTTCTGAGATACTCGGGTATACAAAAAAAAAAAATAATATACGGAAATTCCAAGTAACGTTCACTAGAACTTTCTTTAATTTTTAAGAGAGTTGCCATAGAAATACTTCGCTCGTTTCTTCTCGAATATCAACAACCCTCCACATACACTGTCTAATTTGGATTACGACATGGCGTCATCAGCGTCTGAAGCGATGTGGATAATGTTTGAATTTACAGAATCTGCTGATTTTTCATATTTTTAAAAATCTTGTTTACCAAACTGAATCAGCTATTTGAAATTCCGGTATTTTGTAAATATTTAGATTCGTATTCAGGGACCCAAAAAACTTTTTAATAATTTTCATTAAATATGTAGATCATCCACTTTTTTCATGTTGGCCTCCTTTCCATTAGTAAAATAATTAATGCATTATTACCAAAATTTTTCCACCGTTTCCCGGCTAAATTTGTATTATATGGTTCCAAAATTAGGCCTAATTTACTGGTCCTCCTTTATTTTGATAGAACTATATAATGTAGCAACTAGCAATATCATTAAAAAAAAAAAAAATTGCTTCCCTATTGCCGAAAAATTACACATAGGGTCTTATTACAAATTATAAAGATTATTAACTTTCGACTGTATAATTAAACTGTATAATAACCGAGAAAAAAACCTTAAATGGTTTTTCGAAATATTCACCTAAACTTAAATACTTTGAAGTTTTAACTACTACAACAAGAAATTTTGGCTACTAATTGTCAGAAAATTCTACGTCAAATTTTGTTCAAATTTCGGCTGGAGTTCCGAAAACCGCATACCTCCGATTGAGCTGAAATTTGGTGTACACACTCTCTTTGGCTTAAGAAGTTACCCCCTAGACGGATTTTTGGCTATGCAGACCGGAAGTTATACTTTTGAGGGTCTAAAGTATCAAAAAGTAGTATAATCGCATATCTCCGATTGAGCTCAAATTTGGTATACATACTCTTTTTGGTTTAAGAAGTTACCCCCTAAGCGGATTATTGGTGACGTGAACCGAAAGTTGTACTTTTAAAGGTCTAAAATAGGAAGAAGTAGTATAGTAAATGTAAATAAATATACATATACTATTGGATACCCCTAATTGAACAAAATTTTTTTAAATATGTTTCTTATAAATTAAAAAGTATTTTCTGAATGAATTTTTGGCAACTCGAACCGGAAATGTATTTTTTAACGCAAAACTAGGTGGTGAGGTTAGTTAAGGTAAGGTTAGTTAAGGTAAGGTTAGTCTAGTTGATTTTGACAATATACTTCGACTTTGATATAAAAACTAGGTGGTGAGGTTAGTTAAGGTTTAGTTAGTTTAGTTAGTTTTGACAATATACTTGAACTTTGATCTAAAAACTAGGTGGTGAGGCTAATTAAGGTTCAGTTCGGTTAGTTTTGGTTAGTTTATTACTGAAACGTCGGGCAAAGGGTAATTATTTACAAATGGGGCTCCTGCCCTGTAATTACCTAAATATTATTTAATTACCCCTTGCCCGGAAATGAAATTTCAATGGTAAACTAACCGAACCTTAACTAACCTCACCATCTGGTTTTTATATCAAAGTCGAATTATATTGTCAACACTAACTAACCTAACCTTCGGGCAAAGGGTAACCTTAACTACACTCATCTCCTAATTTTTATATCGAAATCGAAGACAAGTATATTGTCAAAACTAACTAAATTAACCTAACCTTCGGGCAAAGGGTAACCTTAACTAACCTCACTACCTAATTTTTATATCGAAGTCGAAGTATATTGTCAAAACTAACTAAACTAACCTAACCTTCGGGCAAAGGCTAACCTTAACTAACCTCACCACCTAATTTTTATATCAAACTCGAAGTATATTGTCAAAACTAACTAAATTAAGCTAACCTTAACTAACCTCAGCATCTAGGTTTTATATCTAGGAAGTTATTGTCAAAACTAACTAAACTAACCCAACTCAATCTAACCTGACCATCTAGTTTTTATATTAAAGTCAGAGTATATTGTCACAAATAAATTAACTAACCTAACCTTCGGGCAAAGGGTAACCGTAACTAACCTCACCACCTAGTTTTTATATCATATACTATTTATAGCATATATCGGACACAATTTTTAAACTATTTTAAAAAGTTGAATCTGAGAAACATTTTTTACGATCAAATAGTTGATGACCTAAAAACTATGTAGGTTGTGAGGTTAGTTTAGTTAGTTTTGACAATATACTTCGACTTTGATATAAAAATTACGTGGTGAGGTTAGTTAAGGTTAGGTTAGTTTAGTTAGTTTTGACAATATACTTCGACTTTGATATAAAAGCTAGGTGGTGAGGTTAGTTAAGGTTAGGTTAGTTTAGTTAGTTTTGACAATATACTTCGACTTCGATATAAAAATTAGGTGGTGAGGTTAGTTAAGGTTACCCTTTGCCCGAAGGTTAGGTTAGTTTAGTTAGTGGTGATAATATACTTCGACTTTGATATAGAAACCAGATGGTGAAGTTAGTTAAGGTTAGGTTAGGTTAGTTTCGGTTAGTTTACCATTTAAATCTCATTTCCGAGCAAAGGGTAATTATTAACAAATGGGGCTCCTGCCTTGTAACTACCTCAATATTATTTAATTGCCCTTTGCCCGAAAATGAGGTTTCAATGGTCTCCCATTCATTTTCCACTTACTTCTGTCACAAAAAACCGTAATATACCATTAAAAATATTATATTTATAATAAGCTAACATACACATAAAAGTTTATACTAAATGGGTATACATTATGATTATGTATAAGACGTACAATACATTATCTATTCAATATAGTAAGTTAGAACTTTAACACGTCATATCTCGAAAACGAAGCAAGATATCAAAAAATTTTATTCTTCCTTTTTTGCTCTACTCACCAAATTCTATAAGAATCTATCTTTAATTTTTGTTGCCATGATAACGGAAACCATCTTTTAGTAACCCCTAGATTTAGACATTTGGAGGGTTGAAAAATACACTTCCGGTCCGCGTCGCCAAAAATCCGTCTAGGGGGTAACTTCCTAAGCCAAAGAGAGTGTGTATACCAAATTTCAGCTCAATCGGAGGTATGCGATTTTCGGAACTCCAGCCCAAATTTCTATGATTTATTAACTATTTGATAGACCATGAGATGGTACAGTAGCTAAATTTACACTTTATGTAATTTTTCAGAAATTATTATTTAAACGGAAATATTTCATATGGATAAATAGCTCGATTACTGCAAAACAAATTACTACTGCTGATTACTACTTCATATACCATTTCATTCAAATTTTCGTAATTTATATTGTTCATTTAATGAGCAATAAGTTGGCATAGCAGCCAAAAATACATGACAAGCCCTTTTTCCAAAATTTTCAGTTAAACATAAGTACAAAAACAGGTAAATATATTTATTACTAAAAGAAATAATTTTTTGGCCGCTAATTGTCAAAAAAGGGTATACACAATCTTATTTAAAATTATCTTTTTTATTAACTATTTAATGGTCAATAAAATGACATAGAAACTCAAAATACACGACTAGTCGTTTTCCCAAAATTGTAATCGAAGCACAAATATAAAACCAGGTAAGTGTGTTTATTACAAAGAAGAACAACTTTTTGGTTACTGATTGCCAAAAAACTATAAACACCATCTGGTCGAAATTACTGTGAATTATTAACTATGTAATGTACAGTAAAATAACAAACAAAAATTCATTACAAGCCACTTTCCCAAAATTGCCACCAAAATATAATATTTCATGTAGATAAATATCTTTACCACCACAAAAAAAAAAAAAAATTGTCTGTTCATTACCAAAAAACTGTACCTAGAATTTGGCTCAAACTAGTATAACTTACTACCTATGTATCTAACGAACAATAAAATGACAAAGTAGCAAAGTATCCAGGCCAATTTGTTTTCCCGAAATTTCTATTTAATCTTATTTGTTTTATCTATTTAGTGCAATAAATCGATATGTTATTATGTTCTACACTTCTACTGTTCAAATGTTGCTGTATTGATTGAAAAGAGCTTCCATTGGCTTATCGAGTATGATTTAAATTATCTCAGAAAGTATTAAAAATACAATGAAAGTGACTGGGACCGTTTTAGGAGAATACTTAATAATCTTTAATTCTGGAAATAACTAATTTTGGCCTACCAATTAATGAATAGTATTTGAGATATTTTTTAAAAAATGTGAAAGTGCGTCTAATTTTCAAGATGGCGGTTGAAGCTTACCTCCGAATTTTTGGGATTTTTTGGTATAATAACCATTAGATACCAATACACAATTGTGCCAAATTGCAAAACAATATATATATATATATATATATATATATATATATATATATATATATATATATATATATATATATATATATATATATATATCGCTGCTCTAGTATTGGTTTGTTCTATCTCCACTTTTCAAAAACACTTATCAAATTGAGTTTGATACATTTTTGAACTCAGCAATTTTTTCTCTACCTTTCTAGTTTCAAAATGCCAATATTACGTTTATAAATATGTTTTTTCTAGTATTATTTTGTACTATCTCCACCGATTTCACAAAAATTTATTATTGGATTGTACTAACTCACATTTTTTATGGCACATAGAACAAAACAATACTTAAATTTTAGATTTTAAAAAATTTTAGTATTGGTGTGTTCCATATCCCATAACAAGGTCTCTTGTATTGCAAGAATAATGTAGATATGTTTTATTTTTTCATTAAGATATTGTAATGGTTGCAAGCCATTATAACTTACGTTATTTACTGTATTATAATTTCTTACAATGCAATCTTCTATTGTGTTAAAACTTGTGTATAAAGTAATGATGAAGACATTAAAAATGTTTATGGAAAGTCATCCACAAATTAAAAACAAATTCTCATAAATTCTCTAAAAGTTGTCATAGCAAAGTTCAATATATTAATTATATTTTAAATTTTACATGTAAAATTGAACAGTTAGTTTAACTAAAAATCTTAATTTAGAAATCTAAGTTTATTCAGAAATCTTAATTTAATAAAAGATCAAAACAAAAAATTGAAATTATCCAATTAACATCTAAGGGTTTTTAGCGAATTTCCAAAAGTGAAACTGGAAATACGCTATTACAGTAGGTGTCATGACGGGACCTAAGCCCGGGATCATAACAGAAATGTGTTTTGAGGTCCCTAGAATACGAAAATGATATTCACTAAAATTTATATATATATATATATATATATATATATATATATATATATATATATATATATATATATATATATATATATATATATATGTGTCGCCACGATAACTCTCGAACGAAACGTCTAATGCTTATGAAATTTTGTGTGCGGACTGGATTCTGAATTGGCTCGGCTAAGTTCGTTAGCCAGACACGTCGGATGCCCAGAAGTAGGTTTTCTGGCCATTTTTTATCATTCGATCCTATCATAAGACAGTTCGATTTTTACATCGTTGAAAAGGAAAAAAAAATTATGAAGAAAATATTCTTATAATTTTCTTTCTATTTTAAGTATTTTTCGAGAAAATGTAAATTTTCACCATTATATTATTAGTTTTCTTTCTTTGTTAGTCTAATAAATAATTTATATTTATATCTCAGTTCTTTATGAAGTATAAAATTATTTCACTTTTTTATTAAAGAATTTTGTGAGAACAAGTGAAGTCTATTCACATACATGTGTTATAACACACATACATGTATAGAGTTTTGTTTCTCATTTATTGCATTATAATTAGCATGGTTCTATCTCATGTTGAAAAATGTAAATTAAACAGATTTTCTAAGCTAATGTAATGAAGAATTTTTTTTTTTTTTATTGACTTTTTAAGTAAACAAGAAATTGAAGATTATGTTATGATATAATATTATTAAATATGAAACAAAACAAAATATGTACAATGTACATATGTATGCACGGAAAAATATGTTGAATCGATTTTGAAAATTTTTTCACTAATAATTAATAATGTTAAAAAATTAAACCATTTCAAATGGATTTAAGGTATTTTATGTGAGGTCAAGGTTTTCGGGACCTAAAAAGGCCAGAAATTAATTAACCAATCGATTTTAAAAATTTTTTCACAGTTAGTAAGTTAAAGTATTTGAATTAATTAATTAAATGATGTCCGCAAGAAGCTTACGGACTGCCATAAGTTATATGAGATCCTTAGAACCCTTTTCTTACTGTTAGAGTACTAGACTTGTATGAGTTTCGCCAGGATTTACTGATCCCATAATTGTAAAAAATAAACTAAACGACCAATTTTAAAAATTTCTTCACTGTTACAGAGCTAAACTATTTTAGATAGATTTAGAATACATTATGTAAGGTCCGCCAGGATCCACAGGACCCAAAAGTGTCAAAAATAAACTAACTGACCGATTTTGAAAATTTTTTCACTGTTACAGAGCTAAACTATTTTAGATAAATATCGATTACGTTATGTAGGGTCCGCCTGGGTCCATAGGACCCAAAAGTGTCAAAAATAAACTGCCTGATCGATTTTGAAAATTTTTTCACTGTTACAGAGCTAAACTGTTTTAGATAAATATAGATTCCGTTATGTAAGGTCTGCCAGGGTCCATAGGATCCAGAAGTGTCAAAAATAAACTAACTGACCGATTTTGAAAATTTTTTCACTGTTACAGAGCTAAACTATTTTAGATAAATATAAATTACGTTATGTAAGGTCCACCAAGGTCCACAGAACCCAAAAGTGTCAAAAATAAACTAACTGACCGATTTTGAAAATTTTTTCACTGTTACAGAGCTAAACTATTTTAGATAAATATATATTACGTTATGTCAGGTCTGCCAGGGTCCATGGGATCCAAAAGTGTCAAAAATAAACTAACCGATCGATTTTGAAAATTTTTTCACTGTTGGGGAACTAAGCTATTTTAGATAGACATACATTACATTATTTAGGGTCCGCCAGGGTCCATGGGACCCAAAAGTGGTAAAAATAAACTAACCGACCGATTTTGAAAATTTTTTCACTGTTACAGAGCATAACTATTTTAGATAAATATAGATTACGTTATGTAAAGTCTGCCAGGTCCATCGGATCCAAAAGTGTCAAAAATAAACTAACCGACCGATTTTGAAAATTTTTTCACTGTTGGGGAGCTAAGCTATTTTAGATACATATAGATTACGTTATGTAAGGTCTGACAGTGTCAGTAGGACCTAAAAGTGTCAAAAATAAAATAACTGACCGATTTTTAAACTTTTTTACTATTACCGAGGTAAACTATTTTAGATAGGTACAGGTTGTGTTATCTGAGATCCACAACTGTCCTGCGGATGCAAATGCGGCGTAGAATGCTACACAACGGGTTTTGAATATATATATATATATATATATATATATATATATATATATATATATATATATATATATATATATATATATATATATATATATATATATATATATTACATAAAGTCCGCCTAGAATATACGGTCGAGCTGATTTTTTAATGAGGTCCACCGGGATCTTGCAGATCCGAAAACGCCAGTAATAAGCTATCGAACCGATGCTAAAAAATTTCTCACTGCTAGAGAACTAAATTATTTTAGATGGATACAACTATGCTGCACAAAATTCGTTCGGGTTCTTGGGTCCCTAAAAATACCAAAACTAATTACCCAGCCGATTTTAAAAATTCTTTTACTCTTAGAAAGCTAAACTATTTTAAATAGGTACAGGTCTTAGATGAGATCCGCCAGTGCCCAAGATTTGGAAATTCGCTATGTTATGCAGATGCTGCGACAGGGGTATTTTTTTATTTTCATAAAAGTGCAAATTTGTATAAAAATTTTGATTATATGACGTTTTCGATAATTAAACTTTAATATGTATAAAAAGAGATAAACCAATGCTTATATACGCTTAAATGATGAATATAAACGAAAAAGCCGTATTCCTATCCAAATTCGGACGACCGAATCTATGAAATGATAACTTTACTTCTTTATTTCTTGAAAAACTAACTGAAATCGAAACGAAGTCAGAGGTATCCAGATTCTAGAGACAATTAGAGATAAATCAATGTTCAACTATATGCTGCCAGTAGAAACTCGTTTTTTTGAACATCTTTTTAAAAACGTCACATTAAAATAGTAATCGGTTTCTAGAATTAATTTTTATACAATTCTTAACGCGATATTTCCCAAAAAGTTATTGCCTATATTTCAATTTACTTCCACACATAGAAAATAAGTTTGTGTTAATTTTCTTTAAATTTTATTAACGTAGTTGCTCTGAGATAGTTAGGTACAAAAGTATATCTCAAAATAAAAATTTTCTTTTATCAAAAATTTAATAATGTATTAATATTCTTCAGTGATTATATTTGTATACCACTTGTTTGTTTTTTAATTTCCACGCACTTATGTTGTAGCAATATAAAAACATTATTGAAAAAGCGTTGTAAAAACGTTGTAAAATGATGTTTATAAATTATATTTAAAAACGGCGTGGTGAATAATTTTTATTTCTTATTAAATATGGTTTGTAACTTTGTATTTTATAATATATTAAATTTTTATCAAATTCCTTTGACACGTTTTCATTTTATTCAAAAGAAAAAAAAATAGAGTTTTCCCATAAATCCCGTGTTAAAATTACAAAACTTTGAAATCGTTTTTATCAAAATTGGAGTGGTCAATTTTTTTTCGGTACGGGCTCGTATTATTAGTATTGAATTAAATAAATATCTAGAGAAGTTTCGTTGAAATCCTTTAAAAAAATCGTTTTATCGACCAACTACCTTAAATCAAACACAGAATAAATTTTTTTAAGCTAAAGTCATTTTATGTATTACGATTTTCCCATTCCTATATGTAACAGACGGAAAAAATAATCTTGTTTTGTTGTATATACACGCTTATAGTACAAACCAAGAATTATAATAAACTGCAAGTACAAAACAATACTAAGGGAATATGGATCTATAGTTCAATTTTTGCAATCATGAGAATATTAATTATCATTTTACTCCGAAATTCGAGGTCAGATTTCTATGAAATTGTATTGTATGACAACCAGCTTATTTACAAGTAAAAAATTATTTTCTATTTGGTAATAAAATGTAAAATAAATAAGATATGAATTTTTAAACTTTCAAATCGCAATATTTCAAAAGTAGAAAAAGTGGATATAGAACAGACCAATACTAGAGCAGCGATATATATATATATATATATATATATATATATATATATATATATATATATATATATATATATATATATAAAATTTTCGTGTCACAATTTTAGTTACCACACTCCTCCGAAACGGCTCGACTGCTTTTGATGAAATTTTATATATAATATATTTAGTAAGTCTGAGAATAGCTTGTTATCTATTTTTTATACCCTTAAGTGATAAGGGTGGTCCACCCCAAATTTTATTTTTTTATTTTTTTATGATGTAGCATAAAAAATACATACAACCCTAAATTTTCATCCTTCTACTATCAACCCCTATTTTCGTATAGCGAGCGGAGCGAAGCATTACATGGAATTAACCTTTTATAGAATTTTGAATTGTTTAGCGAGCGAAACGAAGCACTTTATTCTCGCGCCAATTCTCAATCCCATATGATTTAAAATTGACTAAACTATTTTCAGCTTTATTAGTAAATATTGATTTGATTGTATCAAAATCATAGAAAAAATTAATTCAATCAATTATAACTACCGAGCCACAACAACGCGTGGCTGGATCATATATATATATATATATATATATATATATATATATATATATATATATATATATATATATATATATATATATATATATATATATATACCATGTGAGTTTTTTGAGAGTTGCCATTTTTATTACAACCAAATTTGTATGATAGAAATGGTACTAGAAAAGGTTCTTTCCTTGGATGTAATGCAAATGTAACCAACCAGGACCCCGAATCTTCAAATATGTTATAAGACGTGATACCGTTATAATTTCACTTATTTCAAAAATGGTAATCTTGAATTCTGTTACCGTTCAAACTGATATGGTTCTTGTCTTGACTGACGTTATAGCATCACAATCCAATTCGATGGTGATATCATATATGTATTATAACTATATGGCCAATCCATATAAGAGGCAGTGGTTCCGATGAAGTGAGATGGATAGACATCGGGTAGAGGCACTTTAGTTGTTTTGCGCAGATGCATCAATTAGTGTTTACCGTGTTTACTGTTCAGATTGGTTCATATTACCACCAAAAGAGTCGCATTTGCGCAAAACGAACAAAATACTTCCAAATCTGCACCGTGATGTTGGGACGTTTTTTTCATATCCATTTGGCTATATATGTATACTACATATATGGGTGATATAATATGGACAATATGGACTGGGTAAAGTAGTTAACACCTTTATCGACCTTGCTTGCGTACAAGACGTACAAGACGATGTACATGTATGACGAATATATGGAATGGGTACATTATATATGGTTTTTCGTAAGTTATGTTATAATAGAAATTTTTTAATGAAAATATTAAATTTTTTGATTTGACCTTAAAAAAATTAAAATAGAATATGTTTGATGTAAATAAGTAATGTTAATTATCAGTTGAATAAAAGTTTAATTTTCAGAAACCGAACAAATAAATACATTTGAAATCCCTTTAGAAAAAATTTAGGGAATGAATAAAACTCACAGAATATTTATTTCTTACAACTTTACAAGTTAAAAGAAAAATAACCTAAATTTTAAGAAATTAGTTGGGTAAATGTAAACATCTTTGTACTTTTTCGAGTATGTGTTTAGTTAAAATTTACTCTCTTCATTTAACAGACATATTTACAACCACGTAGGTACATCCTTAGTTTTAAGAAGTTCAATTTGTGAATGACAAAAAAACTGCTATTATAAAAGTAGTATTTGCTAATACATTTTGGAAAATAAATTTTTCGAAGAGTAATGTTTGTATTTTATTCGTTTGTCAGTGTTTTTTCTTTTTTCTAAAAAAAAAAAAAATATGTACACTTAATACAATTTTTTATACGTAATTTTTGTAAAGCAAAAATAAATTTAATTCTTTCATTCTTGTTCCAACAGAAATGCTACTAATAATTATTTAAGTAATTAAATAGTTGGAATACTTAAAGTAAAAACAATTAATTTATATATTTAAATAAAATAATATATTTTACACGTAAAGAGTCACACGCCCAAATAATTAACGCAAATAGTAAGGTGTAAATATGGGACCATAGATTTGACCGATATATAAAATAGTAATAAATTCTGTCGCCAGAGTACCATGTTGAAATATCAACTTAAAAAAATAGGTTCGTTTGGATTCGCTTCCAAAATACCACTTCACGTAGATTCAAGATTAGCAACGGCATCATAACGACACCGGTAAGTGATATCGGCAGATTAAGCTAGTGATATCATAACCTACAATAACATATTTCAAGATTTGGGGTCCAAAACACTATCGGTTGAAGTAGCCTCAAGTACATGTGCATATTTTTATCGCCTAACTAACAAATTAAAGAAAAATTAAAAAATTAAAACGGGTAAAAAAAATTTTTTTGCTCATTTATCTTGTTATTTAATGCATTAGATCAGTTTTATCGAAAAATTAATATATAGTCCCATTTAAAAATCTATAAATTTGTATCATAGCTCGAAAACCATAAGAGCTATAAAGCTCCTGACTATAGCAATCGGTTGCCCCCATCGATATCTACAATTTTTATTTGAACAATTTTTCGATTAAATCAACGGTTTGGCTGTAATAAAAATGGCAACTCTCAAAAAACTCACACAGTATATATCACACATTTTTTCCTTCAGAATCGTATTCTACGGATCGGAAAACGGATAGCGCCCCTACTCTCGCCTCGTCCCGTTCTTATGGTACAGGCTGTATAAGTCTAATTTTTTCAATTTAAAAATTCGACTAAAAATAAAATAAAATTTCAAAATATAAAAAATAATCAGTTTACTGGATTCAAAAAAATTATTAATCTTTAGGTCAATTCTTTTGCGTACTTTGAATTACTTAATGATGCGTCCACTTATTGCATACGTTAGCCCAAGTCTTTAACAAAATTTAAGTGTGCCTGCAGATGGTCTTGAACCTGATTAAACAGAATTCTACGAAAACGTCTCCTTTTTTCAAAATAATTGATTGTTGCAAAAACTACCCAATATTTTACAATTTTGCAAAAACGCTCCTATTCCACTTGTCAAGGACTACACTTTCACCAAGTTTCGTAGAAAAATTTTTTTCTTCAAGATATTATGAACAATTGAAAGAATCGCCTTTTGCAATAACTAATTTACTTATGCACGAATTTACATTAAATTGGTCTCATTCTGTTAATATTAAAAAGATCTAAAAAGAAAAAATCATTTTGAGAAACTTCTCCAATAATTCAGTTACTTAAAAATAGTTCATCGAATTTTACGAAATTTTTCCAGTCTTTTCCATATTTTCCTTTCCAGGTACTAATTTTGGCAAGTAAGACTTATCTAAGCCGATATAATGTAACTAATATTATATTATAACTTCGAAAATCACATCCCAAAACCGCGCTGAGTGCACTACAATCAGCGTTGGAAGTCAAAAATCCGGTCCGAGCTATACCGATCATCGCCGAAGGTAGCACCACAACTAACGAACGGAATTTTGGTTTTGGTTGCAGTTTCGGCTAGTTTATCATCGAAATCGAAAATCCAATTATAGATTGAAATTGGCCACAACCGAATCTCCGGTCGAAGATTACAATCTACGATTCAATAATCTCAATTCTATGAATTTTATAAACTAATTAATCTCATCAACTGAGGATTTTGCTTATTCAAATTATTTGTTCTCCTATCTTGGGGAGCCAAACACTACTTCATGTAGGTATTTAATTTTTATTTGTTCCTAAAAAATATTTTAGTCATAAATTAAAACATCTTACCTTAAAATGTACAATA
This sequence comes from Brachynemurus nebulosus, assembly GCA_035578155.1. NCBI lineage: Eukaryota > Metazoa > Arthropoda > Insecta > Neuroptera > Myrmeleontidae > Brachynemurus > Brachynemurus nebulosus. The sequence continues at coordinate 116,331,684 of JAPWDM010000001.1, read as the reverse complement.
TTTGTTTTTGCACTTTCTACGACTACTGTAAACGTAACAACAATCTAATAAATATGTTCAGATATTGTTTTGAATCCTTAGAACTGTCAATTGGGCTTTTGATTCAGATAACAAAAAATTTAAAAGGCTTTACTATCATAACCACGTATGGTATCTAATATTTTTCTACTTAAATTCTTAACCTTCTTAACCCGTGTACAAAAGATCGGTCTGCGCAAGTGCAATATGTACAGTATGTACATATGTACCTTATGTACCCGAGGTACTTCCACACAGTTCCACACGTACCACATGCGTCCCCACTGAGTATTAGTAAATATGTAGAGGTAGTACACCACAAATCCAATTTTACGTAGTGATCGGTGCAAATTTAAGGGGAAGTACGTAAAATCGGAAGATCAGGGGCGTCGATAAACTTTTGTTTTGTGGGGTTGGTAAATATTTATCTGAATTTATTTAAAACAATATTATCTTAAGAGACAATTTACACTTAAAATTCGGTTGTGTAGACAAAGGAAATCGAATGTTATACTAATGAATATGAGTGACTACTTTTAGAAAACTGTCCAAAAATCAACTTCACTATCGCATTCATCAGCGTAAAAGACGCCAAATAGCGGAAGCTGACAAAAATTCTAGAATATTCTACTCGTAAACTGGCAAAGATACCAAAACACAAACTTCACTATTGAATTGCGCAATAAAAATTAGATTAAGCAGCGCATTTTGACAAAAATTCTATAATGTTCTATTCGTCAACTAACAAAGATATCGAAAAATCGATTGTACCATTTAATTGGTCATCGAATAAAAGACGGAATAGCACATTTTCATAAATGTTCTAGAATATTCTATTCGTCAGATAGCAAAAATTGTTTGTCAAAATCGGACATTTGGTTTACATTAGTTTAATTTCGGTTGGACAATTAAGTGGTGCAGTAGATTTTCCAATATCTTTGTTAGTTGACAAATAGAATATTCTAGAACATTTCTCAAAATATGTTATTTGGTCTCTTTTTTTTTGGTACTCAATTCAATGGTGACGTTTGTTTTTGAATATCTTTGCTAGTTGACGAATAGAATATTCCAGAACATTTGTCAAAATGTATAATTTGACCTCTTTTTCAATGGACAATTAAATGGTACAATTGATTTTTCAATATCTTTGCTAGTTAACAAATAGAACATTCTAGAATTTTTGTCAAACTACACTGTTTAATCTCATTTTTAATCACCAATTCAACGGTAAAGTTTGTTTTTTGATATCTCTGCTAGTTGATGATTAGAATATTCTAGAATTTTACGTTACTCATTTTGCATTTGCATTTTACATATTACGTATACAGAATATGTGCATATATATCTTCAGTAAAATTTTACAATTTTTAAAGGCTACGAGACCCTCAGACAATATTACCTACGGCCCTGACTTGGGCTTGGTACATAAATTTTCACCAACACAGACAAACAACAACATATCTGTGAGAGGAGAACCCCACTAAATCGCTGACGTCACTACGTAAATCGGAGTACGTACCATTGGATGGCCACTGTATAGAGATATCACGGGTATCACGGAAGTATGTGGAGATGGCATTTCGTATGTGTGAATATTACAGAAATGAAGCATTACACACACATTTACAATCGCATACATACCTAAAAAATACCATTGTGATCTCTTAACAATTTTAAATAGGGGATATTTTTATAAAAGTAATATAGGGAACAAAGGAATATTTAGCAAAGTATATTTGCCAATAACAAAAACTTTTTTTGGTTTTTTGATGTTTTTTAATGAAAATAAGAGTTATATGTATAAAAAAAAAAAAAAACACATAAAAAATATATACATAAAAAAATTTTGTTTAGACACCCATGTGTCAATTATGTGTACACATATATGTAGTATAATAGGTATATGACCAATCCCTATAAGAGGCAGTGGTTCCGATGAAGTGAGATGGATAAACATCGAGTAGAGGTACTTGAGTTCTTTTGCGCAGGTAATTCAATTAGTGGCTTCCTCGTGTCTTCAATAGATAAATTTTGCGCGTATTTTAAACTGATATAAGTTTAAAAAATTTGATGTGCAAAATTTTTAGCGAATTTCCAAAACTGGAAATTCAGCTTTTACAGCAGATGTCATGGTGCGACCTAAGCCCGGGACCATATTAGAAATATGTTTTGAGGTCCCTAGAATACGAAAATGATATTCACTAAAATTTATATATGTATATATATACATATATATATATACATATATATATATATATATATATATATATATATATATATATATGTATATATATATATATATATATATATATATATATATATATATATATATATATATATATATATATATATATATATATATATATATATATATACCATTGTGATCTCTTAACAATTTTAAATAGGGGATATTTTTATAAAAGTAATATAGGGAACAAAGGAATATTTAGCAAAGTATATTTGCCAATAACAAAAACTTTTTTTGGTTTTTTGATGTTTTTTAATGAAAATAAGAGTTATATGTATAAAAAAAAAAACACATAAAAAATATATACATAAAAAAATTTTGTTTAGACACCCATGTGTATAACAGTATAAAATGGCGGATACCCATATTTAATTTTTAAAACATTATTTCTACTCATCTATGAAACGTAATTGGGTTTTTTCCTTCTGTTTTTACTCTATTGTGGCTTTTGCACGATAAAACACAACAATTAACCATTTTGGTTTCCGATGGAAAACGTTGTAGTCAGTTTTAATTTCACGACAACTTTTCAGATATCCCACGTGAGGCACACACACAACTAAACAATGACAGAAGGAACACCAGTGCTTGGCTTCAGATCATCTAACAAAATGACTAGTCCATATACGTCCATGAGGGATATATACAATGCCGCGTTGGCCAGAAAATTTTGTTAGCCTAACCTTAGCCAACGGTGCTTGCACCGTTACAAACCAGAGGGCTCTGAATCAAAAAATTAATGCACGTTAAACAGTATTTCATGGTTTTCTCTGGTTTCTCATGGTATAAATACTTAAATTCTGAAGTACAGACACATTCAAAAATTATGGAACAAAAACATTCAGTCATTAGTTTGGAAATAAATTGTATTTTTAATACACCGATATTCCGTTAACCATACGACAATACATACACGTGGTACCCTTAACGGAATCATAGGGCCTATTCGTACCGCACCAAGTCAAAGTGTCTTGCTCTTACTTTTAAGAACATTACACTTGTTTTGAAGAACTTTTGTCTTACTTTGGAGATATTTGTATGTTCCTGTCTCACTTTGATACGATGATTGTAGCATACATAGTTTATAGTCAGTAATAGCGTTCGGTATACATCGTACATATCCTTCACCCTTCTCTCAAGAACACGGAAAGTGAGACAGGAACATACAAATATCTCCAAAGTAAGACAAAAGTTCTTCAAAACAAGTGTAATGTTCTTAAAAGTAAGAGCAAGACACTTTGACTTGGTGCGGTACGAATAGCCCCATATACAGTGTTTCTCTAGACAATTTATTTTTTAATAAAAATTAAAATATTTTTATAAAAATAAATTTTTAAGTCATATTTTCTAGCTACATAATATTTATTTCTAATTGTAAGCTTGGAAATTATAATATATATGTGTATTAATAATTTTTATTATTACTATTATCATATATTTATGTTAACTTTCAAAATAATCGTCTGTATATGTTAAAAATGAAGTTTTATTTACATAAAAATGTTTATTTACATTAAAAATTTTGTCACGTAGATTGTGTATGTATGCACAAACACACACAAACGGTACGCATAATGGTAGTACGGATATCGGAAAACCGCGGTATCTAATGCATGTTAATTTTTTTAATCGGAGTCCTCTGGTTTGTAACGGTGCAAGCTCCACTAGCTAACGTTAGGCTAACAAAATTTTCTGCCGAACGCGAGCAATGAATCAGAAAATGAAGCCAAAAAGTGACAAGTGTTGACAAACATAGCGGTTTAACAATGCTGAATTTAAAATTTTTCTACATTTATTAATAATTAAAATTTACATAGTGTTTGAAAAATTGTCAAACTGGATCGGCTGTGGCTCGAACCCGGTCCTCTTGGTTGCTAGGCAAGCGCCTTACCAATTAAGCTACCGAACCACTTGTTCGAGTGCCACTCCATTCGACAATCAATCAAACACATCCTATCTTTTAATGCGAGACGCAGTTATATTTTTAATTTCAAATGTTATCGAATGCCTGTGAAACATTATTAATGTATGGCGAACTTTTGTTCGTATTTTATACATACACCAATATTCATATTTTCACGTAATGTCCAGCTTTAGCTGTCAAGTATCAGCTAAAGATGTTTTATTTGTTATTATAAGTATTGTTAGAATATTTATTGACACTTTCAGTCCCACGGCTTCGGCAACCAAAAATAATAAAAACAATCACAGAAGCCGATCGTGATCAATGATTAATTGATTATGCATTATAATGTATGTGTGCGTTGTTACCACACCGATTTGTATATACTCAACTCACACAAACAGCAACACACACTACTCTTGGTTTCTATAAAAAAATTTTAACTTTAAATGATTAAGAGTTAACTCGTCCTGCAATATGGCGGCTCAAAATCATATATGCTCAAAATGCTGTAATACGTATATATTCACTGGTGCAGGTGCCGCCATCTGTGACAGATTTTCTGAAATGCAGTATAAATCTAAATAATTTTCAATTTTATCAACATAGTTTAGTATTATTTATATTTTGTAAATTCGTAAGGTTCACTTACTGCCATATAGTTGGCAGTCTAAAAATCTCTTTTAAATTGAAAATACTTTTATTCGATTGGGAATCATTTGGGAAAATTTAGGAATATAATTTTTTTATTTAGGACATTATAATTAGTGAGTAATTAATTAGTCTTTTTTTAGCGTATAGTTAGCAGACATGAAAATAAAAAATATTTAATTTTACGTTATTTGATAGTAAATAGTTTGGGAAGAACATTAAAATTAATCACACCATTTGGGAATTCATAATTAATTAATTATGCCGATTTTTCTGTTTACGATTTTACATGTACAATATATTTAATGACTGACGCCACTGACTAATATGGCGGCAAAATTCAAACACTTTTGTATGTTAAAATTATGAATTTTTTTTCGAATTGTACTACATTAGTATATTGTATATTGTAACATAACTTTTCAATTCATACTTTCCGTCAATAAAATTATGTAAAATGTAGATATACAACATACTAATACATACATACGAAAAATAATTCATAATTTTAACATACAAAAGTGTTTGAATTTTGCCGCCATATTAGTCAGTGGCGTCAGTCATTAAATATATTATACATGTAAAATCGTAAACAGAAAAATCGGCATAATTAATTAATTATGAATTCCCAAATGGTGTGATTAATTTTAATGTTCTTCCCAAACTATTTACTATCAAATAACGTAAAATTAAATATTTTTTATTTTCATGTCTGCTAACTATACGCTAAAAAAAGACTAATTAATTACTCACTAATTATAATGTCCTAAATAAAAAAATTAAATTCCTAAATTTTCCCAAATGATTCCCAATCGAATAAAAGTATTTTCAATTTAAAAGAAATTTTTAGACTGCCAACTATATGGCAGTGGTTCACTTTTTTAACTTTTTTAAACAAACCATATGGAAAATTTTTTTGTCTCCAAATGCTGGACTTTTTACTGCCAAGTGATAAGTACAATAGATACGGTTACAAAAAAAGAAAAAGAAAAAAAAATCAAAGATTCCAACATCAAAAAAGTGAACCTTAGGAATTTACAAAATATAAATTATACTAAACTATGTTGATAAAATTTGACATTATTTAGAATTATACCGTATTTCGGAAAATCTGTCACAGATAGCGGCACCTGTACCAGTGAATATGTACATATCGCAGCATTTTGAGCCGCCATATTGCAGGACGAGTTAACTCGTCTTAATCATTTAAAGGTTAATGCTGGGATCTTTGATTTTTTTCTCTTTTTTTGTAACCTTATCTACTGTACTTATCACTGGCAATAAAAAGTTCGGCATTTTGGACAAAAAAATTTTTCCATATGGATTGTTTAAAAGCGTTAAAATAAACAATGTAAAAACTAATAAAAGTGTTTGTTTTTCTTATTTATTTTTACCTGTTTGTTATCTAAACTTTCTGTAATTGAGTTTTTGAATAAAAAATAAATATCCTTTTTTTTTGTTTTATTCCAAATCTATATCATAAATAATATTGATAATCGATACGAAAAATTTTTTGAAAATGATATATAATAAATAATAAATTAATTAAAATTTGAAAAATTTTAAAAAATATAATTTGGTTAAAAACAGCACTACAAAAGATCGCGATGTCTGTGACGTCATAAAGATAATATATCAAAAGTGTCAAAATTATTAAAATTTAGTAGGAAAAATTATTGGTGGTTATTTCATTGATTTCGACGTTCAAAATCTTGAGGGACATTTTTTCCGGATTTATTTTTGTATTGTTATCACAAAGTGGTACAAAACAAGCTCGATATTTCGACAGTAAAGTTTATAGCAAGCAATAATTTGGATAGAAACAACAATTTCAGAGCAACAATAACTTCATAGTAACAATAATAGTAAGAGAGCTGCTGGCCGATTTGCGATGGTCATTTCAACACGCGTTTTCACAAAAATTCAGTTCTGGCAAGCCTATTCGGCCGGGTTGAGTCATCCTTAACGTTTAAAGTTATGGTAAATTTCATATTTATTTTGACAAATATTAAAATATTGTGTATCCATGGTAATATGATTTAATTGCCAAATTTGGAAATTCCTTAAAACGAAATGTAAGTAATTGGACTCTGTCTATTGTTATCTAACAATAGACCAAAAGCATATTGTTAAAATTGAGATTATGGTATCGCCTGGAAGTTTAAATGTGAATACATATAGTGAAATTTTAGTTGATAAATACTATTAAAATTAAAAAATTTAAGCGTCACTTCCGAAATTACACCTTCTTGTAAAACTACAGAAGATTAAACGTAAATAAATTAATTTTGTTATTTTAAATTATTTAGATAAATATGCGTCAGGACAATAATAATGAGAAACTTTTTATAAGAACAGTGTAATCTCTTATTCGTAATCACTCGTCTTTTTAAATCACATTACCACGTATACACAATATTTTGATATTTGTCAAAATAATTATGAAATTTATCATAACTTTAGATTGTTCTGGTGGTACCTTGATGAAGTGAAAACACTACCACAACGTTTTTTATCGATAAAAAATATTCGAAACTTTCATCTATCAAAATTTCAGAACTATTACTTTATGTAAATTGGGTTTTATATTTTGCACTCTTTAAACGTTAAACATGACTCAACCCAGCCAAATAGGCTTGCCAGAACTGAATTTCTATGTAGAGAAGTATCCAAGATTCTATCTTCTCAATTTAACGCGTGTTGAAATGACCATCGCAAATCGGGCAGCAGTTCTTGGTCTATAATCTATTTGAAAATAAAAAGACACTAATGTAGCTATGTTCAGGCCATATAACTTTTATTACGTCATACAAGCGCTCGGAAACTATCGACCCGTTATCGGTTCTAAGTTTAAAAATTTATTTTTAATTTAATAGAACTTCTTAATTATCACGTTTAAAAAGAAAATAAAAAGAGTTTTCTTATAAAACTTATATATGATCTTTCCATTTATAACAAAAAAAAATTTTCCTTCAAAAACTTAATTCTCTAATTGATTTGAATATATGTGTGTATCTATCACATAATTATGTGTACACACATATGTAGTATAATAGGTATATGACCAATCCCTATAAGAGGCAGTGGTTCCGATGAAGTGAGATGGATAAACATCGAGTAGAGGTACTTGAATTCTTTTGCGCAGGTACTTCAATTAGTGGCTTCCTCGTGTCTTCAATAGATAAATTTTGCGCGTATTTTAAACTGATATAAGTTTAAAAAATTTGATGTGCAAAATTTTTAGCGAATTTCCAAAACTGGAAATTCAGCTTTTACAGCAGGTGTCATGGTGCGACCTAAGCCCGGGACCATATTAGAAATATGTTTTGAGGTCCCTAGAATACGAAAATGATATTCACTAAAATTTATATATATATATATATATATATATATATATATATATATATATATATATATATATATACATATATATATATATATATATATATATATATATATATATGTATATATATATATATATATATTTATATATATATATATATATATATATATATATATATATATATATATATATATATATATATATATATATATATATATATATATTTATGTGTTCCCACGATAACTCTCGAACGAAACGTTTAGTGCACATGAAATTTGGTGTGTGTATTGGAATCTGGTTTGGCTCGCCTAAGTTCGTTAGCCAGACACGTCGGATGCCCAGAAGTAGGTTTTCCGGGCGTTTTTTGTCAACAAAATGAGTTTTTTGCCAGAATTAAGCAATTTCTCAAAATTTTTTTTACACCAAGCCAAAGTAAAAGGTAATATGCGTAAAAAATGTTTTTATACCGTTGCTCTAAATTACTTACTTTTCGAGAAAAACTAGGAAATAGTCGTTCTCCATTTCACTCGCACTCGCATTCTTTTTTTTTCTGTCTCATTTTTTGCGAGCTAAATTCGAAAAAAACCGCTTTATAAGTAGCGTGTCATGATTTTTTTAATCCAATTTAACGATTCGGCTATATTTTTTTTCTTTGTCAGTTAAATGTTTTTATAATGTATCTCTATTCCATTTTTTTTTAGATAAAAAATCACGGCGCGGTTTTTTATGTGATATGATCAGAATTTAGATGATGTTTACACCTTCCTAAAATTAATAAGAGTTTGCTTCAATCGCATAAAAATTACGTTAAATCATATTCAAACAATAATATTTTTACGTAATTTTCTATCCAAATGACAATACTACGTTATAATTATGTGTATAAACACATCATTTTAGTGGTAAATAAATTTGCACATTCAGTTTTTTTTTTGACAACAAAACAAATAATTTTAAATTTTGACAAGTTGTATCATACATCTTTGAAAATATTAAATATTTTAAGGCGAAAATGTATTAAAAAACTGAAATTTGTTTAACAAAAACCATACATCTGCTCGTTTTACCTTAAAAATCTCGGAAAATAGAATATTTTTCAATAATTAACTCAGAAAAAGCATATATGAGGTAATTTTTATGATATTTTTTTGAAAATTTCAAAATAGTAGGGTTACAAAGTTTTTTTTATAATTATTTTGTAGAATTTGGTAAACACACATCGTAACAAGTACTCGCCTTGAAAAAATCAAACAAGTATTTAAAAAAAAAATACTATTTCTTAAAGAAAATATTAAAATTATGTACAAATGCCGTCCTGACCAACTGATATATTGGAACCGATTTTGAGGAGTTGGATTTCCTACAGGCAAAAGCTCATAGCGAATACACACATTTTTTAACATCCTTTTGAATTTTGTAATTCAATCATTACAAATAAAATCTAAATAAAAAAAATCTATATGACCTGTTTTTTCTCAATTTTTTAGCATCAAATCTAGCGATAATTAACTAGCGGGTGATTGTATCGACATTTTAATGTAAAATATAGTAATTTTAACCGTCTTCAAAATAACGTTGCGATTTTAACAATAAAAATATTTAAAAAAGTGTTTAAGTTCTGGCAAGATTGTCAAAAAGGGACTGAAATATTTTTAGATATTGATATATACAAAAAATATTAATGTGTTAAGTACTTGCTAGACTTATAAACTTTTATTTTCGTATACGCTTTCGGTTTCGGATATTTAATTATTTCGGATATCGGTAGTTTTAGTTACGGTTACGAATATCCATAACATCCCTAATGTAAATGTTTGTCAATCCAACTTCATCGAGAGAAAGTTAATTATATACGATTTTCGGAAGAACACGTATATAAACATCTTTTTTATAAGTACGTATTATCATATAAACACATTTGGTTTGCAATTTTTTAATAATTAGTTTCTACGCTACTGAAATTATCTATCCATTTGAAAATTGGGATCCAGTGATGTACATTGGCACCACAAAAGTGTGGGTGAAAAATTTCATTTTCACTTTTACTGAAATTATGTCATAAATTCATATTTTCAGAATTTATTCATTTGACAGAAAAATTCTAAATTATTAAAAAAGCCAAATAATTAACTCTTTGCGCTTATAAGACATGTACAGCATGACAAGGTGGTTTGTCCATTAACTCTACCATATTTAAAGGTGTTTTGTCTGTTGGATCATAAGACATGTACCACATGACACACTGAATGTTGAACTGTAATGACTGCTCATACTTCACATTACATGAATATTTTATTTAATAACTGCAAACACATTCATTTATTAGAAAAAATGTAAATAAAATAATACAAAATCACGTTGAATTATCTTTTTAAAATTAAAAACTAATAAAAACAGCACTGAGGACGTATTTAGCGCATTTAGTATTCAACTTTGGGGAAACAAGGTTAGAACGTCAAAAGAATCCGTCAAAAAAAGAACGTCGGTCGTTGTCATGTGCTACATGTCTTACCAGCCTATTTACAACTCACTTTTTTGTTGCTTGAGTGCAAAAAGTTAATAACAATTAAAAAAAAAAAAAAAAAAAAAAAAAAAAACAGAAAACATTTATTTATATTTGCATTTTTATAAAAACATGTAGGGTAAAAGCCCCCTTTGTGGAACGGTATCTAATTATGAACATTTACATATTAATGAAGTTATTTCTGAAAGAAACGTTTGATAACAAAAATTATTGTTAATAGAATGATTGTTTTTCAATTTAAATTCACCTCGCATTTAAAGTTTCCTCACTTAATTAAAGAAATAAATATGTAAATGTCAAAACTGTTCCAGTATTAGATACCGTTCCACAAAGGGAGCTTTTACCCTAGGTATTATATTTTATATGCACTTTAACTAAAATGTCAAATTTCACACCTTGTTAATTTTCAATTTCACTCAAAATACGCTTAAAAATCAAAACTTAAAGTTTATAACATTCACAATCCGTGTAGAGTGTCCATACGTCTTGGTTTTCCCGGATTTGTCACGGTTCTAGCTCCGTTGCTCCGGTGTCCCGACAGACTTTTTCAAGACGTCGATTTGTTCCGGTTTTTCAAACTACTAATTTTTTATTTTCATCATCTAATAAGTACACAATTTTTCATTTTAAATAATGAATAGTTCAGTATCATATTGAAAGATCAACAGTAGATTCATTTACAACCAAACCTAAAAATATTTTAAAAAAATTAATTACTAATTAAATTTTCCAAGTTTTTTCGATTTTACCTTAAACACGAACTTCCAAAAAAACATTTTCTTTTCTTAACTTTCCATCATATATGTATCTACATAAATAAATTGTAATATTATTTTGCTTGCTTTTATGATACTGAAGTTCCTGAACAATTAAAAATTAAATTGACTGAAATTTTATTCGAACTTTTAAATAAAGTAGTTAACTAACGCGGACACTGATAGCGCCACAATACAGAAATTGCCAACATTTAAATGTTCATGTTTTAATACATTTTTCTTGAAAATAAAATTGTCTAAGAAGCTCACTTTCATAAGAAATTTTATAAAAATTTAAAAAATATATACTTCCTAGAACAGGGGGCGATTTATTTTGAAAAAAAAATTAATATTTTAAATAAAGAGCCATTAATAGGTAATCTATACATATAATACAAATGTAACGATACCGTTTCTGTATAGGGAATATTTTTTAAAAATTGTGCAGATACTGTAAATAGTTATCGATGTAGATATCAAAACAGCGATTTTTAAAATTTTTGTCTGTCTGTCTGTCTGTCTGTTTGTTTGTCTGTTCACGCATCACACAAAAACTACTGGATGGATTTTAATGAAATTGGGTGTGCTGACAACTTATTACCCGTATCAACATCTAAGATACTTTCTACTTCGAGAAAATGTCTCATTCCCACGGGAAAATGGAAAAATCATGTTGAGCATGTGCATACAGTACGCAAAAACTATTGAACGGATTTTGATGCAATTTGGTGTGGTGATAACCTATTACCTGAGTCAGCATCTCAGATACTTTTTATTTCGGGAAAGTGGCTCATTCCCACGGGAAAATAAAAAAACTTTTTGAGCATGTGCACATATTACGCGAAAACTATTGAACGGATTTTTATGAAATCTGGTGTAGTGATAACTTATTACCTGCGTCAACATTTAGGATACTTTTTATTACGGGAAAATATTTCCTTTCTTCAGGAAAATACAAAAATTATTTTGCTTATGTGCATGTATACTTAAAACTATTGTTCTATGCGAATGCTTTATAATTACTATACTTATATACTTGTCATTTATTAAATTAAATTTACCATAATACAAAATTTCTGGAGACTAACTCTATTTTAAATTAATTTAGAAATTTCGAAAATTTGAGTGCCTATATTTCCGAGAAATTCATTTTGGGATGAAACTTGTTATATTTACAGGATAGATACTAGTTTGGGATGCAAATATAATAAAACAATAAAACGTTGGAAGTCCAAAAATCTTGTATGAGTTCTCCAGTCAGACACGTCCGATTCCAAAAACCTCAAAAAAATGAGTTTTTTGCAAAAAATTTGCCAAAATTTAAAAGTTTTTCCAATTTTTTTTACATTGTGGTAAAGAACCAAGAAAATCACAGAAGATACATTTTGAACCATTATTCTAGGTAAGCGGGTTTTCGAGAAAAAGTAACTTTTATGATCGGAAATTCGCTATGTTATGCAGATGCTGCGACAGGGGTATTTTTATTTGTAAGAAACAATTTAGGAACTGCATTACATTTTACAGAAGATTTTACTTTTCAAAAATATTTGTTTTGCAGACATCTTCAGCAGCAAAATGAACAGAACAAATGCAAATTCGTGATAAATCGTCACTCAAATTTAATCCACACGCATTTAACCATTTCAAACGTAGATTCATATCTTCCGGAAAACTAAATTTAACAAAATGTAAATTATTTTTAGAAAAAAGTGCCAATTGCAAAACTAAAAGATTTTCATATGTACTATGAAATATTGTCAATTACAGATGCTTTTCTATTACACAAATAATACATTTTTAAAAATATTATATTACAAAAATATAATAAAAAATTTAAACGTCAAAATTAAAAGAAATTTAAATAATAATATATATTTATGTATATGTATTATTAATAATTAATAATAATGAAATAAATTGAAATAAAACGTTTAACCCCATATGCTTTTACAAACAATAGTAGCGCGAAACAGCATATCTGGCATATATGTACGTTCAACTCATTCAACTAATATTTCCAGTTCCATCAAAATAGTCGCATTTGCGCAAAACGAACCAAGTTCCTCCAAAGAGAGAGCTAGAACTAATATTGTTGTGCCGTGATGTTAGGACATGTTTTCATATCGAGATTGGCCATATATTTATTATACCCCTGTCGCAGCATCTGCATAACATAGCGAATTTTGAAATATTGGGCACTGGTGGATCTCATCTAAGACATGTACCTATTTAAAATAGTTTAGCTTTCTAAGAGTAAAAGAATTTTTAAAATCGGCTGGGTAATTAGTTTTGGTATTTTTGGAGACCCAAGAACCCGAACGGATTTTGTGCAGCATAGTTGTATCCATCTAAAATAATTTAGTTCTCTAGCAGTGAGAAATTTTTTAGAATCGGTTCGGTAGCTTATTACTGGCCTTTTCGGATCTGCAAGATCCCGGTGGACCTCATTAAAAAATCAGCTCGACCGTATATTCTAGGCGGACTTTATGTAATATATATATATATATATATATATATATATATATATATATATATATATATATATATATATATATATATATATATATATATATATATATATATATATATATATATATTCAAAACCCGTTGTGTAGCATTCTACGCCGCATTTGCATCCGCAGGAGAGTTGTGGATCTCAGATAACACAACCTGTACCTATCTAAAATAGTTTACTTCGGTAATAGTAAAAAAATTTTCAAAATCGGTCAGTTATTTTATTTTTGACACTTTTAGGTCTCACTGACACTGTCGGACCTTACATAACGTAATCTATATTTATCTAAAATAGTTTAACTCTGTAACAGTGAAAAAATTTTCAAAATCGATCAGTTAGCTTATTTTTGACACTTTTGGGTCCTATGGACCTTGGCGGACCTTACATAATGTAATCTATATCTATCTAAAATAGTTTAGCTCTGTAACAGTGAAAAAATTTTCAAAATCGGTCGGTTAGTTTATTTTTACCACTTTTGGATCCCATGGACCCTGGCGGACCCTAAATAACGTAATGTATATCTATTTAAAATAGCTTAGCTCCCTAACAGTGAAAAAATTTTCAAAATCGGTCAGTTAGTTTATTTTTGACACTTTTGGATCCTATGGACCCTGGCAGACCCTACATAACGTAATCTATATTTATCTAAAATAGTTTAGCTCTGTAACAGTGAAAAAATTTTCAAAATCGGTCAGTTAGTTTATTTTTGACACTTTTGGGTCCTGTGGACCCTGGCGGACCTTACATAATGTATTCTATATCTATCTAAAATAGTTTAGCTCTGTAACAGTGAAAAAATTTTTAAAATTGGTCGTTTAGTTTATTTTTTACAATTATAGGATCAGTAAACCCTGGCGAAACTCATACAACTCTAGTACTCTAACAGTAAGAAAAGGGTTCTAGGGATCACATATAACTTAATGCAGTCCGTAAGGTTCTTGCGGACATCATTTAATTAATTAATTCAAATACTTTTCAAAATACTATTCAAAATTCAAAATTTGAAAATACTGTAAAAAACTTACTAACTGTGAAAAAATTTTTAAAATCGATTGGGTAATTACTTTTTGGCCTTTTTAGGTCCCGGAAATCTTGACCTCACATAAAATACCTTAAATCCATTTAAAATTGTTTAACTTTTTAACAATTATTAGTGAAAAAATTTTCAAAATCGATTCACTTAAAATTTTTTTGCCGTGCATACATACATACATATAATTAAGTTCACTCGAAAAATAATAGTTTTTAAAAAGAATTACAATGTTATTTTATTTAATCTTTAGTCACAAAACAATAATTACAAAAATTTATTATTACAATAATCGTCAATACAATAAGCTTGTAGTTTTATGTCAAGGAAGTAACTTGTTGCTGGCCGGTTGATCTTCTTTATTTATAGGCTTCATAATGCTGATTCGATATGCACGTGTCACTGGATCAGTTTCCCAGTGATGCGATGTTTGTGAGAATTGTGAATTATGCATTTTTGATACAGTGCAAATTCCACCATTTCCGTTGGACTGAATATTAGAAATCGACATTTGAAATCTGATATTCTCTGCAGTGTCATCATTTATGTGTCTATTGTGTTAAGCGTGTGAAGAGACTGTAACTCCTCCCTCCTCAGTCGAAAGCGACGGCCAAAGGAGTTTTACTTCTTTGGTTGGAGCTGGGGTTGTATGCTGTACTTCTATTTCCTTAGGTTTCCATATTGTTCTTCTCCGAATGTAGAAGATACTAATAGCAACTATTAGAGGAGCTAAGATGAAATAGGTTACTGAAATATGTAGTGTTCCGTGCTTCTTTATTAGTTGTATTTCCTCTCGGTTCTGGATATGGAAGTTTTTCAGTTTGTGTACGTCCAGTTTTTCTTCGAATTTTGATGCGTTAACCTCGATATTGTACGTCGGAGCTAGATGAATTTCGTCTTCGTTTTCGGTTATTTGATTGGTGTATGTAATTTCGTTCATTGTTACGGAGCAATTTCGAAAATGTATTAGGATAGTTCCTGTGATATTTCGGTCGTTGATTCCGCAGGTAGATGATAGGCTGGTCCCCGGAGAATTTTTTATAATGATGTAATTGCCTCTCAGTGGTTTTATCTCCGTTACATTGTTAAAATCTTCGTAAGTGCAGGAGGCAGGTTTATTGAGAAGCAGATTGCCAAAGCACTTTGAATGTTTTGTTTTGATACTGCTTGTTTTGAGGTGGCATATGTAGATTTGCTCTACTCTGGGACACTCTTGGTCAACTAAATACAACTGATACTCGTTGGAAAGGACGTATGGTTGGGTGATTTTTATTGTTTTTAGGGTATAAGTGGGCAATTGTTCTAGGTAATTTAACTGGTAGTTCTCGGAATAAAAATTGGGGATACGGGTGTTAAAAATTATGCTTGTATCATTATAGTAAGCTTGTAGCTCGAGAAGTTCGTATATTTGTTCATAAGAGGCAATGGGTATTGCTTGATGTCTTAGAGATGTGAAAGCATCCTCTAACTCATTCGGTAAAAGGATAGATTTGGAAACAATATTGAATTTGGCTAGATTTATTGAATGTGTAATATCTTTTAGATGTTCGTTTAAGGTGTCAATATTATAAGTCAATTGATACACGTACTGCATGAATTTTACGTCTTCTTCTACATGCCTATTGATATTATTTGATATTGAGTTTAAGTAATTATTGATTATAAATTGTTCTTTGTTAATATGTTCGGTTATGTTGTTAAATCGCTCAATCATTTGTCTATTAATATGTATCTGTTTGTTCAGTTGGTCTGAGATATTGTCCTGGTTCGTCATTAGTCTTTCGATATCCCTGTTAATTTGTAACGCGTCGTCATTGTCCAGGTTACCTGTAATTTGTTTGATCACTGACCCAAGTCCGTTTATCAGTCCTCGTTTAGTAATTCGTTTGGGGTAGAGGGTGTGAAAATTATTTTCTAATTCTTGCAGCTTTAGATTAAGAGTGTTATGGAATCCTTTTAGGTGTCGATTTTGTGTTATGAGTTTCACAGAATATTTGATATTTGCGATGTTTTCCCTGTAATTATTTAGGTTTATTATATGAATGTAGTGGTTATAATCTTTCACTACTCGGGCCTGCCCTAGGTTCATCAACAGGATTCCTGGGTTGTTTGTTAAGTCCGTCATTTCCATCTCTTGTCCCATTGTCGTTGCCGTCAGTACTAGCCTGAAATTTAGATGGTCTTTTTAATTTCTGTTTGTGAAGTTTCCGATTTTTCTTATCTCTAATAGTAAGTCTTCTATTTTGTTTTACGGAGGTTTCTTTGAATTTTTTATGTAGCTTATTGTTATGTTTGTTCTCTTGTAAGTAGGCTTTTGTGTTAGGCTGGTAAGTTAGTGGTTCGTCTCTGTCTCTATTTAGTTTAATAATTAGGTCATGTTTCTTTTCTAAAGTATGGTTATATACTTTTTCGTATAGTTCTTGTTGTTTGTCATTGATTTCTTGGAGGTCAGGTTTTACTTTTAAATCGTATGGTCTACCAAAAAATAGCTCGAACGGGGTGTATTTAGTTACTGAGTGTATTGAGTTATTGTAGGTGAAAACTGCAGCTAAGAGTTTACGTTTGGGGGACATTGTAATATCGCTATTGTCGTTATGAACTATACGATATATTTCTAAAAGTGTCGAGTGAAAACGTTCAACTGGGGAATTGGAGTTTGAGCTACGAACGGAAGTGATGTGTAGGTTGATATTGTGTTGTTCACAGAATTCTTTGAATCGTATTGAGTCAAAACCTTTCTCAGAATCCGCGACTAGTGTTTTGGGGTGACCGTACGTTGCTATGAATTTTGAAAGGGCTTCAATCAAATGTAAACTATTCCTTGTTTCTAAGAGATATGCTTGAGCGAATTTTGAAAATTTGTCAATAATTGTGAATATGATGTTTTTGTCAACGTAGAATATATCACAATGTGCTATTTCTAATGGTTGGGATGGTGTTGTTGTTAACTGGAATTTCTGTTTGGGGGGCCTCCTATCATACTTGTTTTCGTTACAGATTTTACAATGACTTATATAATAGGATACTTTAGATTTAAGATTCGGGAAATAGTACTCCCGTCTCAAGTGAGCTATTGTTTCATTTATTCCCCGATGGTTGCTGTTCTTATGGTAATTGGAGATTATTTGGTCTTGTTCGTCGTCGTTCAATATGTCGGGTAGAATTTTCGTACACCGGACTAGTCGAAATTGTCTTCCTTGTGAAAAGTATTCTACATATACATGTCTTGAAATTTTTTAAATAAAGAGTCTTCTACACAGTAAATGGCTGTCAGTCTGTTTGGTGAGATATATTGTCTGATTATATTAATTATTAGTTCGTCGTTGTAGCTAGGATATTGAAATATTTGTCTTTTCTTTGTTTTGAATAATATTTCGTATTTTCTGTTCGGTTTACTTTTGTTTCGCTTTAAAATAATTTGTTGACTGAAATCGTTTAAGGGGTTTTCGGCTATTGGTATGTATGGGGTACTGTCTTCATCAGCGCTGTGAGCTGAATTCGTGTCTGATAGATCTATTGTAACGTGAGTTGAAGTGTTACTGGCAGTCTCGTTATTATTTAGTTCGGAAATTTTTACTCGAGAAAGTGCGTCCGCGTTCGTGTTATTTTTACCGGATTTATGGACGATAGTATAGTCGAACTCTTCCAACTTTAAGCGCCATCGAACCAGTTTGCTATTTGGTTCCTTGAGCGACATTAACCATGTTAGCGGTTTGTGGTCGGTTATGATCTTAAATTTTCTTCCGAACAAGTATGGTCGGAAGTACTTTGTCGCCCAGACTATTGCGAGCAGCTCTTTCTCAATAGTGGAGTAGTTCTGTTCGCTTTTCGTCAATGTTCGACTGGCATAACAAACAGGTCTGTCTTGTCCCACGGGACCTTGGGACAATATGGCCCCTATAGCAATGTTGCTGGCATCTGTTGTCAGATTGAACGGTCTGGTAAAGTCGGGGTATGCTAAAACTGGTTCGTCTATTAGTAGTTTTTTGCACGTTTCGAAAGTCTTTACATAGTCGGGAGTAAGTTTTATTTCTTCTCCTTTCCGTAAGCATTGCGTCATGGGTTTTGTCAGCTTCGCGAAGTCCTTAATAAACCTTCTATAATATCCTAAGACACCAAGAAAGCTTTTAATTTCTCGCGCTGTTTTGGGGATCGGGAAGTTAACTATAGCCTTTATTTTATCTGGGTTTGGTTTTACACCCTCGCTGGATACTACGTGTCCGAGAAATGCTACTTCCTTACAGAGGAACTCGCATTTGTCTGGTTGGATTTTTAGATTTGCTGCTCGGAGTCTATCAAAAACTTTCTGCAAGTTCTCAATATGCTCTTGTAGTGAGGTGGAGTAGATGATTATATCATCCATATATACGAGACATATGGTACCTTGTAAGTCGCCGAGGACGTTATCCATTACCCTTTGAAAGGTCGCTGGTGCGTTCTTCAATCCAAAGGGCATACGGACATATTCGAAGTGGCCATGTTCCACCGTGAATGCGGTTTTTGGAATGTCTTTGGTGTTTAGTTCTATCTGGTGGAAGCCGTTCGCGAGGTCGAGGGTTGTAAAATACATACTCCGGCCTAACTTATCTAAGATGTCATTAATATTCGGTATCGGATACTTATCATCGATCGTTTTCTCATTAAGTTTCCGATAGTCGACGACCAGTCTCCATTTTTGCTTACCACTGGCGTCTCTCTTCTTTGGTACGATCCAAATAGGAGACGACCACGGCGAATAACTTGGCCGAATGATACCTTGTTTCAATAATTTACTGATCTGTTCGCGTACTTCGTTTTTGTGAATTTCCGGGTATCGATACGACTTTGTATATATTGGTACGTCATCTACGGTTTTGATCGAATGTTTGATTTTGTTCGTGAAGATCAGATCTTGTCCTTCCCGATAAAATATGTCCTCGTAGTCCCTACAGAGTTTATAGATATATCGTTTCTCTTCGTCATTTAGGTGATCAGTTCGTAATAGGTCTTTCACTTGAACATTGTCTGTGTCGTTGTCATTTTGGATATTAAAATTACAAAATTCAGAGTAAGATTCGTTACTGTCGTATTGTTGTACTTTAAGGGGTTGTTCTATTAAAAATTGTTTTTGTAGTTCCGAATAGTTAACTACTTCAACATAGGAATACCAATCGTTAGCGTGATATATTCCCTCGGGTATAATTAAATCTCTCTCTATTTCTATTGGTTTAATGTAAATATCCCCTGACTGAATATCTACAGGTAAGTATGCTATTATTTTGGTATTAGGTGGAACTTTATACAATTTTGACATGAAATTTGGTTTCAGTAGTAATGGTATAGTTGCTCTGTTCGTAACTAATATCTTGTTATTGAAGTCTAACTTTGCTTGAAGTTGTGTCAGTAAGTCTAGTCCGATTAGTCCGTCGAAGTATTGATGAAATTTGAAAAGCAGAAATTTAAATGGCTCTGTTGTGTTAAATTCTGTAAATCCGTTTAATGTTACTTGTTTGTCTATTGTATGTTTGTTAAAGACAGTTGTTATGGCAATTGGTTTAACGGTTTTAACTATACTTTTGTGAATTAATTTTGGATCCAAAAATGAACTAGAACTGCCTGTATCAATGAGAAATTTTAATAACTGACCGTCTAAATCTCTAATATGAATGTATGGTAGAACGTTCGTGTTATGAGTGTTTACGTCTAAATATCCGATTTGTCGTCCGAGGCTGCTGGCAGAAAATTTTCGTCATCAATTTCTATTTCGTCTTTAATGGGGGTGAAATCATCCAGTTGTTGGTAGTACTGGTTGTATTGGTGTTCGTAGGAGTCGGGTTCGTTAACTGTGTTGTATAGGTAATGTTCGTCATACTGGTTTGGATGTATGTTTTATTGTGCGTGTTCCGCTTCGACGTTAAATAATTCTTTTGATTGGAAATTTGGAGGACCGGTAGTTTGAAAGTATCTATTCGGTGGGGGTAAATGATTGGGTTGAGCCCTGTACGAATTATTTTGGAATCTAGACATTCGTGTGTTGCCGCTGGTTTAGGTAATGGTTGTCGAGGTGGTGGCTGTGACTGTAATTGTGTTGAATTTGGCTGTTTGAAGTTGTTGGTATGAGGGGGTAAATTGTTAAGAAATTGTGTTCTTTGGTACATTGGATTGGGTCTGAAAGGGTTGTACTGGTAATTTTGGTATAATATAGGTGGTCTGTTTGTGGAGTTTGGTAAAGAGTTTGGACGTGTTGTGTAATTTGTTGTGGGTTTACTGGTTGTAGGTTTGCTTGATGAATGGGCCATATTCCTCACGTAATAGATATTCTGTTCTTTAAGACAATAGTTCGGCGCTTCGGTCAATGAGTTTGGTTTCATTGCACGTATGGTTGAACCGATGGGTTCTTTAAGTCCTATCAGAAATGTTTTGAGACACATTTCATGATGAAGTTTTTGTTTTGCTTTAATTACGTTAATGTCCGGTTCGTGTATTTGTATGTGGTTAGTCATAGTAGAAAGTAATTCGATTATGCGACTGTAAAATTGTTCGACTGTATCGTTTCCTTGTTTCAGCGAGTGTAAATCCCTAATTAAGGAAGTTTCGTTTCTCTTATCACTATAATGCAATACGAGATTTTGCTTGATTTCATGCCAGTTAATTGAGGTGCCATACATATTTAGTACTTCATTCGCTTGGCCGACTATCTTATTTCTAATTGCCCTAAGAATAAATTTTCCATAACTACTATTTTCTACATTTGGGATTAATGCTAGCAGCTCCTCAACATTGTTTAAAAAGTCATATAACAGTCTAGGATTCCCATCAAAACTAGGTAAATCCTTTACCGCATCCGGTATTCTTAAACTATTGTATATTTCTAAAGGAGTCGGGGTTGCCATTATTGCGGTAGTGTTAATATTATTACTAACTAAATTACTTAAGAGGTTTGTATCAATTGAATTATTTACTAATACGTTATTAGAATATTCTGTATCAGTTAAATTATTAGTTGTTTCGTTAATAGTGCCAATATTGTCTTGTTCGGGACAACTAGCAAGTTCGACACTGCCTCCGTGTTCCTCGGATATAGTATCGGAAGAACTTCCCCGTTTAGAATAAGGTGATACTCTTAATGATATAAGCTTACTTTTTGGACGAGTGGACATAGGAAAAAAGCGAATAACAATTGTAATAATCGACTTACGTGAACCAGATGTAGAACATTCCGTTGGTAATGTGCCTTCACCAGCTTATTGCTCCTGGTTCCGTTGATTGGTGTTGTAGGTTCGTAATCCAAACACTTCAAAGTGACCAGGTGATCCTGTGATTGTATTGGTGCCGCTAGTAGTGGAAACCCTCCAAGTCTCGATTTTCTTTCGAGGTCGAAAAGTACTACCGATGATCTGACGATTAGTACTGTTCGCGAGTTTAACCGAAATTTCTAGAGCACACAATTATCCTACCGACTGCGCCAATTAAGTTCACTCGAAAAATAATAGAGTTTTTAAAAAGAATTACAATGTTATTTTATTTAATCTTTAGTCACAAAACAATAATTACAAAAATTTATTATTACAATAATCGTCAATACAATAAGCTTGTAGTTTTATGTCAAGGAAGTAACTTGTTGCTGGCCGGTTGATCTTCTTTATTTATAGGCTTCATAATGCTGATTCGATATGCACGTGTCACTGGATCAGTTTCCCAGTGATGCGATGTTTGTGAGAATTGTGAATTATGCATTTTTGATACAGTGCAAATTCCACCATTTCCGTTGGACTGAATATTTGAAATCGACATTTGAAATCTGATACTCTCTGCAGTGTCATCATTTATGTGTCTATTGTGTTAAGCGTGTGAAGAGACTGTAACTATATATTATGTATGTTGTTTTGTTTCATATGTAAATAATATTTTATCATAACATAATGTTCAGTTTCTTGTTTATTTAAAAATTCAATAAAAAAAATTCTTTCAACTTGAGACAGAACCATGCTAATTATAATGCAATAAATGAGAAACAAAACTCTATACATGTATGTGTGTTATAACACATGTATGTGGATAGACTTCAGTTGTTCTCACAAAATTCTTTAATAAAAAAGTGAAATATTTTTATACTTCATAAAGAACTGAGATATAAATATAAATTACTTATTAGGCTAACAAAGAAAGAAAACTAATATAAAAGTGAAAATTTACATTTTCTCGAAAAATATTTAAAATAGAAAGAAAATTATAAGAATATTTTCTTCATAATTTTTTTTTGGCTTTTTAACCATGTAAAAATCGAACTGTCTAATGATAGGATCGAATGGTAAAAAATGGCCAGAAAACCTACTTCTGGGCATCCGATGTGTCTGGCTAAAGAACTTAGCCAAGCCAGATCAAAATCGAGTCTCCATACGAAATTTCATAAGCATTAAACGTTTCGTTCGAAAGTTATCGTGGCGACACACACACACACACACACACACATATATATATATATATATATATATATATATATATATATATATATATATATATATATATATATATATATATATATATATATATATATATATATATATATATATATATATACATATATATATATAGATATATATATATATATATATATATATATATATATATATATATATATATATATATTTTAGTGAATATCATTTTAGTATTCTAGGGACCTCAAAACATATTTCTGTTATGGTCTCCGCCGGAGGTTGCGTCGTGACACCTACTGTAATAGCTGAATTTCGAGTTTTCGAAATTCGCTAATACTACATATGAGTCGTATAGTTCCAAAACTGGCCTTGTCCATTTTGTAAAATTTTTCAGGAAACGAAAAAAACTGTTACTAGTACACATGACCTCTAAAATATTCAGATGGTAAGTTTTTTCAATACTAAACTAATGTTGAATTAAGAAACATTAATAAAAATTATGAAATATTGCATAGTTTTCTATTAAATAGGTTTTAAATTTTGGACAAGGCCACATTTGGAACTAAACTAAGGATAAAGTCAGTTTTGTAACTAACCCTAGTGGATTAGAAAGGTTTTGGAAATGACATATTCTGAAGAGCTTAAAGTATACGACACAGAATTGAACTTCAAATCCTTTATTTACGAGGCTATTACATTTCCAAAATAAACTATTTTCATAAAGGCTCCTACAGATAAGATAGGTGAATTTACATAAGGCTCAACTAGGGTAATGAGTGCCATGGCAATGTTCGCCCATGCAAATGTATTCCGTAGCTGCAGTAATAGCCGAAGCTAGCTTTGCGTTTTCAAGTTATACGAAAATGTTCAATTTTGAACTTTTCCTAATTTTCTATTTTCTTTTCGCTCAAGTGCATATATTTGCGCAAGTTTTATGTGCATATTTGCTTGTAGAATTCTAAGAGCTCCACAAAACGATGCATGCAGCTTCCCAAAACAAGGAATTTAATTAAGTGTGGAGTAAAGATGAGTTAGAGGTAAGGAACATATAAAAGCCAGTGCTCTAAACAAAACTGTTTCCTAACTGCGATATAAATTCAGCGATAACTTGTCTTTAACTTTTTAGTTCACTTTTTTTGACACAATCGTGTTTTTTAATCGGTGATATTTTATAAGACCTTTCCAGTAAGGAACACTGGTTATGATCCTTTATTGATTCAATGATGTCAGTGATGTTTATGTCCGGACCATTATTTACTGAGACTTCTCCGAGAGAATTTCTGTAGAATTCCAATTCTTCAATACTTTCCCATTCGTTTCCAAAATGTTTTGTGAATATAGATTTGACATCATTCAAGTTAGCAGCTTTAATTTTACTTTCAGGGGCTCCAAAGTCTGGCTCCAAAGTGTTCTCGAGGTTATTAAAAAAGCTTTAAAAGCAGTAGAGGATTTTACTTGGATTAGGCAAGCTATGGAATTGAATACCTATTGTGTCATGGCGGAGACAATGGATAAGGTTAGTTTTGAAAATAACTGGATAAGCCTAGTTATGAAACTGACACATGAGTGGATAAGACTGGTTTTGGAAATAACCTCGATTTTTAAAATTAATTTACACAGGGTACGAATTTTTTTGAGACTTACTAATCATTGCTACAAATGGACATTTAACTATATAATAATACGGCGTCACTAACTCCAAACCGATTTTTTGTGGACAAGGCCACTTTTGGAACTATACGACTCATATATAGGGATGTGACAAGGACTGAAAAAAATCGATTATTAAATAAACGATTTTTCCCTTTTTAATATAAATCGATTTGTAAAAAATCGATTTTAGAAGAAATAATCGATTTTTGCGAAAAATTCGATTTTTTTTAATTATTCGAAAAATTCCATACTTTTCTATATAATAATAAAACTACCAGATTAATATTAACAATTATCTAGAATGAAGGTTGGCTAAAATGGTAAGTGTCAAAGATAACTAAAATGACAGCCTTCTGGTTTTAAAACTAAAAAAACAAACTAAGTTTTTCTTTCAGTTTTCAACTTAAATAATAACGAAATACTTAATAGTGTAATTTATATAATCGTTTTATTAAAAATCGATTGTTATTATTTAGAGAATTATAAAAAATAATCGATTAATATAAAAATCGATTATTTTTTCACATCTCTACTCATATATGTGTGTACATGTTATGTTGAATCATTTTATGAATTTTTTTATATAAAGTTTCTTTAAAAATATTGTCGGCTTTCGGGGAAGTTTACTGTGAAAGTGCTCGGGCCTCATAGTGTTAATAAATAGTCTTAAATTACAACAAAAATTACATACAAGTTAAAAAATATTCATTATCACCGACACTTTGTAGGTTGTATATCCATAGATAATTTATATAACTACGTTATACAGATATATATCATATCTATAATATAAGGATAGAGAATATCACTTTATTTTCTTCCAGGCCGTCAATAAGGTGAGGTCGCTAGTGTGCAATGCTAGTGTCCGTCTTGTTTCGCTTGGTTTCGCCTGGTTTGGTTCCATGTAGATCGTTTATGTTTTGTTTCCGGTTTCTGTCATTAATAAAATAGTGGTTTGATAAATCTATCATATGTAATAAATATAGATATTTTGTCATTCGCGAGTTTGTGAATTTGTGAATTTCGCGAGTTTGTGAAATCGTGAAACACTGTGAATTTTAATTAAAATTATCTAATAAAAAGTCACTCAGAAATAATATTTCAGAATTTGATGGTAAAACTTACACGCCAAAAAACAAATCAAATTTTCATTCATTGTCATAAAATTTATTTGCACATGTTTTCTTAAAAAAATACATTTACAACTTAAAAAAGGAGACATGAAATATGCTTTATTAGTTCAGGTACTGTTTTCAAGAAACGTTTTCTTTTTTTTTTACTATATTTTATTTTAAAAGAATTTTCACGTGAATTTTTTCAAAAAGACATGACCTAGTTTAATTTACAAATTTGAGGAAGGTATATGTAGAATTAAAGACCATAATTCAAAATTGCATAAATAATTCAAAAATTACTGTACTCTACAAAAGTATTTTAAATGTCAGCTGCAAGTCAGTCAGCCTTTAGAGCGACTATTTAGCGAAATATTATTTTGAAAAATGAATGCATAAATAATTCAAAAATTACTGTACTATATAAAAGTATTAAATAAAAAATAATAAAAATATATTAAATGTGTTTTAATTTTATTTCTGAAATCCCTTGTTAAAAATCCTTTTAAGATCGATTAACTTTGATTTTTCTGATTGATACTTGATTTAATTGAATATGTTGATTTATATAGTATACATATATAGCCAAATGGATATGAAAAAAACGTCCCAACATCACGGTGCAGATTTGGAAGTATTTTGTTCGTTTTGCGCAAATGCGACTTTTTTGGTGGTAATATGAACCAATCTGAACAGTAAACACGGTAAACACTAATTGATGCATCTGCGCAAAACAACTGAAGTGCCTCTACCCGCTGTCTATCCGTCTCAGTTCATCGGAACCACTGCCTCTTATAGGGATTGGCCATATAGTTATAATACATATATGGTATAAACATTTAACTTTTGAAGTACAGATTCAAAGATTTGGAATAAAAACAGTCACCATCATAGATAAAATACACCAGAATTTTTATTCTGTAAGATTGCCAACTTCAATACATTTTTTTGACTTCTTTTATCTCTCTATGGAATTGAGAACTCGGCCGTGTTCGATTCACCCTCTTACGATTAGCCAACACAAAATTCAAAAAGTTAAAATTTTAACTCTTCTTCTATGCCAATCGTTTGTGAATGTTTGTGACACTTTTTAATTTGTTTGTGACTTTTTTAATTAGTTTATTAGTTATTAATTTGTTAATTATAAGCTTATGATTAGCCAATACTTTTTAAAAATTGATTGTAGTGTAGTCTTCCAGGTACTCAATCGATCGGAAATTGTTTGTGAATTCTAAATATGTTAATAAAAACGTTTGTGACCGCTTCTTTTCCAAAAGAAAATGAAAAATAAATATAACTCTTCCTATACATCAATGCCCTCTAGTGTAACCATAAGTAATCTTATAGTGAAAATGCAAGACGTTTATTCTTCATCATGTTGGGAATATACTCAGTGCCTAAGGATGGGCGACATGGGCGATGTCGGTAAAAACATCAATACCGGACTATCGATTTTTTTAATTTTTCGCCATCGAACCATTGATGTTATTATAAATATATCGAAACATCGATCCTCAAAACGAGCGCGAAAATTTGAAAAAGTTATATTTAACTTCTTCACTACTGATTTTTTAAGATTTTTTTCGTCAATGCGTATACTTTTGTCCAGCATACTGGACAAAGATTTAAACAAGCGTTTATTTTAATTAAAATTTTTAATCTTACGCCTTTAAATAAGCCTAATTTAGTAATTTTAAATGATATTAAGTTTTTAATTATTTTTCAATTAAAAAGTCATGTTAACATAACCTAACTTTGATGTACAATATATCGTACATCGGTAGTGACGAGGTTAAAATAGACAAACAATAGCAATAGTTCAAAATTTTCAATTTTTTCCATACTTAAATAATTAAAATAATTAATTTTAATAATGAAATTTACTGAAACAAAATGAAATGAAATAAAAATTTAATTTACTTCCGGCTCGACAATGTCGATGGGTCAGTAAATTCCATGAATCATCGATGTTTCGACTTTAAAAAAAATCGAACAGAAACATGGATGTTTCTTCAAAGAAACATCAATTACTATCGCCCATCCCTATGTAAAGTTTAGCAGAATATTTTAATTTTTTTTAAAAACTAGACCGTCACAAACGTTTTTATGAACATATTTAAAATTCACAAACAATTTCTGATCGATTGAGTACCTGGAAGCCTATATTACAATCAATTTTTAAAAACTGTTGGCTAATCGTAAGCTCATAATTAACAAATTAATAACTAATAAACTAATTAGTCACAAACAAATTTAAAAGTGTCACAAACATTCACGAATAATTCACATAAACGATTGACATATAAGAAAAGTTAAAATTTTAACATTTTGAATTTTGTGTTGGTTAATCGTAAGAGGGTGTTCGATTCGTGGCACAGAATAATCAGAAGCCAAGTTGCTATCTCTGCACTAGTGATACCAATGTAGACAAAAACCCACTATTTCCCACCACTATGTTGTGTAAGTACACACTGTGTGTAGTGGTGTTAGTTTGATCTTTGTAACTGTGTCAGTTGAAACACACACAATTACAAAACATGTATTGTCGGACGGAGCAAGGTGGGGTCCAAGCTAACAATGGTCCAACAATACATAATAATGCGTTGTGCATTGAGTGACCGATACCGACTAACTAAATGCCTTAAGCGGTATCAAGCACACACTGGCACACTGTTATCCACAGTTTTCTACAAACACGCTTAGGGGTTGATTCGTTGTATAAAAAATTCTCGCGCATGTACACTATTAAACCACACAAACAAAAATTCAAATGATTGACGTTTACTAACTTGTAGACTATGGAGGGTAAATATCAGGAGCACCATCTCTGTATCAAAAAGTGTCCATAGAAAGGTGTAAATAGTGGCGGCGCCACTGTGGCAAAAGGGTAAATTTAGAAAAGTAAACAAGGAAAGAAAAACATCCGCGTTGTTATGTAATTATTGTTTTTTTATTATAATTGTTACATATAATAGTTTTATTATTTTAAAAATTTTTATAAAACAACACAAAAAAATCACTATATTCTTTTGCTACTCTAGCGCTATTCTGGCGAGTTTTTGAACTGTTACTTAGTACTTGAAACGGGACAGTTTTTGAACTATTTTTCTATTGTTTTCCGGCCAAGATAGTCCTCCTGATACCTACCCTCCATATTGTAGACGTTATATATTTAAATTTTTAGTCGAATTTTTCCTTGAAAAAAGTAGACTTATACAGTCTATACGACAAGAACGGCGAGACGCGAGAGTAGGGGCGCTATCCGTTTTCGGACCCGTAGAACACGAATATGTAGAAAAAAAATGTCTGATATATATATATATATATATATATATATATATATATATATATATATATATATATTTTCCCGCTACCTTTTAATATGTGTAGGGCCCCCCTATGGAAGTTAAGAGTTCAAATTTGGTAAATGGGGCTCATTCGATGCACAACAATACTATCAAAGTGAGGTCAAATTTTGGATCCGACCCAACCTTTAAGGAAGTGGTGGGGGGCCGAAAATCAATAAAAATTTTCCAAACCGGTTGGAAATAATGTTTCGGTCAATTATCTACAACATATCCAAAATTCAGTTTCCTAGGATGATTTGGTGGGTGAAGGGGGGAAAAAACGATTTTCGCTGGATCTAACACGCCCCCAGCCCCCCAGAATTAACGTAGAAGGTTGAAATTTGGTATGTTGATAGAGTTCATACCTAGGTTGTGCTTTTTGAAGGTTTTAATATTTTACCCCCATCCCCCTCATTTTTCAGCTAGAATTTCATGCTTTTTTGACGTTTTCGAAGTTTGTACCACTCGCACAGGTCACCCGAATAAACCTAGAGGGATGAAATTTTGTATTCGGATTGAGTTAGTATCAAGGGGGTGCCTTTTGGGGGTCTCGACTTTTAACCCCCACCCCCACCATTTTAATACCAAAAAGAACATGATTTTTCTTGTTTTTTAACAGTTTCGTTCTGGTCAAAATCTCCCCAAATAAACCTAGAGGGCTGAAATTTTGTGTACAGATTAAGCTAATAGCCAGACACTGTTTTTGGGGGGTTTCAACTTTTAACCCATACGCCCACGATTTTTACGCCAATAATTCCTTAATTTTTTTGCTTGTTTTCTAACACGTCTAGAGACTCTCTAAGGAAACCTAGAGGGCTGAAATTTTGTACGTGTATTCAGTTAGTATCCAGCTAGTACCTTTTAG
Source organism: Brachynemurus nebulosus (assembly GCA_035578155.1). Lineage (NCBI taxonomy): Eukaryota > Metazoa > Arthropoda > Insecta > Neuroptera > Myrmeleontidae > Brachynemurus > Brachynemurus nebulosus. The sequence continues at coordinate 116,301,303 of JAPWDM010000001.1, read as the reverse complement.
GGAGTCCACATTACTTTTCCCCCCACTTCTCCCATTTTTACATCGGAATTGAATGCTATTGTTAAATGTGTTTTAAATGCATTATTTTTATTCTAAATACAAGTAGGCGAATAGTAATTTTAAAAAATTTAAAAAAAGTGAATACAATTTTTTAACAAATGATATACATACACATTTAAGTAATTTAAAAATGTTATTAAAGTCACTGTACTTTTAATAATTAGGAATTTTGGATTTTATCATTTATAAAATAGAAATTTTGGATTTTTTTGGAAAGAAAAAATATCTTCATAAAAGCCTTCCAGTTTAGTATTTATGTTCCTTTTTTAATATTTAAAAATAAAACACAAAGGCAATTGACGGATAAGCATGGGTAGAAATGCCCTCGTACGAATTGTGTTGGCTTTTTCCCTGTTAACTGCTATCGGCACAAAATTGAAATTTACTGAGATTCAGCCCTTAAAAACTTAAAACCTTTTTTTAAAGCCCCGATCAACCGGACACTCATCATCAGTTTTGAAACCACCAAAATGACAAATCGCTTGTGGACTTTCAATTACATTTCGCTTGTAGACACTCAATACCGAAGATGAAAGGAAAAATTCACTTCCGTGATGGGGCTCCGCTGCTCACGGCGTTTTTTTCTAATATGTTCGTGCGGTTTAGTAATGCACATGCGCAAATGCACTGGAATTTTTTATACCACAAATCGAACACGAGGCTGGCATCAAGGGTATAGATGTCGTTATTATCATGCGTAGTACACTCAAGAAAAACAGAGATGTCACTGTCATAACATAAAATCTAGTGAGTCCCTATAATATATAGAAGGTGTTTTCCAACTACCAGAGCGCAGTGCGCATTAATGCCGCACAATGCCGCATTTGCGAGCATTAATTGGAACAGATTGGTTGTCAAATGACATAAAATGTATTTTGATAATTAATTTCAGTGTTAGGGTAAGAGACCCGATGACCGAACACTATTTTTAGCTGATCATTAAAGTAGCTTAAAAAATTAAAAAATAAACAAAACACCCATTTTTTTTTCTTAATAAGTATGAAACCAAGTTTTTTTAATCCAATGAATATGTTTTTAAGAAAATATAACCCAAAAATTTTGATTTATTACTGTTTTTGTTTTATAATTTGTTGACGTCTATGAAAAAACGGACAGACTATATTAACCTCCTTTAAAAAAACAACACACTGACTCGTAAGAAAAAACACGCATTTAATGTACATGACCGGAGAAAGGACACACATCAGGATTAACAGGGGTGAACTTTTTTTTTTAAGGTACAGTATATATTTGAGTCAATGTTTATATATTATATTATGACATATAAAAGTCATTTGAAAGACTTTATTTAAAAGTAATAATCATTAAGAATACATTGTTTTTCTAAAAATTTAAATTTTTCCTAAAAATATCTTAGTTTCTTGTTGGTTTTAACAACCAAAAAGTAAATACAACATACTTTATGACTAATACCTATTTTCCGTTAATAATATCACTTTATTATACATACATATTTGCATCTTTCGGTAAAAATTAAATCAAATTTAATTTATTGAAAATATTTAAAATAATAATAAAATACATAGGTATTGGGATAACTTCACATTATGTATGTTTATGTATGATGTGTACCTGTGGATGCTTGAACCGCTTGAACGATGAGCTCATTAGTCATTACCACACAAAAGGACGACTGTATATTTATATTATGTATGTATTGTGCTGTAGTTGTGATTCTCTTTATTACCTGCAGTTGAACTGTATTTGTTTTTGCAACTAAGTGAGATATATATGTTTTAAAATAATTATGAGAGAAATAGAAAATTGTTTACTTTAGATAACAAACGAAAATTTTTATATCATAAATGACATCTTCTTAATTTATTGCTTTACAGTAGACCACTTATTTTCTCAACAATTACATTTCTTAATTTTTCCAAAAAATTTTATTTTTTCAAATATAACTAAAAATAATGGAACTAAATTTTCACATTGCTTAATACAAACATTTTTCTATCGAAAAATCGCTTATTACAGCGTAAAAAACAGGTAATTTTTGAGTTTAAACGAACTAGTTTAAAAAATTTTCCTAATTAGGTCCTCAAATCCGGATGAATGTCGCCAGCCTGGTCATATACTTAATTTAACTGTTTAAAACACAGATTTGATTTAATTTTTACCGAAAGATGCAAATATGTATGTATAATAAAGTGATATTATTAACGGAAAATAGGTATTAGTCATAAAGTATGTTGTATTTACTTTTTGGTTGTTAAAACCAACAACAAACTAAGATATTTTTAGAAAAAATTGATATTTTTAGAAAAACAATGTATTCTTAATGATTATTACTTTTAAATAAAGTCTTTTAATTGACTTTTATATGTCATAATATAATATATAAACATTGACTCAAATATATACTGTACCTTAAAAAAAAAAGTTCACCCCTGTTAATCCTGATGTGTGTCTTCTCTCTGTATATGACGTATATATTTATATGTTGTTTCAAATCTAAATGTCTGACGTTTTTATTTCAATTTCGAAGTTTTAATTCATTATTAATTATTTTTCAATTGATTTTACGTTCTGAAATAAATAAAATATTAAAGTGAAATTATAAAAACGGTTAGTTAAGTGTTTTAAACCCAAAAATTAATTAAAAATGTTTATAAAATAGATATGTAATATATAATTCTCAAAATGGGGTACCCAACCTTAAAACGTGGACCCCAAGAAGGAACACTTCTAGAAATAATATTTAACGCATATAAAATATAATTTAGCTATCCTAATCTCTTAAGTGGACTAATAACAATTATTTGTATACTTTTATTATGCTAATAACTTTAAAAATTCGGTGAAAAATGTTACAATTTATAACTCATGTGTTTTGAATAATGATCATCCATCATATTAAAAATTCACGAATTCAACAAAAATTGTTCGATATATATATATATATATATATATATATATATATATATATATATATATATATATATATATATATATTTCTTTAATTAAGTGAGGAGGCATTAAATGTGAGGTGAATTTAAATTGAAAAATAATCATTCTATTAATAATAATTTTTTTTTATCAGAGGTTTCTTTCAGAAATAACTTCATTAATATATAAATGTCAAAACTGTTCGGACTTATAACCCCGTTCGACAATCGGGTCTTTTACCCTATCAAACATTAATTAACAATTGTGTATGATAAAAAATACGTCAATGATGGCCAACTTAAAAGAAAAAAAACTTAAGATTTCATGTTTACTTATTGGTATAGAGCAAAAAAGTAGAGAGCAAAAAAGTTATCAAATGCCCAATTGTGCGAGGCGTTGCGGTAATTGGAACACTCAGTGCTGAGCATTATGCCGCATAATGCGCTTTTGTGCCGTAATTGGAAAACACCCAATATCGTTACATGGGTGCTGAACGTTGATTGGTTCCCGCATTTTCTGTCCACAGTTTGCATAAGGTAACGGGCCTAATTTCTGACCTTTTAAGAGTGACGGCTGAGGTTAAACGACAGTAATAAATATAAGTTTAAACTTAAGAGACAATTAATAATTTTATCAACTAGTTTATGGCTTTCAAAATAAAGTCATACAATTAAAATAATTATTTGAATTGAATTAATAATTTAAATTAATGTTTTAAAAATTGACAAAAAGGACCCAGTTTCTGACCTTCAAAATTTCTCATGTGACAGTTTTTGACCCTGACAGTGGCCTAGTTTTTGATCCTTAAATTTAAAAATACAGTTTTTTAAAATTTAATTTATAAATAATTTTTTATTGATAAAAATGAATGTTTAATGTTATACGTTATGAAAAATAACAAAAACTAATCGAAGATAACTATAAATAACAAAATAACTAACAAAAACTGTTTAGAATTTAATTGGGCCATACCACTTTAGAAGTGAGCCTAGTAATTGACCCTCATATTTCAATAATAAAAATCATTCTAAGGGTCCGTCCACACGACACAAGCTTTACCACCGACTTACTTGCGCAAACCAGTTTGTGCAAGTAAACATGTACGTATGGACGGGAAAAAACGTAGCGACTTACTTGCACAAACCTGGTTTGCGCAGGTAAGTCGGTGGTAAAGCTTGAGCGTGTGGACGGGCCCTAAGGTATTTTATAAATATTTTAAAATAAATTTTAAACAAATATTAACCTGCTCATATATTTTTAATTAAGTTTTCATACTTACATGATGAATATTGCACAAATCAAAATGAGTACTTTGTAACATAAACTGTTAGGAAACTACCAAAAAAATAGTTTTTACACAATTTTAAACTTAAAATTTTTTTTTTTATTTAGTTAATATATTCTAAACTTTTTAAATTTCTGTTCATTAGACACAGAATAGATTACTTTAAATTAAGAATTTATTTTTTTTCTTATTTAAAATATAGTTTTTTTATTAATTTATAACAAAGTTGAAAAGTTCAGAAACTGGGCCAGGGTCAATTACCGGGTCTTTTACCTTAACATGCATTAGAAATAAAATATTAACAAAAATCATTTAGATTAACCTAGAAAGAATAATTAAATTAAAAATTTTTAATTGTTCGTTATTAATTTATAACTTATCTATACATATAATAAAACTGTAACGAGACCGTTCCTGTACATGGAATATTTTTTGAAAATTGTACTAGTACTGTAAATAGTTATCGATGTAGATATCAAAACAGCGATTTTTAAAATTTTTGCCTGTCTGTTCACGTATCACGCAAAAACTACTGGACGGATTTTAATGAAATTTGGTGTGCTGATAACTTATTACCTTGGTCAACATCTAAGATACTTTTTATTCCGGGAAAATGTCTCATTCCCACAGGAAAATGGAAAAACTATTTTGAGCATGTATATTGTACACACATTACGTAAAAAATACTGGACGAATTTTAATGAAATTTGGTGTGATGATAAATTTTTATCTGGATCAACATCTAAGATACTTTTCACTTCGAAAAAATTTCTCATTCCTATGGGAAAATTGAAAAACCATTTTGAGCATGTACACGCATTACGTAAATTTACAAATTTCATAATTTAATAACTATAGTAACAAAATGTAAATAAATTGAATATTGTATTAAAATTTTTCTGAATTAATATTTTTAATATAAAGGATTTTCTAAAACGTAAATTTTTTTTAATTTTTATTTTATTAACTATATAATTTCTAAATTATACTGAGGCCGCTATTACATTGTGCAACGGATGCGGCTGTCCGTGCTTGTTATTTCTCTGTTGTTTGTCCCGTTAACACGTGTTTAATTGTTGGATTCTTCCAAATCGTGGATTCTTATCAGTTCGTCAAATGGCACAAATACGCATTGATCAATTTAAAATCGATAATTTATTTCATATTATTTGTCGAGTACATAATGCTTTTCACAAAATTAATAAAAGTAGTTTTAACTTAAAATAATTATACTTTACAATATGGATGCCATCATTAACTTTACTTAGTTTAATAATTTTATATTTTCTTTGTTTTAAGCTAGTTTAGTATTATTGATTTTATTTATTCTCACATTTTTTATTTAAATTGTTTTGATAGCTTTTATTTTATAATTTTCCAATTTTTTAAATTCAATATTACATTACAAATTTTAATTATATATTTTTTCCGTGTTGATTCGTTTGTAACTTGAAACCGAATGTCTTTTCAAACTCCTTTCTGTTCTCTCTCTCCCATCGTTGTCTCCCGTCACCACCTAGCCTCATAATTCCTCTTTTTATTTTTTTTGGAACTAATAATTATGATGCTTGTGGTAATACAGGTTTCAGCAACTGTGGTACTTATAATATCAGCGGTTCCAATATTGGCCGCTAGATGGCACTATACATTCTAATTAGCATTCACGTCACTGCAATTGATTTAACTGCCACCAGATGGTCGTCCAAACTTTACGCGCTAGATTCAAAAGTATATGTTATAGATGTTGTCACCATTACAATTGTCATAGATATATGTCAAAGATCTTTGATCAAATCTATGATCAAATATTAAGAAGTATCTTTAACTATGGTTACAGAAATTTATATTATAAAAGTTGACTTATTACACTATAATATTTCTTTGATTAAATAAAACTTTGACATATATCTATGACAGTGTAATAGCGGCCTTAAATCAAGAATCAAGTTTTACCGTTGCACTGCCGAACGCGGATACAATGTGACCACACAATTCGTTGAATTCGTCCGTGTATCCGTGACGTCGGATGCACTATGACCATTGCCTAAGAATAAATTGAAAATAATAATAATAATAATCTGAAAATAAAAACTGTTTCCATAGTAATTATAATACATGCATCTTATAAAATTTTTAATATCGAAATTTAACTGTTTAAACGGCCGTTCCTGCGTTAAGCCACGAAATTGTGCTGGCACATAGTTATTAGGGTTATTAGATATACAAATGGTTAAGTAAATGCCATTAAACTAATGTATTACATTATGGTCTGCAAAATTTTTACAATCAGATATGGGTTGTTAAGGATACGGAAACTACCTTACTTTGTTGTTAATAAAGATTTTTGTTTTTTCTGACATTTGTTCGTAATATCTTGCGTGTATTTGAGTGAATTATTAATTAAATACTTGAGTGATTTTTTTTTTGAAAGTATTTTTCGTTAATTGAAGTAATTATTTTACTTATTTTTTCATAAAAATATAATTTTTTATCTCTCTCGCCCTTATCATTGTTTATACATAAATATTGTATAGAGACAAACTCAAGTATTTTTTTATATCGTTTAAAAAATTTCAAGAGTGAGCAAAACATAATAGTAGCTGAAGACGAAGCTATTTTACTATCGCAGTATTATTGAAAGGCATTCTAAAAAACGTAGCTGTTGATATAGAATCGTTCGTATCAGAAAATGACGGAAGATGGTCTGGAAAATTTAGCAAGGCGGATTATTATTTCATATTAATAATATGAAATATATTTTTCACAGTAAACCGGAGTTTATTTTATTTTCAATAAGTTTATTTTACTTTTATATGTTTATTTTACTGTTATTTCCCTATTAGTTTTTTTTGTTTTTTTGTATTTTTTTTTTTTAAATACCACTAGTGATAATTAGTACTTGCCAATTTTTTATGAACTGGCAAAGAAAAAGTATATTTATTTAAGGAGATTACAGACATTTTAAGATTAATGATCTTCTCAATAAATTTTTTGTTACTATTTTTTAACCTTATTTTAATAAATGGGTTTAAATAAAAATGAGTTAAAATAATAGTTCAAATTACAAGAACATAAATATTTATAAACCAAAAATATGGTTAGAACAAGTACCACTCAAATAATATGGGTCCAAAATTCAAATCATAAAGCGAAAAAAATTTTTTTGAACAATTCATTTATAGTAATAAGTATCAATATATATTCAAACAACAGTGGATGTTTCCTACCATATTTACAAGTTTAGATACATATTTAATTTTTACTGAGTACGGTCCTGGAATTACAGACCACTGGTTTTTTTTAAAAATGCTGTGATTTACGCAACCTGTATATTTAGTAAACCTTGATGCTGGCGGACAAGATTATTTGAACTTGGCTACAAAGAAGGATCCTTTTACAAAAGAAATCAGCCGTGTAGCGATAACAAGCTTTTTTATGTAGCCAGCTCTCAATCTATCATGTATTTATTTAAAATTACTAAAGTAAATTTATTTTCATTCAAAATTATACATTAATCAAATATTTCATAAATGAATATCACTATCACTGATTTTAATTTCTGACACGTGTGTTCCCATTTTTCTGAAAGAGATAAAATGTATTCTTATTCATTTACTATCACATTAAGATAAGTAATAAATTATTTTTAAATAAAATTAAACTAATAAATGTTAATTATACATACCTCCAATAGCAATTATGTAAAATTATTAAATTTAAAATTGAGCAAAAAAATAGACGAATTTCTCATAAATAATTCGAAAAAAATGAAAATTTTCTGTGGTCGAAGGGACCAAGCCTGAACTATAGACGGCAGCACTGGCACCGATAGTGGCGCCTTTATATGTCTAAAAATGAAACATATTAATGGTGAATGAGAAATGGGGGAAATAAAAATGAGTGTTACTATGGTGTTACTTGATTTGAATTTTTTTTTGCTTGTCAGTTAATAAAAATTAAAAGAAACTGAGGACTCTTGTTGAGAAAAAAGCAATATATCACCAAATTACACGTACATAAACTCTAATGGAAAATACGGAATTTTTGTTATATTTCAATAAAAAATGATGCTAAAAATTTAAAATTGCATAGAAAATAAGTAAATTTGTTTAAACATGTATACGAAACTTAAAAATAAATAATTAGAAAATACTCTACTATCCAGCGCGGCGTTGTTGAAAAAAGTTAATTCTTGGAGTAAATGAATTATTAACTGAAAATCTGGTGACATCTGATAATGTCGTATTAACTAAAGCGTGGTAGAAAATCCAAAAATAAAATGAAATCTTATATTAAACAGTAATATAAAATGGAAAAATTGAAATGAACCCAATCTAGTATCGAAGTGTTAATTGAAAATTATTTACGGTTCTTTTTAATAGTTAAAATAAATAAAAGCAATAATTTTGAAAGTTTTTTATTATTGTTCTTTTAATATGTAAAGAAATAATTATTTGAAAGCGAAGTTTTAAATCCTCTATGTCGAATACCTTTTGTATAAAATATTGGCAGAATGACTCCTTTTAAAACAACTATAATAAAAAGAAAAAATTCAAACAAATTCAGTTATTGTTAAATAGAAGAAAAAAAATTTAATTTCTGTACAGAATTGGTAATTTTTTTTCTGTATATTTCTTCCAACATGGTATCCTTACACTGAAACAATTTTATAAATTTCTTCAGTTTTATTTGTTATAAAACAATCACTATTATGACCTCGATAACAATCTGATGTCAAACTTATGAACCTTTCTGGTGAGCATTCAACTAAAAATTTGATTGTGTACTCATTTTTGTACTCTGAGTACATTAATACCTTTTTTGCATTTGTGCATTTCAGTACAGTCTATGATTATACATATGTCCAGAAAGTTTTGTTTAAATATTTCAGGCCTATAAGTCTTTATAGTTGCCTTTAACGATCACACAATGAATTTTTCTGGCAAGATACGTAACTCTAGTACAATATTACTCTTGTATTTAAATTAGCACTCTGTGATTAAAATCATATCGTGTACATCTCTAGAATAGGGATGTCGTTTTTTAATCGATAAATCGAGAAATCGATTAATCGGAAGTATGAAAACCGATTTTTAATCGATTATTGATTTTGAGATCGATTCACACATCGATTTTTATTTTATGGAAATCGCGAAACGATTTTTTTTCAAAACATAAATTGCTATTTTATTTATACGTTGCTATTTATTTATTAATTTAAATTTAAATCTATTATCGGTACTACAATTACTAAATTGTAAGCATCGAACGCATCAAATGCATATAATCAAATCTGTATGCATCAAATCAAATTGTCAAAATTGACAAATTGACAACTGTACCATGTACAAAACAATAAAGTTTAAGCGGGAAATTTAAAAAAAAAGAAATTATAATTCTTTTTTTATCCCTTAATGTATAAAAAAAAACTTTGTATGCAATTAAATAAAAAAAACTTCTCAACATTTAGTACAATTTAGATAATATTTATACAATTAGCATTTTTATATATGAAAATAAAAATTGTCAACTTTGCTGTGATGTTGCGATTCATCTCTACAACATAGAATAAAATTCTAAAAAAATGTTGGTAATTAAGTATGTACAGTTGTACACGCTTAATATTTTTCTTCTTAAAAGACTTTGAAAGTTCATCTTTCTGAATTATAAATTTTTACTTAAAAATTACCGCCACTTTTGCAACAGCAAATTTGAATCGATTTCTTAGAATCGATTTTGAATACAATCGATAATTTAAGTATCGATTCTTTTGTTGGCAATTACGAATCGATTCAAAAATCGATTTTTTTTTAAAAAAACGACATCCCTACTCTAGAATACGATCATTCTAGCATAAATAGTTTATAGTCAAGTAATAGCGTTCGGTATACACGGTATACATCGTATACATGGTATACAACGTATACATACCTTCACCCTTCTCTCAAGAACATAGAAAGTGAGACAGAATATACAAATATCTCAAAAGTAAGGCAAGTTCACTTCTAAACAAGTGTAATGTGCTTAAAAGTAATGCGGCCTGTACAGGATCAGTAATACTGTCAGTATTTAGAAATACTGACATTATTACTGATCGTGTATCGGTGTATTGATAATACTGAAGTATTCGTACATATAATTTATATTATAAAAATAATGATTCATTATTTTTGTCAGTAAATATTGACAGTATTACTGATCGTGTACAGGCAGCCTAAGGCTGCCTTTACACGATCAATAATACTGTCAGTATTTCAAAATACTAACATTTTTATTGATCGTGTATTGACGATACTGAAATAATGATGAAAGTATTGAAGAATGGCTTATAATTCCATCAGTATTTACTTCAGTACTAAGACGTGGAGGGGACAGTGACACTAATGACAGTTAAAACCCTTAAAACATATTTCTCGTAGGTATATGTACGATATGTACCAACGGTACCAGCCGAGATAAATACAAATCGATTGTAGATCGTATATGTCGTATATGTACAGCAAAGATTCTTTTTATAATACACCCTGATCAGATAGAAATGCAATTATATTGCTATCTCTTTTTCAAATAAAAATTCAGAATATACAGGTTGATAACTATGACTTGCGATTTCGATGTGTATAGAATACAAATGTATATATGATAATTGTTTACAATACATTTTAGTGCAAAATATTTAATAATCAGTTAACAATTTATACTTTTATAAAAAATAAACGTATTTCGTATTAAAAATGCATTTCATATTTAATACATGAAACATCCTGTATACAAATTATATATTCGTAGTCCATGTTTAGATGAATAAAAAATATATTTCTTTCTTAAAAAGATTACGAAATATGTTTCTTTCTTTCTCGCACGTGTATTATAAAAAGAATCACTGCTGTACTTCATGGAAAAGTAGGCCTGTACATATTATTATTGATTAGTATGTACGGCGTATGTACAATATGTACGATATGTACCGTATGTACATTGTACATACATGCGTATATGTATGGCTTAGCTAGAAAAACAAAATCGAACAGATCGAACATAACGCTTTTTTTTCTTTGATTTCTTGTTTTGAGTTGCAAACGCTAGTACTATAGCTAAAAACGCTTCTTCCATAATAATAACAATTCCAAAATTTTATTAATTTAAAAATTCCGAAAAATTAAATTTGACAGTTTGTTTTAAAATACTGAAGAAAATAATGATAGTGTACGGTATCATAAAAATACTGAAGTAATAAAAATAATGATTCATTATTTTTATCAGTAAATACTGACAGTATTACTGATCGTGTAAAGGGAGCCTAAGAGTAAGCCACTTTGGCTAACGCCGATACGAATGCGCCCAGTGATTTAAATCCATCCTTGCTGAAAATTAACAAATTTCAAAATAAAACTTCTAAATAGTTACCAAATATTTTTATGTTTCATCATTAAAATCAAACATATGTAATGATAATTCATAGAATTATTTAACACAGAAATATTAAACACAGTTAAGTACTGAATTCAAAAACTATTAGGTATTTTATCATATGAGAAATTAAGATATGACCTCTATATCAACTAATTAGATAAAAAAATTTCATTTTTTTTATTTAACTTTTTTATTTCTTGGGCTCTAGACATTATGTATTATTATGATTGCAATTATAATCAAAAGTCGATTTCCCGATGAAATAATAATAAGCAGCGACTACTGTAGTAACTGTAGATAAATATACCGCGGTGCATGGTAAAAAGATTTGTAACTAAAATAAAAATAACACACTAGATATTCTGGATATGGCAGATTCCTTAGATACCGTCATTATTCTAATATGTATTGAATTCTTCAACGTGCAATTCTATATTTTTAATGAATTAGATAATATGTGGTCTTATTATTAAAAATTATATTTGTGTGAATATATTGACCTTTTTATAACGCTTTTTCGTGAAATCTTTCATTGAACATTTTCAGAGTTTAATAGTTGTGTACAACTAAAGTAATGGGTAACGTATACGCTCAACCGAAGGATTCGGAACCAGTAAAACTGGAGAATCCAGGAACAATGGAAGATTTGCACAAAAAATGCAAAGGTTTGATATTCCATTTTGACATTTATTACATATTTTCATATATTAAGTTATAAATAAAACAATTTTTGACAAATATAACCTCATTTTTAGATGTTTTTCCTACTTGCTTCGATGGGGCAAAGTTGATGATTAACAAGGGATTAAGTAGTCATTTCCAAGTATCTCATACAATTAATATGAGTAGTATAATGCCAAGCGGATATCGGTTTGGAGCTACTTATGTTGGTACAAAACAATTGTCTCCGACCGAAGCATTTCCTGTTCTACTCGGGGATATTGATCCATCAGGAAATTTAAACGCAAATATAATACATCAGTTTGGAAATAGGATTCGGTGTAAATTTGCTGCTCAAGTAAGTTACATTTATAATTTGTAAGCGTTTTAATGCTTTTAAAGTGAGCGTATATATTAAGTGAAAAGTAAAACTATGGACACAGTATACCCGGCTTCGGCAGTCTGTATATGGACAAGTTCTCTAATTAGTACAGTCACTGAAAGACAATATAATGTAAAAGCTCCCAATTTTTTCGGATTGGAGGGATTTTCCTGAAAATTTGTATACCAGCTCATCTGACCCTACACTTCAAAAGTTATATTGTCTTGATGTGTGCTTTTTGATAATTAGGGGTAAAAACTACCCTTGTATGACAAAAATACGAAAAGTCCAGATTTACGTATTTTAAAGATTCAATTTATGTTCAAATATGTTGGATAAAATTCCTTTCAAGTTTTTTAATATAATTTATGAAATTCAGTTACTTCTCTACCCAAAAAATTCTTAAAAACTACCCCTTGGTTTCCGAAAAAATAGGAAAAAAGTTTTAGCAGCCTAAAGTAACCTTTTGGTGCATTCACAATGTATTATATCTCTTTTATTTTTCATTAGAAAACTTATCACTCATTAAAAAGCTGCAACCGTTAAAAAATAAACCACCCCTTATAATAAAATAAAGAAGAAAACGATTATTAACGGCTTGAGATATTATAATAATAATAATAATGTTTATTTATTCAATAAATATCTTACATAAGATGTTGAACACGTCAAGGGAAGATAAACAATTGAAATATTCATTAAGCGAATAAAATGAGGAACCTAAAAGGTACTTTTTCAAAGTTATCTTCATTTTTTTTTAAAGGAAGACATTTTATGTTTTCTGGTAATGCGTTATATACACTTATGATAGAATTAAATGGCTTTTCCCTGGTTTTGGTGATTGTTGACTGATCTATAAAATATTGATCTTTTTTTCGAGTGTCATAATCATGTTTAGCAAGATTAGAACTAAAAATTTCTGAATGCTCTTTTATGAATACTGCACATTCTAAAATATATAAACTGGTGTACATAATTATGGTGTACATAAATATACTGGTGTACATAATTATGATGAATTGTGACTTTTTAAAAGTTTTCAAATGTATGATTATATTGTAACTTTTTAATCTCCCAAAAACCCTAATAGAAGAACTACCCCTTATAAAAAATCCTACCCTTTATGGAAAAATTGCATAAAAATTATATGTATGGAAAAATAGCATGTGAATTACACATTACATGTTGATATAATTAATTTTTTTTTTTCATTCTATTGAATTTATTTTTAAAATTTTTTAACTAAATTATTAAAAAAATACAAAAAATACACAAAGATGATGGTAATTTACCTGCTCCAAAAATTTTATCGAAAAAATGCAATTGGTTTTCTTACTATAACTTTTTTAATTTTTAAGTTATCAATTCGCTTAAAAAACCATTTGGTAGGAAATTTTAAGAACTATAAGTCTTATGATTTACAATTTTTTTGAGTCCTTCAATTTTTAGATTTGTAAGTTTAAAGGGCTTAGGAAAGATACTCTTCGCGTTCTGTTTTGAGCTTCTAATGATCATAACTCAGTCAAATTTGGATGTACAAAAATGAACAAAAAAGCAAATTTTTCAGCAAGAAAAGACCTATAATTTTCATTCTATAATTTTTTTTTCATAAATTTGTTAGCTTTTTAAATATTTTGAAAAAAACTATGATTTTTTTAAAAATTAAATTTTTTTTTCAAGAGTATATCAGTCATTTTTTCGAATTTAAACTTCTAAATCCGTTCAAACTCCCAGAACCCATTCTTTATATATAAATAAAGTAAACTGGCGACGGATTACGCTTAGTTTCAATGTTTGCCGTCAAGTAATTAATTTTGATACCAATTTTTTTTCTCAAAAATCAAGACAACCATTTTGTTTTGAATGTAACTCCGTTAATTTTTATACTAATGGCTTTTACCACAGTTCAAAATAAAGGTCTATTCAAGTACTTTAAAAGGTGTAATATGAGTTTTTTCGAAAAACCTCTCGTTTTTCCTCCAAATGACATTGAAAGTTTCGATTTTAGCTATCGTCAAAATCGATTTTAACTTCAAGGAGTCATAACTTAGATTGTATTCTACCTACAAAAATAAAAAAGAATGCAATCTCTTTGTTACTTGATTTTCTTTATTTTTGCTCATAACCATTTTTTATGTAAAACTTGTAGTTTTTGAGATATTTGCGAAACATCCCTCAAAAACATGCATTTTTTGGGCTAAAAACGACCACATTTAGGCGCCAATATCTCAAAAAGTATTGATTGTACAAAAAATTCTTATAGAATATTTTTTGCTTAGAATTTGTCCCTCTATCGAACGGTGAGGTTATTTTTCATAAAAAAATTTCCAACCCCTAGAAGGGGTGCCTTCCACCCCTAGGGTGAAAGCACACATCGACATTATATAACTTTTGTTTCTTGGGCTACTCCCTAGCTACAGTTCAAATTTCAAGCCAATCCATCCCATCCGAAAAAATTGGTAGCCAAATGCTTCAGTTACTGTACTAAATCATATTGTGTCCGCACTCGGCACTGCAGTATTGGAATTTTTTAAAATGAAAATTATGTGATTAGGCTTGCCAAATTATAGTATTTCGTAATATTTCTTGGAAAATTATAGTACAATGCAAAAATACAGTTGGACGAGCAAAAAAAAAAAAAAATTCCAAAATTTCAAAATTTTTCACTGACGAGCAAATTGTATCTTTTGTTAGTTTCAACAGTTAAAATACAGTTACAAACGACCGAAAAATTACTTATTGTTACGTATATTTTATGAATAGTCCAAGCTCCGATAGCACAAAATCATACCTGATAAAACACCTCAAATTATAAAAGCTAAATCGATAGTAACTAGTGCCGACAATGAGAAATGCCCGCCAAACCTTTAAATTTTTGTTAAATTTTATTTTTAAAAAACTTTTGAAATGGCCGAAAAAAACGTCAAATCTACCTCACATAACTAATTGGGGCTAATTCCCAAATTACGTGCCAACGAAAAAATAAAGTCAAATGTTTTATTTTTTTTGATTGATTTAGTATTAAAACAAATAAAAATAACGATAAAAGTTTATGCACAGATTTAATTTTCATTAAAAAATATTAAAAACTTAATTTTTTATTTATAGGAAATTTAGGTTATGTTAATATGATTTTATTATTCCCTTTAGAAATTATATTATTTAGTAATAAATAAATATGATAATTAAATTAAATGGTTTGTTTTTTTTTCTAGCATTTCCCTTTGCCCAAATTTAAAAAAAAAGAAAAGTAAATAGGTTATTTACTTACTAAACGCAATGCTTCATATATATTAAATTTTAATACTTTTTAACGGAAATTAAACGTGTCCCCCAATTTTTGTCTACTTTTTTACTTGTTTTACTTGCAAATCAACCAAGAAAAACAGAAAAAAACTACAAAATTTCCTTGACACTTGACTTGGGGAATTGCCATTATAGCAAATTATATATATATATATATATATATATATATATATATATATATATATATATATATATATATATATATATATATATATATATATTAATGAAGAATCGGTTTGTCTGGCATATTTTGTTAATTAATGTCTGACACCTATTTTAATCAGTGAAAATTTTAGGCAAATGAAATTTACATATGTTATAGCAAATTATATATATTTTACAAAGGAATCGGTCTGTCTGGCATATTTTGTTAATTAATGTCTGACAGACAGTGGCGGTTATTCCAGGTATGCGGGGTAGGTGCCGCATACCCAAGCTCTTTTGAATACGATAAAAATAAAAAATATTAAAACAATGTTCTAATTTTATTTAATATTAGAATACAAAGCATGCTACACATTATATATATATATATATATATATATATATATATATATATATATATATATATATATATATATATATATATATATATATATATATATATATATATATATATATATATATATATATATATATTGTAATTACTGTGTATACATGTTTATATCTACTCAAATTCATATTTTATCAAATTGTACTTCTATATTTTATGTGTATACATTAATACATTATATGTATTCAGTACGGGCGGTATGCTCTAAGTTCTGTTGCCTACCTGTGTAAGATTTTGACGTGGATGTGTGTGTGAAATATGTACCTACATACGTACTCTTTTACCTATATTTATATTACAATATGATGTTTGTAGCCGGGCAGTACGGTCGGCCCAGTAGGCACTAATTCTATCGCCTATCAGTGTAAGATTTTGACATGGATGTGTGTGTGTGAAATCGTATCTATATACGTACTCTTTTACCTATATTACAATCATTACAATACATGATGTTAGCAGCCGAGGTATGTGCTCTATAACCCGCCTACGGAACTACTCGTAACAAATCGTGTATTTTCGTATTTTGATCGTATAACCGAGCTTACAAGCTGATACGTACGACGATCTACTATCACTCGTACAGTGCCTTTCGTGTAGTGTATATGTATAATCGTAAATGCTATTTCTTTATTGCTGTTAAAGCGTTAAAACTGAATTATAAAGTATTAAACTTCTAGTTATTTCCAAATTTTTTAATTCTTCTTTCATTATTTACTGTTTTAATTTTTATTATTTTACAGTTTGTTTTCTTCCTTTTAGTTTTTTGGTTTTTTAGTCTTTTAGCGAATTTCCAGAATGGAATTCAGCTATTACAGCCACTGTCATAACGCGACCTGAGCCCGGGACCATGGCAGAAATTTGTTTTGAGGTCCCTAGAAACCGAAAATAATATTCGCTCACGAAACACGAAACACGAATGCAGTCAAGCTCACATGCAAGCGTTTATTTGTTTAAATACTTTTGGTCATACCCGGGTTGATTTGTTACTTGATAAACAGAAAAAAATTTCTATTTCAGAACACAATAAAATACCCCTGTCGCAGCATCTGCATAACATAGCGAATTTCCAAATCTTGGGCACTGGCGGATCTCATCTAAGACCTGCACCTATTTAAAATAGTTTAGCTTTCTAAGAGTAAAAGAATTTTTAAAATCGGCTGGGTAATTAGTTTTGGTATTTTTAGGGACCCAAGAACCCGAACGAATTTTGTGCAGCATAGTTGTATCCATCTAAAATAATTTAGTTCTCTAGCAGTGAGAAATTTTTTAGCATCGGTTCGATAACTTATTACTGGCGTTTTCGGCTCTTATATATATATATATATATATATATATATATATATATATATATATATATATATATATATATATATATATATATATATATATATATATATATATATATATATTCAAAACCCGTTGTATAGCATTTTACGCCGCATTTGCATCCGCAGGACAGTTGTGGATCTCAGATAACACAACCTGTACCTATCTAAAATAGTTTACCTCGGTAATAGTAAAAAAGTTTCAAAATCGGTCAGTTATTTTATTTTTGACACTTTTAGGTCCTACTGACACTGTCAGACCTTACATAACGTAATCTATATGTATCTAAAATAGCTTAGCTCCCCAACAGTGAAAAAATTTTCAAAATCGGTCGGTTAGTTTATTTTTGACACTTTTGGATCCGATGGACCCTGGCAGACTTTACATAACGTAATCTATATTTATCTAAAATACTTTAGCTCTGTAACAGTGAAAAAATTTTCAAAATCGGTCGGTTAGTTTATTTTTACCACTTTTGGGTCCCATGGACCCTGGCGGACCCTAAATAACGTAATGTATGTCTATCTAAAATAGCTTAGTTCCTCAACAGTGAAAAAATTTTCAAAATCGGTCGGTTAGTTTATTTTTGACACTTTTGGATCCCATGGACCCTGGCAGACCTTACATAACGTAATCTATATTTATCTAAAATAGTTTAGCTCTGTAACAGTGAAAAAATTTTCAAAATCGGTCAGTTAGTTTATTTTTGACACTTTTGGGTTCTATGGACCTTGGTGGACCTTACATAACGTAATTTATATTTATCTAAAATAGTTTAGCTCTGTAACAGTGAAAAAATTTTCAAAATCGGTCAGTTAGTTTATTTTTGACACTTCTGGATCCTATGGACCCTGGCAGACCTTACATAACGGAATCTATATTTATCTAAAACAGTTTAGCTTTGTAACAGTGAAAAAATTTTCAAAATCGATCAGGCAGTTTATTTTTGACACTTTTGGGTCCTATGGACCCAGGCGGACCTCACATAACGTAGTCGATATTTATCTAAAATAGTTTAGCTCTGTAACAGTGAAAAAATTTTCAAAATCGGTCAGTTAGTTTATTTTTGACACTTTTGGGTCCTGTGGCGGACCTTACATAATGTATTCTAAATCTATCTAAAATAGTTTAGCTCTGTAACAGTGAAGAAATTTTTAAAATTGGTCGTTTAGTTTATTTTTTACAATTATGGGATCAGTAAATCCTGGCGAAACTCATACAAGTCTAGTACTCTAACAGTAAGAAAAGGGTTCTAAGGATCTCATATAACTTATGGCAGTCCGTAAGCTTCTTGCGGACATCATTTAATTAATTAATTCAAATACTTTAACTTACTAACTGTGAAAAAATTTTTAAAATCGATTGGTTAATTAATTTCTGGCCTTTTTAGGTCCCGAAAACCTTGACCTCACATAAAATACCTTAAATCCATTTGAAATGGTTTAATTTTTTAACATTATTAATTATTAGTGAAAAAATTTTCAAAATCGATTCAAAATATTTTTCCGTGCATACATATGTACATTGTACATATTTTGTTTTGTTTCATATTAATAATATTATATCATAACATAATCTTCAATTTCTTGTTTACTTAAAAATTCAATAAAAAAAAAAATTCTTCATTGCATTAGCTTAGAAAATCTGTTTAATTTACATTTTTCAACATGAGATAGAACCATGCTAATTATAATGCAATAAATGAGAAACAAAACTCTATACATGTATGTGTGTTATAACACATGTATGTGAATAGACTTCACTTGTTCTCACAAAATTCTTTAATAAAAAAGTGAAATATTTTTATACTTCATAAAGAACTGAGATATAAATATAAATTACTTATTAGACTAACAAAGAAAGAAAACTAATATAATGGTGAAAATTTACATTTTCTCGAAAAATACTTAAAATAGAAAGAAAATTATAAGAATATTTTCTTCATAATTTTTTTTTTCCTTTTCAACGATGTAAAAATCGAACTGTCTTATGATAGGATCGAATGATAAAAAATGGCCAGAAAACCTACTTCTGGGCATCCGACGTGTCTGGCTAACGAACTTAGCCGAGCGAATTCAGAATCCAGTCCGCACACAAAATTTCATAAGCATTAGACGTTTCGTTCGAGAGTTATTGTGGCGACTATAGTTGTGACTGCTCTTCCGATCGCTGCTACCAAGAGCACTGTGATTTGCACTGAGCAGAGAACATACTGCTCTGTTCTTTAGCGTAACTGTTCTCTTAACTGCTCTTTTAGATTGTTCTTTTAAACTGTTCAAACAGTTTTTTTTTTCAAATATTCATTCTTTTCTTAAACATTTACAACTTTGGCAAGTGTTAGACCTCCTGCTGATGGCTACTATTGAGACACTGTTATGTATACTACCGATCTTATGTCCACCAACCGGTTTGAATTATAGCACAATAGGGCTCTGTTCATTCAATTCTTAGAATCCAAGAATTAACTCTCTGTTTTTAAATATTTTTCAAAAGGAGATAAAAGAAACAAGTGAAAGTAGTGGAATTTGGTTCATTTTTGTTTCAACAAAGAAATAGTTATACATATACATATATATGTAACAAAAAAAGCAACAAACAAACTGTGATTATATCACTGCTACTACAAACTGCTCTTTAGCTAAACTGTTCTCAGTGATCACTGCTCAATAAAAAGAGCTATTAAGCACACCTCTAGTGGCGACACACACACATATATATATATATATATATATATATATATATATATATATATATATATATATATATATATAAATTTTAGTGAATATCATTTTCGTATTCTAGGGACCTCAAAACACATTTATGTTATGATCCCGGGCTTAGGTCCCGTCATGACACCTACTGTAATAGCGTATTTCCAGTTTCACTTTTGGAAATTCGCTAAAAGTTACTAATAATAGGGAAGTTATGAAACGATTAATTGATTCTGTTTGTTTTTTGGCTATGCAAGGTCTTGCGTTTCGTATACATGACGAAAGTTCAGATCCTTCCAATCCAGGAAATTATTTAGCACTTCTAAATTTACTGTCCCGTTATGACGAAAAACTGAGCAACCACTTAGAAAACTCACATGTGTTTTTAGGAACGTCTAAAACATAGATTCCCAACCTTTTCTAGACCACCGCCCCCTTTAGTATAGAACAGAAATTTCAACGCCCCCTAGCAGCACTCGTCAGTTGTACAAATGCCGCACTTTTTTCTATTTTTCACAACCGACGACCTTTTGTTGTTTTTTTTGCTCGTCGGCTGTAAAATGCCTAATTTATCTTTTTATTATATATAAAAATATGTTTATTATATTAATTTACTTATTTGACCACCCCTATTGACAACCTTATCCGCTACCGCCCTCCTGGAAGGCTGCAGCGCCCACTGGGGGGCGATATCGCCCCCGTTGGGAATCTATGGTCTAAAAGCATACAGAATGACTTGATTGAATGCATAAACAAAATAATATTACAACAAATGAAAGATGAAATTCAGGAAACAAATTTTGTTTCAATTCTTCTCGATGAAACCACAGACATTGGTACAAAATCACAACTTTCAACTTGTGTCCGATATGTTTTGCCTGATGGAACTACTGTTGAGCGATTTTTCGGGTTTGTTAATGTCAGTGCCAGTAGAACGGCTAATGTCATTTCGAAACATGTTATTGATATTGTAAGAGATTTAAATTGTGGTGATAAATTAGTAGCTCAAGGATATGACGGTGCGGCGGTAATGTCTGGTGAATTAAATGGCACCCAAGCAAAAGTAAAAGAGGTGTTTCCCCAGGCTTTATTCATTCATTGTTGCGCACATATTTTGAATTTAGTATTATCCCAATCTGTTCAGCATATAAAAGAATGTAAAGTATTTTTCTCAACAGTAAATGGTTTGGCATCCTTTTTTTCTCATTCTACTAAGCGTACACATTTTTTTAATGAATTAATTAAAAAAAAATTTCCACAGGCCGCACCAACTCGCTGGCATTATAGCTCACGTTTAATAAATATGATTTTAACTTATGAAGCTGATTTAGAAACTTATTTTGAATCGATTGCTGATGAACCTTTAGAATGGGATAACGAAACTGTAATGTTAGCAACTGGCTTTAATAATTTTTTCAAAAATTTCAAAAACTGTTTTCTCCTTAGGACTTCTGCTGCAATATTTACTCAGACAGACATTTTATTTAGTATTTTACAAAGTAAAGAATATGATATTTCATTTTGTATTAAACATATAGAAAATTTAAAACATATTTTATTAAAACGAGATAATTTTGAAAAAATTTACTCTGAAGTGGAATCTAATTCTTGTAAACCTGATGAAAAATCTTTTAGAAAGTCATTAAGTACTTCAGGATTTACAGATATAAAAAGCTATTTAAGGTCTCTATACTCCGAAATAATTGATACAGTTATTGTGCAACTACAGTCTCGGTTTGAAAGTTTAAATAAAATTCCTTGAGCTTCTTAATTCTAAACTGTTTCCTACATATGCTGATAACTTCCCTAAAATTCCTTTAACTAATTTAATGAATAATTATGGAAAATATTTCGACGAAATTAGATTAACAAATGAATTGACTGTTGTATATAAAAATGAAGTATTTCAAGATAAAAATGTAAATAGTCTTTTAAACCTTTTGTATAAAAATAATTTTTCAAACGTGTTTCCTGAGGTTTTAAAATTGTGTCAGTTAGTTTGTACGTTTCCTTCTACTACTGCTTCTGTTGAACGTTCTTTTTCGGCATTAAAACGTATAAAAACGTATTCAAGAAATACTATGAAAGATGAGAGACTGAGTAATCTAGCTTTAATTTCAATTGAACAAACTCTGCTTAAAAAGTTACAATCACAACCTAATTTCTATACTAATATTATTGAAACCTTTACCCAAAAATCCAGGCGTATAGACTTAATATATAAATAACGACAAAATTAAGAAAGCTAGTTTGACGTTCCTGAAGGCGCATACCCTTGGTTATAATACACGAGCCGCCACTGCTGACACACCTCTTTTAAGTAGTGAAAAGGGTATAGCCGAATAAGTATAGGTGAATCGGCCCCGGAAGCGAATTATTTTGTGATGAATCATGTATTCATTAATTTATTTTTGACCTCCTTTGACTATGTCCTCTACTTTCATTCGTGTGAAATTATCTTAATTGTGAGTAAAGTTACTTTAAATCAGTTATTCTGAAACAATTCGAACAAATTTAGTTTCAAATCAGCTCTTTAAACTGCTTCGCTTCGCTCGCCAAACAGTTCAAAATTCTATAAAAGGTTAATTCCATGTAATGCTTCGCTCCGCTTGCCAAACGACTCGGAAGTAACCATTAATAAATCTAATTATCACACTCTGAGATCTTTCCATAAATTTCCATATTGATGGTTTTAAAATTAATTCAATTTTAGATCCTTCTCGGGATCCCAGATCCCTGGTGGACTTTTTAGTCGAATTTTCTCCGAAAAATTAGACTTATACAGTCTATACGATAAGAGCTGCGAGAGGCGAGAGTAGGGGCGCTATCCGTTTTCGGACCCGTAGAACACGAATATGTAGAAAAAAAATGTCTGATATATATATGTCTGATGTATATATATATATATATATATATATATATATATATATATATATATATATATATATATATATATATATATATATATATATATTCCCGCCACCTTTTAATTTGTGTAGGACCTCCCTATGGAAGTTAAGAGATGAAATTTGGTAAATGGGGCTCATTTTCGAGGCACCCCATACTATCAAAGTGGGGTCAAATTTTGGGCAAATTTTTTTTCTGACCCGACCTTTAAGGGGGTGGTGGGGGGCGGAAAAGCAATAAAACTTTTCCAAACCGGTTTTAAATAATGTTTCGGTCAATTATCTACAACATATCCAAAATTCAGCTTCCTAGGATGATTTGGTTGGAGTAGAGGGGGGAAAAACGATTTTCGCTGGATCTAACAGGCCCCCAGCCCCCCAGAATTAACGTAGAGGGTTGAAATTTGGTGTGTTGATAAAGTTCGTACCTAGGTTGTGCTTTTTGGAGGTTTTAATATTTTAGCCCCACCCCCCTCATTTTTAAGCTACAATTTCATGCATTTTCGACGTTTTCAAAGTTTGTACCACTCGCACAGGTCACCCAAATAAACCTAGAGGGCTGAAATTTTGTATTCGGATTGAGTTAGTATCAAGGGGTGCCTTTTGGGAGTCTCGACTTTCAAACCCTACCGCCACCATTTTTATACCCAAAAGAACATGATTTTTCTTGTTTTTTAACAGTTTCGTTCGGGTCAAAATCTCCCCAAATAAACCTAGAGGGCTGAAATTTTGTGTACAGGTTAAGCTAATAGCCAGACACTATTTTTTGGGGGTTTCAACTTTTAACCCTTACCCCCACGATTTTTACGCCAATATTTCCTTAATTTTTTTGCTTGTTTTCTAACACGTCTAGAGACTCTCTAAGGAAACCTAGAGGGCTGAAATTTTGTACGTGTATTCAGTTAGTATCCAGCTAGTACCTTTTAGGGAGTCCACATTACTTTTCCCCCCACTTCTTCCATTTTTACATCGGAATTGAATGCTATTGTTAAATGTGTTTTAAATACATTACTTTTATTCTAAATACAAGTAGGCGAATAGTAATTTTAAAAAATTTAAAAAAAAGTGAATACAATTTTTTAACAAATGAAATACATACATATTAAGTAATTTGAAAATGTTATTAAAGTCACTGTTTAGTTATAAATTAGGAATTTTGGATTTTTATTATTTATAAAATGGAAATTTTGGATTTTTTTGGAAAGAAAAAATATCTTCATAAAAGCCTTCCAGTTTACTATTTAAGTTCCTTTTTTAATATTTAAAAATAAAACACAAAGGCAATTGGCGGATAAGCATGGATAGAAATGCCCTCGTACGAATTGTGTTGGCTTTTTCCCTGTTAACTGCTATCGGCACAAAATTGAAATTTACTGAGATTCAGCCCTTAAAAACTTAAAACCTTTTTTTAAAGCCCCGATCAACCGGACACTCATCATCAGTTTTGAAACCACCAAAATTACAAATCGCTTGTGGACTTTCAATTATATTTCGCTTGTAGACACTCAATACTGAAGATGAAAGGAAAAATTCGACTTCCGTGATGGGGCTCCGCTGCTCACGGCGTTTTAGAATTATGTTCAGCTCCTTCGTAATTAAAATTTACTACTATCTTTTTATAAAGTGAAATTTTATTAAAAAAGTTTTGAAGTTAACACTTAAATTTTTAAATATTATTTTTATCGTAACCCAGGTAATCTTTTGCTTTTTTTTCTTTTGTTTCTTGTTTAAGGAGTATTTTTGATATATCAACTTTTGTCTTAAATACATATATCAACCCCCATAAAGAATATTGTGATAATTTTGACTGGAGATGCTGTCGAGGTTTAGATGGTGAAGCGCCAAAGGAATAAATTTATAAAGTTTCACTGAAATCTGCCCCGTGGTTTTTGTGTTAGCCGTGCGCATAGAAAACCTACTTGATTATTTTATTATATAAATTCTATGTAACTTCCAAAATATCAGTTTTAGGTATAAGGATATCTTATAGTAATAGATAGACTTTACATTTTTCTACATAATTATGATAAAACATGTAGGTTATTCATTTAAAAAAAAAAGATTTGCACAATAAACAAAAAATATTTAAAAAAAATGCTTTATGTGACCACCCTGTATCAAGTCAAAAAGCTGAAATGTCATTGTCACTGAATATTAGTAACAATTTCCAGCGAATTGAAATTTGCTGTCAAAATCACTTCAAATAACAAATTTGGTATCAACTTCCGGTATAACCGGAAATGGTACCAAGTTAAAAATATTTTAATTAAAATCTTCATAATTGAAAACTCTTATAACTACATTTTCAAAAATCTACTTTATATAGAAGACCATAAACTTTTAATGAAGATTCTATTTGAATCATTCTGTACATAACCATTTGGGAGATCACATTAAAATGTGGCTAAGATTGATCGGGAGGTTAATATCTATATTCCCTGTAAATTTCAACTCAATAGCTTCAGTAATTTTTGAGTTAAATCGGTTCGTACAAACAGACAGACAAAAATTTTTTTAAAGTTAGATTTGGTATATATGTCGAATTTTCTAACCCAAAAACATATTAATACTTAAAAATTCGAAAATCACAGACAGACTCTTCTATTTTATTTATAGGTATTGATTACGGCGATGTAAATCGATATCATATTCATCTAGAATTACATTATACGAAAATAATTTGATGAATTGTTTCCAGAGTCGAAATCCATAGACATCCAGAGGTTAAAATATTGATAATTGTATAGATAAATATAAATAAGTAAATAAGATTTGTATAGATATCAGTAAAGCATGAGGGGAGGGGTTCAGTGTATTTTTGCCTTCTAAATTATGTTTTTTAAAGTATATCGTAACTTTGTAACAATTCATTACTAAAATACGAGATTCTTTGACTATATTTTTGCTCATTATTAAATCAAAAAGTTAAAATTTTTTAAAGTTAATATTAGCAAAGGGTGTATTTATGCAACAAGAAATAAACTGGTGTGATGTAAAATATATTAATTAAAAAATTATTTTATTTACACATAACAACCTCCTCTTTTACCAAAAAATACCTGATAAATTAAGGGGTTGGGAGTGATGAATGAAACCCCAATGACTTTATAACTTTATTTTGGTATCATAATAAAGACCTTAAAGTGCCATTTACAAATATATATAGTTTCCCTATCAAAGCTCTTACCATTTCCAAGATATTTAAGAAAATTGAAAAAAACTCAAATTTTCAGGGGTGAAATTCAACCTCTTAAACCGCTTATGGACAGGAACGAAATATGGCTCGTGATTAGTTTTAATAAGATCTACAATCCACCAAAGTTTTAAAAATTTCTGAGAGATACAGTTGGATACCTTTCCTTGGTAGTACAACAAAATTATAATTAATTGTATTTTGCTATTTTAAACATTGCCCAACTTGGTGTAGTAAAAAGCACGTAAAAATAATTATACTACAATGCTTAAATAAAATTAACATTTCACGCAAAAAATCGTTATTAAATTAAATGACAATAATAATTGTGTAACGAAGCGGGAGATGCATGTGACCCTATTGCACTTGACTCTTCCTAACACTCACCTGCTCGCTTGTTTGTTGGCCCTAGTCGAGCGGTTGCCTAGGACCAACGAGAAGTTGTGGGTGGGGCATCGATCCTGGTAGTCGATCTAGGGTCGCACCATATAGATGTACCTTAGGTTGTAGGGGATTCATGGGGAACAATGGTAATGGAAATAATAAACTCGCTTTCTATAAAATTATTACTATTTATTTACAATAACAAAAAAAAAAACAAAAAAACAGATTACATAAAAAAATCTATATACAAAATTAAAAAAAAAAAATATAGAATCCATAAGTAACACTAACAACATTAAATAATCCTCTAACAGTCTAACACAAATTAAAACTCAAACCCTTTAACAAAAATAAACCCTTAAATTAAGACAAATATGAACGTAAAAACTATACATAGATGGGCGAAAGAAAATACATAAACAAATCAAAATTAAAAATTAAAAACAACCATCTAACATTACTTGAGCGCTATATCTATAATTAATCTCTTAAATATACACAAACAAAATATTAATCCTTCAAATAAAAATAATAAAAACAACTATACACTGTTTACCCTTGGAACCCATCTGGATGCCTCTCTCTCGGTAACTGGGGCCAGTCGCCACTAGGACGACAGACCCCTTTTTTTCTCTCTATTATCGACCGCTACTGTCTACTATTATTTACCGGTAACTATCCCTATTTCACTGCCAAACGTCTTATTTATACTTAATTCACCTGTTCGATTCGCTGAGCCAAACAATTTTGCGATACCGACATTTTACAAAACGTACACATGTTGATTACGTACACACGAAGTTTATTGACATAAAAAAATTTTACAGCAATTTCGTAATACACGTTTTGCAATATCGGCGGCTCTTCACAATTGTTTCATATACTAATAGCCGATACCACTTTTAATCCGATCAATTTAGCCCTAAAAATAGTAGTAAAGATACAAAAACTAGGGGAGAGCTGAAAATTGGTATGAATGTTCGGAACGCCATTATAAATAAGTGTTAAAAAGTCCTCATCGGTCCTGTACGTGGAAAAAATTTTATTCAAGGTCAAAGGTGTCAAAAATGGGTCTTTTGCATTTTTCAGCAAAACGGTAAGTTTTGTCATAAAATTAGGTCAGACAAAAATTGTAGATCACATAGTTATCTATTAAAAATGTTTCAATACTTTTTTTCCTAAAAGCCATCGTTTCTGAGATATAACTATTATAAAAAATCTCCCACCTGCGCCGGAAAAACTCCCGAACACAATTTTTTGTAATTGTAAAAACGGATGTAGCGCAAAATGTGGCTGCAAAAAAGTCGGATTGTTATGTTCTCCTGCATGTACTAGTTGTCAGGGCCAGTCGTGCTCTAATGTTGAATCATTAACAGAAGAGGATTCGTATGATACCAACGAGGAGACATGTGATGCATCGCTATTGAGGCAATTTATTTGCACCCAACAAGAAGAACAAGAAGAACAAGAACAAGAAGGCGAAGAACACGAAGAAGAGGAAGTTGAAATATTATACGATTATGAATCTGACGAATAATTTCCCTCACTTTTTTATATCTATATCGCGTTCATCATTCCCAATACTAATATTATTTATTATTCAATAGTTTTCAATTAAACGGGATCACCATAGACCGTGGAATAGGCCTACCAGGGAAACCCTTTAAAAAAACCCGCTAAGTACACTACCTCACAAGTGACGTGGAAACGTGTGCATATTATGAAGATTACAATTTTTGTAATAGTTATATCTCAGAAACTGTGCCTCTTTGGGAAAAAATATTCAGACATTTTTTATAGATAATTATATGATCTACAATTTTTGTCCGACCTAATTTTATGATAAAACTTACCGTTTTGCTGAAAAACGCAAAAGACCCATTTTTGACACCTTTGACCTTGAATAAAATTTTTTCCACGTACAGGATCGATGAGGACTTTTCAACACTTATTTATAATGGTGTTCCGAACATTCATACCAATTTTCAGCTCTCCCCTAATTTTTGTAGCCTTGCATGTTTAAATTGATCGGTGTATTTAAGATTTTAAATTTTTGTGATATGTATCTGTTCATATGACACTCAGCCCATTAAGGAAACATGTCACAGAAATTAAAAAATTTAAAATAAAATGCAAAGTAAAAATTGTAGGTAAATTCTCATCAGTCGTATTGCGATCTGAAGAAACACATATGCTAACCAACGTGTACCTACTATATGCTGGCTGTAGTGATGGAAAATGACTGTTGGCTCTGTTGCGAGAACATTTGTAGATTTCAAAGATAGAAGCTGCCCTATTTCCGTGCGTGTTTCTCTGTGATATTTAAAAATCAACTAATAAGAATATCGTATTTCTCACGTGAGCACCTATTTACCATCCCTAATGGTAGATAAGAGTGGTGGTAAACGCATTGAAACCATCTGCCGCAGATGAGACAGATGAAGCCTACATATAAAAAAGTGTAGTCCGAAAGTTGCAATAAGCTGCATTTTATACTGCATTTTATACTACTAAAGTATCATCGTCCGATGGCATCTTGTAAGGAACTGATGTGTCTTCAGTTTTAACTAGCAGCTTTAATATGAACGTGTGTAGGCACAGCGACATCAGTTTTCACTGTCAGTTAAAACTGATCGTGTGTAGCGGCCACAAAACATGGGTTAAATTTTAAAATGATTTTAGTATTATTTTAAGTGGGCTCATTAATACGACAAAGCACTAATAGCATACAAAAACAAAGTTTTTATTTGATATTTACTCATTAATATGGTTTTACTAAAATGATTCTAATGTGATGCAAAAATGGTGTTGTATGATTTTATTTTTCTCATTAATAAGGCTTTAAATTTTCGTTAATGCGCATGTCTAGGATTTGAAATACTTACTCTGAAGCAAGAATTTTAAAAATCAATTCGGGTGAGTTCAGAATTAGATTTAAATACTTGTTGGAACACAGAATTTCAAATTGTGTATAAACTGGAATTACAATTCTGCCTAGTTGGAACAGTAAAGTCAACTATACGCATTCTCATTAAAACGAGAATTAATTCGAGTGTTTGTTGGAACATACCTAAAATTGAAATTTACTAAATTTCAGTCAAAAACTTACCCCTTGTGGGTAAGAAATTATTTTTTGAAAGTCGCAAAATCTTGAATGGCTTGACGGATTTGGTTGAAGTTTTTATATGTTTCAGATACCTCTATGGTGTATGTCTCAGAAAAAATTTTCAGCTTCAAAAAAATATAATCATGATTCATCACTTACGAATTTAAAGAATTCCCGTTTTCTTAGCTTTATCTGTCTTGCATTGTTGCAAATGCGTAAATTTTAAATTTGCAGTTTGTTTTTAGAAAAGAATAGAAGATTGATTTGTTTCCAATATAAGAATAATTATTTAATTTTTTAACGATCACTCATTCTCAGTTGTATTTGAAACGGGGTATAATTAAGTTCACTCGAAAAATATTAGAGTTTTTAAAAAGAATTACAACTTTATTTTACTTAATTTTTAATCACAATAATTACAAAATTTTATCATTACAATAACCGTCAATATAATAAGCTTGTAATTTTATGTCGAAAAAGTAACTTGTCGCTGGCCGGTTGGTCTTTATTTCAAGTTTTGAAACCTGATACTCTCTGCAGTGTCATCATTCGTATGTCAATTACGTTAAGCATGTGAAGAGACTGTAACTATATATATATATATATATATATATATATATATATATATATATATATATATATATATATATATATATATATATATATATATATATATATATATAGTCTCTTCACATGCTTAACGTAATTGACATACGAATGATGACACTGCAGAGAGTATCTATATATATATATATATATATATATATATATATATATATATATATATATATATATATATAGTTAAACTCACGCATGACTCATACAAAAAATAATTTTCTTAATAAAGTAATGAGACGTGTGTCGTAGCTTTTAACACATTAAGAAATATAACGGCCAATGAGAATGATTTAATAATAACCAATTGAACATGACATCTGGTGGTAGAAAATACTACTTATTTCAAAATTAACATTTGGAGATTAAATATTTAATTGGGAAATTTATTATTTATTATTATTATTATTAAGAATTATAATAACAACCACGAAATTCATGTAAAAATAATGTATTTTATTTTATTTAATATTAACTGCTCATGTTAAAAATATTAAATAAATAAAACATACGTATTACATTTATGTAATATGTACATTTCCAAAATTTTCTATTGTATCGTCATGCTATTATTTAAAAATATAATAGCTTTAATGTTTAAATGTTTCAACATATCAATAGGTAACGAATTCTTTATTAAAAATTACTTGTATGATTATAACTTTCGGCATATAACGTAAAAAAATTAAGGGTTTTCCCTCTTGTTCTATTGCCCTGTTAATTTGCATTGCTGTCCCCTTAAAAGGACATTTTATTTCTAAACAACTACTTCAGAAACAATTCTATCACGTCAGAAGGTCAACTGCGAATTTTGTTTATTTGAATATTTGCTTATCATTCGCAAAGGCTTTTAACAAAATTGTCATTTTTTAAAATGATTAAATTTTAACAATAGAAAAAACGTAATATAATAGAAATATTTAGTTTTTATAATTTAAAATTGAATTATTTTTGTAATAGAAATCAAGGATTAAAAAAAAAAAATAAAAAATATTCGTTAGTTTTTCTTTAATTATACATATATAATGATTATGGTGCGTGCGACTCCGTATTTATCGATATTTAGTACGAGAAATAATAATGCAATTTTCAATCCAAAATCATGTATTTTTCTCTGTTATCTGTTACCAAGATTATTCTCTCAGCATACTAATATTAAAGATTATTCTCTCAGCATACTAATAATAAACTATGTAATTATGTGCCGGTACATTACTGCCCCCTGCGGAAAGAAAAAATCTTGGCACTCTTAAAAAAAAAAATCTTGCTGAAGGGAAAAATTTTCAGGATGCAAATTGAATTGTTCCCTGAAAATGAAAAAACCCTCCAGTATAACAATGCTAAATAATTACATGTCGTTGGTATACAAAAAGTACTGAAAAATTACAATACATAATATTATGAATAATTTGAATTTTCTGCTTCTTCGATCCGGATGTCTTCTATAATTCAGAATATCCCAATCTAGAACAAAAAACATACGGCAGAAAAATATCCAAATAAAATAATTAATTTTATCTATAAGAATTCATTGAAAAATAGAAATAAATTGAATAAATATTATCATTGTTTTATGATAATTATCTTACGCAACATATTTCATGCTGTTTATAGGAAACTTTATCCAAATTATTATTTAATTTGATTTTAAAATAATTTTTATCCCTTTTCAATATTTCAGAAGGATATCTTGGGAATAAATCACGATTGACTCTGTCGTTACGAATATGCATTATCGAATATGCATCTTTGAAAAAATTTCCATTTTTCGGACAACTGACAAATAGTTTTGAAAAACATTTATCACTTTTGTGATACATTTCCACTTATTATTTCATTTTTAAATAAAATGTACCAGTAACATGGTTTAATGCACTTTCTTGCATTCTCTCCATATTTTATATGATATTTACATATTTCTGAATGTAATTTTGAATAGGGAATATGTATATTTTTCATTTATTTCAAAAATAGTTTAAGCTGATGTCAAAAAATCACAAAAATATATTAAGAGTATAATTTGCGCCTTTATTTCAGAAAAATAAAAAAATGATTTTTCATTTTACATTATCATTATTTAAACATCACCATTTGGCGCGCTGACGTCACTTGTAGATATTCAAATAAGAAAGTTATTACCACCCAGGCCAGCAGCATTGTTATATAATTTGTTCTGTAGATGGCACCGCTTCTGATAATATCAAAAATTTAATCGTTTATTTTCACTGCTTTCCATATCTGTCAATATTTTAATTTATTTGACGAATAAAATTTAGCAAATTTATTAAATAGTTAATGAATTAAATAATTATTATTAGTTAATTTTCAATTTAATTTTTTAAGATCGTTTCTTCTTACGAATTTTTTCAAAAATTAAAATCAATGAATATTTTTCTTTTACTTTTTATTCATAGCAAGTCCTTTTTTAAAAAATAATTATCAATATTTAATATTTTTCTAGTTACTTAAATCAATTTATTTTAAAAATAATAAGTGTTGATTGTGACAAGTTCAGCCGCGAAACTGTATCTTTTGTAAAATTGTCGACCTCAGTCGATTTCAAAGCTAAATGAGACCTCTTTCTTGGAGGAGAACTTAATCTATTTCCACCTGCTGCTCTCTTCTCAGTTTTAACTTTTGTAACCGCATATTCACTAACGCTACAAGCTTCTGCTGTCCTCTAAAACATTTAATTAAATAAATTGTAATAAGACATTAGTTAGTAAATTGTGTTTGACAATTAAAATAAATGTCAATATATTTACCTGTCGAACTGATTCCAGTGGTAAAAATGGACCTACATTATCTCGTTCTTTTTCGAAATATGAATGAACATTCCAAACCATCTCTTTAAACTGACTCTTTAACTGTTTTTTTTTTTTTTTTTATTAAACTCATTTTAATAATATAAAGAAGTATCCCTCACTAAACCGAATGAGTGAACAAAATTAAATAAACTACTATAAATTAAAAAAACGAAATACAAAAAAATATAACCTCACTTATGAACGACAACTAAAATATGAAAAAATTAATAACTATGATAATAATATTAATGAGGATACAATAAATAACAAAAAGAAATAAAGAGAATAATTAAACTAAACGTAAATAATATAAAAATAAGACTATATTCTAAAAAACACGTATAAAATATTAAAAACTGTTAAAGACGCTAAGTGTACTTAAGACGTTTGACGTCCCACGTTAACTGTATGTAACCTATGCAACTGTATGTAACCAATAGAAAACCAGATAAGCAATTACTAAATAAGGGCTGCCAACCCATTTATTTTATATATATTTTATAGTAAATTTGATCGAAATCGTCTTTCAACCATATTTTATAGTAAATTTAGATAATTTATAATAATATTAAATAATAAATAGATTTCATTTTGTTTAATTTCTTATGAAAACTAACCATTATACATAATTTTAGTAAAATTTATTTTCCTAAGGTTATAGCAGTTTATTTTGAATCAAAATAATATGACATACGTTTTTGAAATCTCCTATCCCGTAACATTGGGACATTCTTTCCTATATTTATCTTTGTTTGTTGTGTACCTTACGTAAATAACAAACTGAAATGGGAAATTTTAATAAAATCCTTTTTAAACTTTTTAGCATGAGTCATGCGTGAGTTTAGCTGGAATAAACTATATATATATATAT